>CM035423.1:169865914-170323414 GCA_020310875.1 Ceratopteris richardii | reverse complement strand
GTTGAAAAGATCAACTTAAAATCAAAGTCCAACTTAGTGTTCTAAGAAGATCTTGGAAGTTACTTACTTCATATCTTCAGTTTCCTTGATCTTGAAGTTGTCTTGAAGGATCTTGAGATTCTTCTTGAATTTAAACTCCTTTGAAGTTTTAATTTCCTTGAAGATCAAACCTAACTTCAAGATCCAAACAAAGACTAAAAGATAATCATCATCTCACGGTCCGATGTCCCATACCATCTTTCCTACATCAATCTGAGTATAAAATCTGGTGTCCCATACCACCCTATTTTATACTCACATTGACGTGTGAGTGAATTTTATCCTAAAGTCTATAACATCTCTTGATAGAGAACCTTCTAGCTTTAATTCTTGATAAGAATTTTGCAATTTCAGGCACTATCTCTATCTTGACATTCTAGGTTTTAATCCCTTGACATGATCGTTTCACGATCTTGTACTTTAACCTTGGGAACTTTGAAAACCTTTAATAGAATATATCCAATCCTTTTTTACTAAGGTTTTCAAATGAAAACCAATCCGAATTCCAAGTTCTTGAATTTCTCAAATTCAAGTTCAATTGGTTATTCTTGACCAATTTTGTAGCGACAAGAGCTTCTGACTTCTTGTCTTTTAGATTCCTTCTTCACTATTGCTTTAGGTACCTATCTCGGCCGAGACTTTTACAGGAATCTCTCTACTGCTTAAGTCCAAGCATCTGCTCATGCTTTTTGGATTTGTACCAAAATCCCTTTGGGTAAACATTTATGTTTTACCTCCCATAGACTTAAGTACCGTTTGCACAGTTGCAGACTACATTTTTGGAATTCCTTGTTCATACTTGGAACAGCTTACTTTTTTTTCACAATTTTCCATTCGATAAATGGAACTCGAGTGAATAATTCCTAATGGAATTTTTACTGCCAATACTTGGGCAATCTATAGGGTAGTTCTAATCGCACGTTCTTGGACAATCATGGCCAAGCCTGATCAATTCTGGTTGATACTTGCGATAAAAATAAAGACTTAGTCTTTATCTTTTAAGATCTCTTAAACTATCTTAAGCTTCTTTGCTTACCTGCAGGATTTTAGAGATCTTTCCCTCAATTTAAGTCCAAGCATTTTCTAATGCTTTTCAGATTCCAAAGCTAAGAATCTTTGATATACCGTTAGGTTATATCACTTATTTGGACTTAAATACCAAACCTGGTGGTTAGGGATTTGCTGGGAACTACTTGCTATAAAACTTTTCTTAAAAGATGCTAGTCTCACATCTGGGGAGATTTTTCTTTCAAGAACTTTTTGATTCCTACCAAGGAATCAAGTAATGCTAAGCTAATGATTCATCTTGGAATCCTTTGCTTTCCAGTCTAATGATTCATCTTGGAATCGTTTGCTTTCCAGTCTAATGATTCATCTTGGAATCTTCTCCTTTACTGGAAAGATCTTCAAAAGGAATTCTAGACTTTTGGATAAGACCAAGACTTAAGGCTTTGCTTGTCCAAAAGATATTCTCTTTTAACCAATGAAATATTTAATTAGACTCTTTCATTAGTTTATCTTTAGGAAATAGCTTAATTTCCAAAGATTACTTGGCTTGGATCTCTTGTTTAAGCTTTTCTTATCTTAAAGACCACCAAGCATACTTTTCTTATCTTTAGAAAAGTGTTTTAATAAAGTCTCCATGTTTGAAAACTTTGCACAAGCAAATAATGCTTGGAATTGTTTACTTAATCTTATAAAAGATATTCTTGATTTTTATAAGATTCAAGGCTTTACCACTTGAAGCTTATCTTTTAGGAAAGAACTTGTTTCCTAAATTGTCTTTAGAAAATATTGGGATTTCCTAATATATCTGTTTCAAAAAATGAAAATAATTTTGAATTATTTCATTAATTGTCATGATTTTAGGAAATTACTTGATTCCTAAAGATCAATTAATATTTGTCTTGGTTTCTTTTTTAAGCCTTGAGCTAGCTTAAATAGAATCAAGCAAATTTCCTTCAAAAGTTTTCGCGTCGATTGAAGATCTTGCATCATGCCTTGAGATGCATTTCTGAAAACTAACATCTATGAACACTAGAGTTCCAGGGATTCTAGAAGTTCAATACTTCTAAAAAATATTTTGGAACTTACAAGTTTCAACAGAAACTTTCTTACTTGGATGCATGAACATGAACATCCAAAAACAACTAAATCCTCGTTTAGTTGCTAAGAATGTCTAGGTTTCTTCCCAAACTTAGACTAAGCATGCATGTTGGAAAGTAGCTCTATGAATACTTACTTTCAACTTGCTTTCTTTTCCTCAAAAAGACTCCTACTAAGTGGTACCTATGTATCACTTTTTGGAAAACAAATAGACTAGATACTTAGTTGCATGATGGTCAAGATCCTTGCAACTAGGTAATTTTCTATTTTTTCCACCTAGCTTAGTCAAGTTAGAAAAAGAAAGGAATGAAAATATATGCGTTCAGCTACTTACCAAAAGATCATGCGTATGCTCATGCATCTTCTTGCATGCAAATGCATGTTCATGTATGCAAATGCCCATTCTTGGGTGCAAATGCATGTGAGTTCATGCAAGTGTAATGAACTTAAGCAAATCTTGAGCTTATTAAGTATGCAAACAAGCATCCATGCAAAAACAACCTGCTTGCTATTCTGGCAAAAGGTATTTATTCAAGTGCGTGAACTGGAGAACTAGCTACCTTTCCCAAGCAAGTGTGAACTTGATGTGCATAAAACATTCTTTTATGCACAAATAATCTTTTCATGAATGGAAATAGAAATTTCAATTGCATACCTAAAACTGAAAAGTACTTTACATTCTTTTGTGTCATTTCAATATTGTTTAGTTCTCTAATTAGCTTTCATATTGAGATAACCATAATTGGACTATGCTTTTAGTCCTAATTAATGCATCCTAAATGAAAGCATTCGAGCAAACAAATATCAAAATGAAAACATAACTTGGAAAATACTTAGCTCCACATAGAGCTACGTCCTTCCCTTGATCCTTTGGAAGAGTGATTCTCTCAAGACTTTGGTCCGAATTCAAAGTTGGTTTGACTTTGATCACCAAAGGCCTCCGGATCTTCACTCCAGAGCTCCACTTCCATCAAACTTTGCTCAAAACTTTAACTTTCTATGGCAATATATTTCGGTTTCCGGGCTGCAACAGTTGTTTGAATCTTCAGCCGTGCAGTACAGTCTCAGATAGTTCACTGCAGAATATTGAGCATACAAAGGCTTCGAACTCCTTGGCTACTTCGACGAGCTCTCAAATCTGCCGCTGAGGTTCGAACCTCGGACGGAACTGGTCAATAATCGCCCTCATTTTAGCTCTGTAACTCAGACCGTCTGCAGCGCCAAATTGAGACCAAAATGTTCTGCAGCAGGATTAGATCACGAACGGCGCTCAATCATCCTGGGTAGATGAGTGCGTTCTTGAACTATAGCGACCAGAGTTCGAATCCGTCGTCTTCACAGCAGATATAAGTTGCTTTTTCTTTTCTAGCTCTTTGTTGAAGCCTTCTACAGCGCTGTTTCTCTGAGAGTAGGAACCTCTACGCATAGAAATCATCAACGCCTGTGGGTTGTTTGGATACGCGAGCGCCCTCTAATTGGGGGGAGGTTTGAATCCCGCGGGCTGACAGCAGAGAAGATTAGCTTTTTCTAGCTCCTAATTAAGAGCTGCTGTAGCGCAAATATCGAATAACAGAGTCTGGTCTAAAGAACTCTTCGCGAACGCCTGTTTGGCATTATGGATAGAACAGCGTCCTCTGAACGAGGTGATGAGGGCTCAAATCCTCCCGCTCCCAGCAGAGATGATCTTTTGGTACTCTCTTAGCTTATAAACTAAACCATGAAGATGATAGCGGCACGCATCTCTAGACATCCGGGAGGAGAATTCAGAACAGAAATGTATGCACGCCAAGGATTCACGAGCAAGATGATGAAAGAGAGCTATGGAGAATAAAGCTCTGATACCAATGTAACAATCTAAGAATTACGACCACCACTTGCTTGAGAGATGACTCTCCTCCCAACCAAATGCCTCTATATATAGCTCTCTCCAGGGGACTGCCTTCTTGGGCAGGTGGATACTAACCATCCAAGTGTCAGCCATGTAACTACATGTGCGCCAAGTGTCCCAGCTAACTCGAGTTAACTCAAATGGATGCTTCTAGAAGGCTCTAGATCTCTTTGGGCAAAATACTCTCCCCATGTTCCCCATGGGGATTGAACCCAAGACCTCCTCCTTCACATCCTTGAGACTTAACCACTAAGCTAAGTGGGTCACTTATTCACAAGAGCACAAGACCTCCTAGTAAGTCTAAAACTCGAGATCTTTGGTCATACACACGGATGACCAAACGGTGTCCAATTTCAGATCTGTCTGAACCGGCCAGACCCTTGGATCATAGACTTACTTTATTACAATTTTTTCCCTGACATCAGTGTAAGTGTCGATATGCATGCTGGTACAATAGCACTGGTATAGGCATCAGTATAGGCACCAATATAAGCATTGATAACCCCCCCAATAGCATTTGTACGAGGCGCAGTATATGCATCAATAGATTTGTGTTGATATAGATGTCAGTATGTATCTCCAAATCGACGGTATAATCGATGCTATGCACACTGATATCAAAATCACTGATATATGAACTTTTTGCATGTCGGACGGCACGAGTATGCCCTTCTGCTAGGCTTTTGTCTCCCCTTTGGTTCCTCTCCTCTATGTCCCTTTGGGATAGGGGCCTCGGCTCTCTACTTATATATGGCACTTCAGGATGCATTGGCTAACGGATTCTCTAGTGTGAAGGTCACACAAGAGGTGTTAGCCTCTGGTTTTGGACACTTGTAGCATGCAAATGTTGTTGAAGAAATGCCTGACTACTCGATTCTAAAGACCCAACATATGTCCTACTCAGAGGTAGCCGCCTAGTAGAAACGCCGTGGAGATCAAGGTACTTCTTCTTCCACTTGCCAAGCTGAGAACAAAGGGAAGAGTATTATTCAAGATAACCCTCATAGGATCGTTTTACATGACATGCATGATTCTAGTAATAAAGACGAAGCGCTAGTTATAGATAGCAAATCCTTCATGAACTGGTAGAACTAGCTCTACAAGCATGTAATTATTGGCCTCTGCCATGGACCTCATCCCCCACAGGAAGTTTTGAAAACCTGGATTAAAAAATGTTGGGAAGGCAGGGGTCTATTTGTCAAGAAAATCCAATATCTCCCTAACGGATATTATATGTTCTTCTTCGAAGATGCCAACAATGCCTTATACGTTATATATAAAAGGAAATGGCTCATTAAGGGTGTTCCTGTATCATTCTTCAAGCGATTCCTTGGGTTTAACCCTAGGGGACCTAAGCCCACCAAAATCCCTATCTGGGTCGAATTTCTGGAACTCCCCATGGAGTTATATCCTTGGGTGGAAAGTTTGGGATGTATGGTTGGTAAGGTTCTTGGTCAGAGAGCTAGACCTAATGGCATAAATCCCAAATGGGATCCTCGGTTATGGTAGAGGTTGATATCTCCAATGAACCTGCTATTGACCATAATCAGGTATGGGAGCTGAGAGAAATCACTTGATTGATGTCTAGTGTTGCACCAAGTATCGTGATACATGCTAGTGTGTAGAAGGTGTCATGTGAGGTAGATTTAGCTTAATTTTCATGCATTACTTGTCCCAAACATACATTAACTATCACACGAGCACATGTCTTCATACACTTGATTAGTTATAATTTATGGATTGATAATTTAGCGAGTGTATCAATTCCACCACTATATGAATTTGCTCGATAATAGAGATTTATTCTCCTTTGTCGCAAGTCCTTAAGACATCATGAGCTTAGGTACACACATTTTTGGGGCCGTTTCCAGGGATTGACCTCAAACAATGTGCCTATGTGATGGCTAAACTCGTAGTTCTGAGGGTACTAAGCGTGAATGCACCCAAAGATTCTGCAATGTTCAAGGTTATGTCTTCTTCCATTCCATGCTCATATGCTGTCATACCATCCAATGCTTTTGATGGGAGTCTATTCATCAATTATGTGGTTGTAGATACAGCCTCTACCCATAAGTAATTAGGTAATTTCTCCTCATTTAGCATTGACCTTGCAGCCTCCACAATTGTTCTATTTCTTCTCTAGTCTACCACTCCATTTTTTTTGGTGTATACCTCGTAGTGACTTCTCTTAATTCCTCTCTCTTGGAGATAGGAATAAAAGTCACGGGAGAAGTATTCTCCCCCTACATCTGACCTTAGTCTCTTCAAAGTTTTACCTGTTTGATTTTCTACAAGAGTCAAGTATTTCTTGAAACATGAAAATGCTCCATCCTTATGCTTCATAAAGTACAATATGTTCCATCTGCTACAATCAACAATAATTGACACATAGTACTTGGATCCAGAGAGAGTGTTGAAATCAGGAACTTGCATGTCCATGTAGAGATCCATAGTTGTGGTGAAAGCTTCCCATTTGTCATCTGCCTTTATTCCATTGATTAATTGCCTTACTATTTTCTCTTCATCAAGGACTTCTCCAATGCTTCCAAGTTTATCTTCCATGCCCTTTATTTTGGTGACAAAATCAATCACATTCTGCTTGGGCATCTTCTTGAGTGTGGTGAACTCCATCCATAGTTGATTCTTCCTTGCCTTGATACTTGATGAGAAGAATGCTTCAAGAGCATTCCAAGTTTCTTGTGAAGTCTTGCAACTCTTGATGTGTGGAAGTGAAAAATCTAAGATTGAGTTAAAAATGTGTGACCTTGCTAGAGCATCCTTTGAGCACCATGTGTTCAACCTCTATTGTTCTTCTTGTGTTCGTTGGCCTTTGCTTCTGAGGATTGGCATCATCTCATCTTCAGATATGTAACCATATGGATTTATCCCTTGAAGATAAGCTTCCATTCTTAGTGAACAAGCTGAATAGTTGCCTCGGTCCAGTTTGTCTATGGATGAAAGAAGTCCATCTCCCATGGTTACTAGTTTCTCTGATACCAATGTAAGGAGATGATTTATTGATTCTAGAGATGAGGTGGTACCGCAAGAAGCCTTCTCTACACTTGTCAATCTAGCTTTAGATATGCTTAATATATTTCCTTAGCTTTACAATGGTCCATATAGAACCACCAACTCCTTTGGATTATCTCCCTCAAATGTTTGCATCAAAACAGATAACTTTTATATGCAAGAAATGTGAAGAACGTTTTGTTTTGGGAAGGTAAGCTCTTTGTGTTATGCTGAGAGCTCACAAACTGGTATAAATTTACTAGAGAGAATTTTTATACATCTAATTGAAGTTTTTAGCTAACTATTTCAAGTTATTTCATGAATTTAGCTACACCATACAAAGAGAAATTGATTTAGCAAATCAAGGGGGTCACCCCAATGTTTCAAGATCTAAAAGATGTGCAAACATAGTCAACTCATTTGCTTCATATATCGAGATATACAAAATCAAAATCAATTAAATTTGATATTAGATACTAGACACTCAAATCTAACTAACCCAAGTTAAATTATAGAAAAAGGGTTAGTACACAGAGAAATCGATTCCACAAGTTCACTAAAATGATGAAGATGTTGGGACACATAGTATGCAGAGATTTGCTCAAGGAAATGTATCAAAGTATGAATGTTATTACACATATGATATAGAGGGAGTATAGTGGATTACACATAGATGAAGTGAGCTCAATGTAAGCTCATTGAAGTAGCTCAAAGAGTCCCCTCACAAGTGCTCTTATGTCATGTGACTAGAATAATGTGTATTTATACACATTGTTTGAATTTGAACTTTGAATCCTCTCACCTAAAAGAGATCCTAGAATTTGGTGATGAACTTGAATTGATTCCGCCTACCAAATTATTCATGGTTTTAGCTTCCTAACTTCACAAGATTCTTTCTTTTTTTGACATTCACCTTTATCCAAGATAAATATTATGAAATTGAGAAGGATAAGTTCATATATAGGTCTCTATGGGATGAGACAAATGTACGTACAATCGTTAATCCTTATCAAAAACACTTAGGCTGACTAAATGTACCAACACATGTGCAAATATAGATATCAGTTTCTCAGCCCATTTTGGACATACTTCACGGTTGAACAAATAGATGTCTGGTAGCTCATCTACTATAGCGGTTGGCAGTTCTCCATGTGTCATTCTTCACAAATGATCAACTCTTACATGTGCGTTAGCTTTCTTGACTACTACTTCAAAATCAAATTCCATTAGTAGTACAAACCATCTCACTAGCCTTCCTCTGTTACAAGGCTTTTTGATCAAGTATAACAAAGCTTGGTGATCAATAAAGAACTCGAACTTGTTGGCCAGGAGGTAATTTTTTAACTTCTTCACGACATAGACCATATCTAGGCCCTCTCATTGAGTTGTAGTATAATGGTGTTACACTTAATTAAGCTCTCTACTAGCATAGGCTATTGGGTGGTCTAACTTTGCTTCCTCTACATGTTGCGCTAAGATGCATCCAATGGCAAAACTAAATGCATCCATGTGTATATGAAATGGTTTATTCCACTTGCTCCTCCTCTAATGACACATCCTTGCCTATCTATGTGCATCTTTCATCCTCTCCTATGGTTACCATTATCTTCTTAGTTTGTTCCTTGTTGTCATATGCTATCCATTCATGTGCCTCTCTCTTAGGCATTTCAATAGCTATTCTCCTTTCTTACACTTCATACCTTTTAAAATGTTTTCCAGGTATTGTTCATCTGAGTCAAAATGAGGCTCCATTTCTATGCTTTCATAATCATTCTTACATTTTTTTCTATGATCTCACCTTCCTGTGCCTCTTGAAGTATTACCATGTACAAACTTAGGTCATATCCTTCTTCATCCACACATTTGTTCATGGTTAATACTTCCTCATTTACACACACGTCCAATGTGGCTAGTATTTCCATCCATCCATGTGGCTCAAATGCCTCATCAAGAAATATTTGTGGCATGTAGGTTAGGTCTTCTAGAGGTCTACATCTCTCTTGTCCTACTTGCCAAGATTGTTATCATTCTTCCTCTCATTTTGAAACCTTGCAAATCCATAGTTGGGTATCCTCATTCATCCAGGATTAGTCACTAGAACTAGCACTATGGATTGACACATCATCCTCCTCTTTACGCATAGGGTTCCATTGAAGAGGTGGTACATCTCTACATGCAAGGTTTTGTAGATTTATTTTAGTAGTAGTGCCTTCATGTTGGAAGTACAAAGCATCTTGTCCCTAGCCTTGAATTATCTTTAGTTGTTGCATGAATGGTTTACCTAGGATCATTTTTTAATTGCTCATCTTGCCAAATTGCCATATAGCTAAAGTGTGTTCAAATTGGACTCCACAAGTTGTCAAAATAATGTTTTCCAGGAGTCCTAAAGGGCGTTCTACATTACCATCTACTAGTTGTAACTTCATTCTAGTCGTTCATAGAGTTGGTCTTCAACCTTTCTCCCAAATTTTCTTAGTTTCTATCCCAACTTTCTATCTCCCATATCTACAATAACTTTGGTCATATGTCCTCAGAATGTGATTGGGAGGCATGTCTTCCCTTCGTCTCCTTCACTAAGAGATCCAACTTTATCAATTGGTATCTTGACAGTTGCTGCTTTCTCTAGCTTTTCTTCTTTACTAGACACATTTTGTTTGTTCAATTTCGACTGTGTAGCTAACTTTTGTCAAAAGGAAGGAGATAAGGAAGAGATCTCACACACACATAGATTGAGGCAAGGAAGAATGATCTTCTTCTTCTTCTTCTTCTTGTATTACATAAAAGGAATATACAATAATGACCTAATACAACAATACATCTAGTGCAATATATAAAGAACAATACATAAGGAAAATCCTAATGTCTGCAAACGAGTGAGCTGGAAAGAACCAAATGTGACATCACCCTTGGTAGGTAAATCTAGTAAAGCTCAATGAAGTATCCCTAACATATACCGGCATGACCACTGTACATATTAGATAAAGGAAAAGTGATATGTGTCATCTGCAATCATCACATGTTGAACTTAATATGTCAACACTCCCCCTCAAGCTCAATGTCATGTCCTATAATCCAAGCATCTTTCGAAATGTCTTCAACTTCTTAAATCCAAGCACTTTAGTAAAAATATCAATAACCTGAACATTTGTTCTCACATAAACAAGTTCAATATCACCTACTAATACCTTTTCCCTGATGAAATCATAATGCACCTCAATATGCTCTGTTATAACACGAAAAATAGGGTTTCATGCTAGTTGTATGATGCTAATATTATCCCAATAGATGGTGATAGGCTTTTGCACTTCCATAGCTAAATCTGCAAGTAGCATCCCTAGCCATGATGTTTCACATGTTGCCCTTGCAACACCTCTATACTCAACCTTTGTACTCGACAAAGCAACAATGGGTTGCTTCTTACTAGTCCATGTAATAGATATTGATGTGTAAAACATCACAAGAAATGAATTAAACACTTCTATGGTCACCATTAACTCAATGCTTCTCCAAACTTTGAGAAAAGGTTGCTTAAATTGAGAACTTTGCTTCTACAAAAATTTCTAGTCACTGAAGTGACATACCTTCTGTATTTTGCTTATTTCTCTTAACACAGATATTATTTCTCCAAGATCTTTTGGTTAATGAAACTAGAAGAGTAGTAGAACTTTCCAACAAGCTATTAATTGCAAGAAACGGATCTCTAGAACTCAAGTTATGGCCTCCACAAGATCACCCTATATAAGTTGCCAAAATTGGAAATTTTGCCTCCTGAACATTTGTTCTCACATAAACAAGTTTAATATCACCTACTAATACCTTTTCCCTGATGAAATCATAATGCACCTCAATATGCTCTGTTATAACATGAAAAATAGGGTTTCATGCTAGTTGTATGATGCTAATATTATCCCAATAGATGGTGATAGGCTTTTGCACTTCCACAGCTAAATCTGCAAGTAGCATCCCTAGCCATGATGTTTCACATGCTGCCCTTGCAACACCTCTATACTCAACCTCTGTACTCGACAAAGCAACAATGGGTTGCTTCTTACTGCTCCATGTAATAGATATTGATGTGTAAAACATCACAAGAAATGAATTAATGTGACACTAGAACTCTTCTATGGTCACCATTAACTCAATGTTTCTCCAAACTTTGAGAAAAGGTTGCTTAAATTCAGAACTTTGCTTCTACAAAAATTTCTAGTCACTAAAATGACATACCTTATTCATCATCAATGATGTATGAATTTTATTCTGTGTTTCATTTGCATAATTGTAGTAGGTGGTGTTGTAGGATTGATTCTGTCCCCAACTTCTTCCTCCACCTCTACCATAGCCTCCTCTTTGACTTTGTCTACCTCTTTGAAAATTACTTTGATATCGTCCACATGTACCTCTGTTATTGTTATTTTGATTTTGATTTGATCTTTGCTGATTGTGCCAACAGTCATGAGCCAAATGATTACTCAATCCACAGATCCAGCGAGCCTTCTTGTTGTTATTCTGATTACCTCTTCCTCTTCTAAAGCATCTTGCTCTTCCTCTGCCTATGCCTCTACCACTAGCATAAATAAACTTGAGAACTTGGCTCTTCTTCATCTTTTGCTTTACCTTTATCTCCTTTCTTCTTGTTCTTCATGTACATTGCAGAACTTTGTCCTTTATCTCCATCTCCCTTCAAGTCTTGCTCAAATGTAAGCATCAAACCAAGCAATTGATCCAAATCTGGAACAAAATGATTCAAAGAAAGTTATGTTGATAAGACAAAAGGTTTCCACCTTTCATCTCCTCTCAAACCTGCAAGTAGTTGAGCAATCAATCTGTGATCTTCAACATCTTCATCTATGGATCCAAGACTGTGTGCTAGATCCTTCATCTTAGTGACATAATCACTAATACTTTGACTTGGCTTCTTCTTGAATGTTGTATACTCTGACCATACACTTGCCTTCCTTGCTTTGGTAGTACTTTGGAAATGATATTCCGATGCATTCCATATATCTTCAGATGATTACAATCCTCTGATGTGTGGTAGCAAATGATCTGAGATTGTGTTGTAAATGTATGCCTTTGCACTTGCATCCTTCTTCTACCAATGCTTTAAAGCATCAAGTTCTTCTTTCTTTGGTCGGCTTTCATCTTCAAATACTGGCGTCTCTTCTTCACCTGTTATGTACACATGAGATCCTTACTTATAAGTAAGGCTTCCATTCTCATTACCCATGCGGGGTAATTATCTCTATCCAGTTTGGCAATGGAGATATGATCTGCCATTCCTTTTGCTGCAACATGTGAGCTTAAAGGCTAAAGAATAATACCTTTTGGAGTTCTCTATGTATGAAGTTACTTTTCAAGTAACTTTCCAATGTCTTGAGTCTTCCAATGCTTCAGTTTTCAAACTTTAATGAAAACTTTTCTAAAATTTCTCGTACCTTTGCCGCCTTCTGCTCTCTAGGATCTTTCTACTCTGATGCCACTTGTTGATGTGTAAAACATCATAAGAAATGAATTAATGTGACCCTATAAAGCCTCTATGGTCACCATTAACTCAATTCTTCTCCAAACTTAGAGAAAAGATTGCTTATATTGAGAACTTTGCTTCTACAGAAATTTCTTTTCACTAAAATGACATACCTTTAGTATTCTGCTTGTTTGTCTTAGCACAGATTATTTCTCGAAGATCTTTTGGTGAATGAAGCTAGAAGAGTAGATCTTTCCAACAAGCTATTCTTTGCAAGAAACAAATCTCTAGAACTGAAGTTATGGTCTTCACAAGATCACCCTGTATGAGCTGCCAAAAATGGAAATTTCACCTCCTTTAGTAAAACGGAGTGTCAAAAAATGAAAATTGGATGCCTAGCATCGACGTGCAACCAAAAGTCGATGCCAGGCATCGACTTTGTGCTTTTTCACCCACTTTTTTGTTTCTGAAATAGGGGATATGATCAAAACCACTTATATGTGGGAAGTCGATGCCAGGCATTGACTTTATGCTGAAACTTGATGTCAGGGATCCAGTTGCTCCACAAAGCTCATGTTTTTAAAATATTTAACAACATGTAAAACTCACAGAATGAAAACAATGACTTATCAACACAAACTTGATGCTAGGCATCGAGTTGCTTGGAAAACTTGAACTTTTGAACTCATCACATAGTAGGTAAGCATGGAGATGATGGAGAGAGTTGCATACACAGAACTTTACTTAGTTCTTCTCATAGCTATGAAAAATTCAGAAGTTTATAGGTGCTTTCTCACTCAGAGAAGCCCGACTATACTCAATCATATAAAATGAACTTTTCTCACTCTAACTACTTCTCTTCCACTTTCTCTCTCACCGCGTCATTTGATACAAACTAACTTATATAGATTTTCTCATTCTCGTGACTTTTAAAAAACTTCTAGAACTAAAGTGAACGAACTTTACAAATATAATACATTTGTGAATTTGTCCCTTCACATAGGCATGTGGTTTTCTTCTAAAGCTTTGACCTTCAAATATATGTCCAATTAGTGATTGTTTCTCCAACAATAGCTACACTTCCACGTGAGAATAGAAAGCCACTAGTAGATCTTCTATCTGGAATACTACTAGTCCAATCTCCATCAATGTATCCATGAACCTGCAAATCTACAAGAGCTTCATAAAATAATGCATAATCCAAAGTAGCACTCATATAACGTAGAGTGCACCTCAAATCATCTAAATGTGGATTCTTGGGAAGCTACATAAATTGACTTTCAAGTCCAAGAGTGTAGCTTAGATCAGGCCTTGTAATTGTGAGATATATCAAAATTCCCATAATTTTCCTATACATAGTAGCATTTTCCAATGCTTCACATAATGTAGTATCAAAATTCAAATTTTGATCTAATGGCATAGAAATTGGCTTACAATCAATTGTGCCATACTTTTGCAGCATACTCAAGGTATATTGCATTTGTGACATCCGTATACCTATTTTTGTATGTATAAAATCAATGCCCAAGAAATAGCATAGCACACCAAGATCTTTCATGTCAAATCTTTCCATAAAGGGTTGCTTTACCTCTTGTTTGATGGGTTGGTAATGCTTGCTTGATTATCATCTCCTACAATCAAGGCATCAACATAAATATCCACAATCGTGATGCCATCATCACCCTTCCTTGCATATAATGAATGATCTTCATCACACATAGAAAATCCAATGGTGATTAAACAGTCAAAAATCCTTGCATGCCAAGCACGAGGGGCTTGTTTAAGTCCATACAAAGCCTTTTGCAACCTGCAAACAATATTTTGGGTGCTTTGAATCTTCATATCCTTGTGGCTATTCCATGTATAATTCTTCATGTAACTCACCATGTAGGAAAGCATTCTTCATATCCATCTAATGCAAAGTCCATCCTTTTGTTGTAGCTAATGCAACAGGTTCTCTGACAATAGACATTTTAGCTATAGAACTGGAAGTTTCCTCATAATCAATGCCATATGTCTCTACATATCCTTTTGCTACCAATGGTGCTTTATACCTGCTTATGCTACCATCAACATTGTGTTTTACCTTGTAAACCCAGTTGCATCCTATGGGTTTCTTTTCTTGCGGCAATGGAACCCACTTCCATGCTTTGTTTCCATCTCCTCATGCAAAGCTTTTTCCCAATCTACATTTCCAATTGCATCTTCAAAACAGGAAGGTTCAACATCTTGTATTACATCGGTCATGTAGGCACAATGACGAGCCATGTAACTATCATATGTCAATCCTTGCACTGATGTCTGCATCCTCCTAGATCTTCTTGGTCATGGGTCACTTCTCCTTGTATCATATGCATCTGGAGTCTTCACTGAGGGCAATCCAAGTTCCTCATCAAGGCTCTTTTGTGAATCGCTTGAATCTCCATCAATGTCTTCAAAACTTGTAGATGTTTTACCACCAGAAGAAATCTTTTCTTTACTTTTCTTGCATGTATTTGATGAATTTGATGGATTGAAATTTCCACGGAATCTTCCACTCCATGGATTTGAGTTGGAACTATTGCTTGGTGATGCATTTGGTCCACTCAAAACTTGAGATTTTGCACTTAATTTTTAAGAATTTTCTTTGTCATTTGGTTCGAGATTAAGTCCATCTTTGGCAACTACATAGAAGCTTGACATTTCATCAGACACCACATCTTTGCTTACCTTCACCTATCGTGTGAGTGGGTATAACATTTATATCCCTTTTACTCAAGGGAGTACCCAATGAAGATACATTTTTCTGCTTTTGGATCAAGCTTCATCCTCAACTCATCTCGAATATGCACATATGCAATATAGCCAAAAAAAATCATATGTGATAAGTTTGGCTTTTTGCATGTATGTTGGAGTTAGACATCTATGGAAGCACGCGAACAGCACAAGGAAGAAGAAGAAGCTTGGAGCACAACACATAATATTGAATGTATTACTAGATAATGTACAAAGATAAGTAGCCCATTAGGGCAATAGGCGTATATAAAAGCCGAGGGAAAAAACCTCCTAAAGAGGGAAAAAAGTGCCCCGGCAGTCCTAGTGTGTTCACACACATCACTACCTAAATATATCAACAAATCCCCCCTGGGAGTGATGCAGTGAACAAGGAGCTGGCACTCATGTATAAGGAAGTGCCAAGCTATGTGGAAATCACTCCACAAAAGGAAGTAAGCCCAAAGCTTTGCGAAAAGCTTCAAACTTCTCCCTAGGCAGAGCCTTCGTGAAAAGGTCTGCAATGTTCTCCTGCATGGGCACATATGCCAAGCTGATCTCCCCAGTAGAGAACCTCTCCCTGACATAGAGATAATGCACCTCAATGTGTTAAGTGCAAGCATGGAACACAGGGTTCCTCGCAACTGCCAATGCGCTCTGATTGTCAGTGAAGATGGTGGTGGGAGAAGTCTGACCAACACCCAAATCAGCCATAAGGCGTTTGAGCCACACACACTCAACAGTAGCTGTGAAAGCTTCCCTATACTCAGCCTCACAACTGGAAGTGGCCATAGTAAGCTGCTTCTTGCTCAACCAAGATATACATGAGCTACCAAGCATGAAGCAAAAGCCACTAGTGAACACACGAGTGTCATAGCAACCAGCCCAATCAGAGTCAGAAAAAGCATGCAAATCTGGCGGTAGTGATCCCCCCTTGGGATAAAACAACCCAAGTAGCCGAGTACCACTCAAATAGCGAAAGATGCGCTTAACTGACTGCCAATGCTTGACTCCTGGGCAATGCATAAACCTGCTCATCTGTGAGACAGCAAACTGAATATCTGGTCGAGTAATGCATTAATCAAGCATCCAACATCCTGTTGATAGAGAACAGCATCAAATGCATCTCTAGCATCATGAAGACTCAATCGTAAACATGTCTCCATAGGAGTGGCAATAGGCTTACAGTCTTCAAGGCTAAAACGCTGGAATAATATGTCAATATCTTTCATTTGACACAAAGCCATTCCACCATCAACTTGCATAAATTGAATGCCCAAATAGTGATGCAAATTCCCCAAATCAGACATCTCAAATGAGGCATGCAAATCAGCCATAAAATCAGCAATATGCTTCTCAATAGGACCAGTGAGCAGCATGTCATCAACATAGACAACAATGATCAGAAGCACATCATTAGCACGCTTAACATATAAGGTGCTTTTAGTTGGACTGTTCTCAAAACCATGTGCAATCAGATAGGCATGTATCTTCTCATACCAAGCACGTGGTGCTTGCTTTAAACCATATAATGCCTTCTTTAACCTGCACACCTGGTTTTCATGCCCTTTCTGCACAAAGCCACGAAGCTTAAAAACATACACTTCTTCATGCAAGTCACCATTCAAAAATGTTGTTTTAATGTCCAACTGATGTACATTCCAACCATGATGGGCTGCAAGTGCGCAAATGCTCTGAATAGTAGTCATACGGCATGTGGGTGCAAAGGTCTCATCAAAACCAATGCCTCTTTCCTGCGCATAACCCTTTGCAACAAGCCTAGCCTTATACCTATCAACTGTACCATCAGGTTTACGCTTCAAATTGTATACCCACTTAGTGCCAATGGCCTTCTTGCAAGGAGGCAAGTCACATAAAGACCAAGTACCATTCTTCATTATTGCATCATATTCAGATTGCATAGCATCCATCCAATTTTCTGAATTGTGTGCTTCATCAAACGAAATAGGCTCATTCTCATCACAGAAGACTAGATGCAGCCATAGCAATGCAAAAGAGGCACTATGAGAGCCTGAACGAGTATGATAACAAAGGTGCATCTAATTTGTTGTCACACAAAGTCTGCACCAGCCATTTTGGCATAGTTCTTGCCTACTCAATATCAGCTCTCTCATCAATAAGTGCATCGTGTACATCTGCATCAGAAGTGGAATTATTTGCATCATCACATGAAACCTGCAAAGGCTGAGAAGTTGCCTCATTGGGACCAGCACTAGACTGTCCACCTGTAAAAAGAGGCAGCAAAGTATCATACATGTCTTTGGAGCTAACAGATGTCTCCTTAGTACATGAAAGTAATGGCTGAATTGCATCTTCCACAAAAACAACATCACGGCTAACCAGAATGCGTTTACTATGTGGATGATACAGACGATAGCCTTTACTTTCAGAACTGTACCCAACAAAAATGCATTTTACTACCTTATCATCCAATTTTCTGTGATGTTGTTCAGGCACTAATGCATATGCCAAACAACCAAAAACACGCAAATGAGCAACAGATGGCTTGCGGTCATGCCAAGCCTCATATGGAGTGATAGACTGCAGCGCTTTAGTGGGACACCTGTTCAGTACATATGCTGCACACATGACAGCCTCAAGCCAGAAACTATGTGGTAAAGCCTGACTCTTGACCATACACCTCGCCATCTCCATGAGTGACATGTTCTTTCGTTCAGCAACTCCATTCTGTTGAGGTGTATATGATACTGTACACTGGTGTTTTATCCCACGTTCAGCCAGAAATGCATTAAAATCAGAAGACATATATCCCCCCCCCCCTCGATCTGAATGGAGGGTGCCCATTTTACATGCGGATAGATTTTCAGCCAAAACCAAAAACTGTTTGAAGCACATGAACAATGGATATACCCATGCATGCCTGGAAAAATCATCGATGAAAGTCACAAAGTAAAGATAATTCCCAAATGAAGGTGTCTGCATAGGACCACAGACATCACTATGTACAAGCTGCAATTATTGAGTAGCCCGAACTGAAGCATATTTTGGAAAAGACGAACGCTGCATTTGGCCCAAAATATAGCCTTCACAAACATGTTTTCCAGGTTCCACAAGTTTGGGCAAAGAGGACACCATTCAGGTTTCTGCAGGCGTAGCAAACTAGCAAAATTCAGATGAACAAAGCACGCATGCCAAAGCTTTGCATCTGACATAGCCTAAGAATCATTTACTGCACATGCCAAATTGTTTACAGATCTTTCATAGTCTATGAGCTTATACAGCCCACGACATAGAATGCCAGAAGCAATAATCACATCGCCATTTGACAGATCATGAACTATACACCTGTCATCAACAAATTTCACAACCAAGCCAATCTTGGCTAATGCAGAAACTGATAACAGGTTCTTCTTGATCCCTGGCCATATAAAGGCATCTGACAAAGTGAAAGAACTACCATCAGTAGTAGTCAAAATGCTCTTACCAACTCCCATAACAGGATAAGAGGAGTTGTTGGCGCATGTAAGAGTATTCCCAGTAGAGGCAGGCTCGAGTGAAGAGAAGAAACTGCACTGCGAGGTAATATGTTTGGTCGCCCCACTATCAAAGTACCAAACATCTGAGTCTACTGTAGACATGCACAGCTCATGAGAAGATGGGTCAAAACTGCAAACAGTAGTAAACGCCCATTCTTCTTCCTACACAAGATTAGTAGACTCTGTTTTTGGTGTAGAGGCTTCTGCAACAACCATTCCAGCCTCTTTCTTCTTTGCCTCTTTAGCAGCCAGTTTTGGACAGTTCTTTATGATATGATAATTCCCTTTACAGTACTTACAAAACAATTTCTCCTTTTCTGATTTTTTCTCATCTTTATCTTCCTTCTTTGAATATGCAGAATTAGTAGATTTCTGCTTACTACTTGAAGAGCTCCATTTTCCTTTGCCCTTTTGACTAGCCAGGAAAGCTTGATCTGAAACTCGCATAATGGATGTCTACAAACCTATAGACAACCAACATACATGACATTACTCAACAAAGACATGTGCATACCAAAAACACCTTGGCAAAATCCTCCTCTTGCATCATGCCCTTCTTTCCTACAAATAGAAGTAAGAAACATCATCAAAAAATCCCAAAAAATTGTCAAAAATAGTTCAGAGTAGGTCTCAGGTATCTCACAACTATAAAAACCAAAAAAATCGGTTCATTTGATACATGTGTGAGAGCAGGTATCATGAGCAGAGCAGCGATCGGTATCACGAGTGTGGTATTGCACCTAGCAAGCTAAATAGTGACTTTGGGAGCACAAATTTGGGTTGAGCTATCCTTGAAGTTAAGCTACACAATTTTTTTAATAACAAAATCACTTCAAAAGCACACTAGCACATGTTTAGAAATGTTTTCGATATCATGGGGAAGTACAGAGAGTTTTTTGAGGGTTTTTGAGTGATACAAAGGGCCAAGAGGGAAGAGGTGAGGTAAACAAATACATTGCACCAAAAATTTTTGAGTTTAGATGAAATTTGGTTGAAGTATCACGGTCGGTTGAGTTTTGGTATCACGATACTAAAATTCCCTAGTATCGCGATACTTGCCTGGTATCGTATCCTTGCATACCCACTTGAGGTATCGTGATACCATTTTGGTATTGTATCATCAAGTTGGTATCGTGATCGTTGGTCAGTGGTATCCTATTGCCTAAACACTCGGTATCGAATTGTCCCGGTCACGGTATCGTATTGTCGACGGAGTGGTATCGTATCGTGTGCAAGGCTGGTATCGTATTGCCGGAGGTTTATGGTATTGTATCTTGCTAGAACCGAAACGGGACGTTGAGAACCTTAATGTATGTGAAACGGCTCCAAATATTAAGCGAATGTCTTCAAGACCTAGAGGACAACCTAGCTGATGATCTCAAAAGTACACCAAGCCCCACTAAATCAGAAGACACTAGAAGTACAATGACATCTAACTCCAGCAATGTAGAGGAGTTAGCAGAACTGGTAGCCAAGAAGTTAGGGGTTCACGGACAAAGGAATTATCAGCACCCACCAATGAGAATACCCATGTTATGACGATGCAGCCTATGCGGTGGAGATCATCCATCTCACCAGTGTGTGCAAGAGGAGGAATAGGCATGCCTCAAGCTTATCCATACAATAGACAGCCACCTCAGGAACCCAACCTCTATTTCCATATAGAACAGAAATACACTAATCACACTACCAACAATTGCCCATTCAACAGGCATTCAAGATCATTAAATCAACCTAATTATAGGCCTTATGGATACCCTCTTAGAGAGCCAAGAAGGGAGATTCCAAGATACAATGCCTATCTAGGTCCACAAGGAGCACGTAGACCATATGAACAAGGGCAATATGGACGACCTCAACTAGTGTTAGGACAACAACCACCCCTCCCACAGAATGTAGTGCCAGCTAAATACATTCAAGGTCCAGAGGAAAACATGGAGAGAGCCATTGTACCTGCAACACCTTTAGCTAGCACAAAAGCAACAAATCAGGGATACGAGCAAACCCAAGGAGAATACTATCCCTATGACATGCGTTTGATGGAGTATGACCAAACGCATGACCAACAATACTATGGTTATGAGGGATTTGACAACACCTATGGACCGGAGTTTGCAACCCTAATGTACACTGCACCCAAGGCACCAGCACTCATGAGACCACCCATTAGACCATCTGTGCCAAAGGGACCATGCTATAGATGTGGAGGAGACCATTTCATAAGATATTGCACTCTACCATATAACCCACCACCCCCAAGGATTTGGGAAGGGTACTGCAATGAATGTGGAAAGGAACATCTATTTAGAGACTGCCTGAAGAATCCCAATAAGACTCACCATACAACACAAATCAATGTGATTGAAGTAATTAAATCATCAGGTAGTGATAAGGAGTACATTGTACCACTAAAAGCTATCACATGAGCACAAGCCAAAGGACAAGGGCAAGAAAGTAGACTCTGAACAAGCAAAGAATAAAAACCTAGAACCCAAAATACAGGTAGTGGAAGATTCTGAAGATCCATGTGAGAGTATCCAAACAAAGAAGACCCAAAATTGGAAGGATAGAAGGGAAAAACTTAGAGACAAATGGATGAAAAACAAAAGTAAGTAGGACAAAAAGAACATGAAAGACCGTAAGAAAAACCTAAGAAACTGGAATCCGAGAAGAAGCCTCACTTACGCCTCATACACAAGAACTAAACAAGCCAGGATCAATCTTAGCAGACCCAAGACCAGACGATTTGGACATGTGGCTGAAAGATTACCAAGCTAGAATCACGACTGGACCAAACATAGACCTACATGAGAAACTTTACCCACAAGGGGAGTTAAAGAAGGAGAGACTTGCTATATGCAGAAAGCTCATAGAGGTAGCTCAAGCCACTCTAGAAAAGACTATCCCAGTCCTCCCAGAGACGAGAATATATGAGAATCAATACAAGAAGTGTTGTAAAGAGAAGGACCAAAAACCAAAAGAGGAAGATCAAAAGGAAGAACTACCTAGCACTCTGGACAAATCAATTCCTGTAATCCCACAACTAGAAGCTGATTGGCCAAGAGAGTTGTGGGCCACGATTCAGGAAGATCGATGGAAAAAGAATGGAATTTCAAGACCACCATTTGAGGAATTAGATGTTGAGGATGATCAGCAAACTCCAAATTTGGATGAAGTATATGAAGAGGTTTCCATGCTAGACCAAAATAGGGAGGAAGCACACAACATTTCTACCCTACCGAACTGCATGGGAGAATATGAGAAAGAATCCATAATCTTTCGTGCTCCCACAATACGAGGAAAGGAAAATGAGTCTTCAAGTAAGACCTCTCACAATCTAGCAAAACTCAAGAAAACCAAGGTACAATGTCATTTGACAGTGGAGGAATTACTACGTGCCAAGCCACAAATATGGAAACAGTTAGTGGAACAATTGAAATTAGAAAATGAGGAGAATAAAAAAGAAAATAAAGAAACTACAGTCCCTTCTACTATACAAATCCCTTTGGATAAAGTCGGAGAATTTAGTGAAGGAGACAAGGGCAACACATGTTTACCCATCACATATAATGGATACATGACCAAAGCCATTCTAGACATAGGGGCAGGTGTAGGCATAGCCACCAAAGAGATTTGGGAGAAATGGGGAAAGCCAGCCCTGTGACCAGCACGTATGAAGCTTCAATTAGCAGATGGTCATGTAGAGAGATCCCTTGGAATACTGGAGAAAATTAAGTTAACCACCTGTGGAGTGGAGTTTGAGTACACATTAGCTATATCTCAACTTGAAAAATCGAATAACTATGAAATGATATTAGGATGACCATTCATGAGACAACTCAGGATAGTACAAGACTAGGGAAGAGACGCTTTATACCTACAACATCAAGGAACTACTACCAAGATAAATTTGCATACATTTGCATATAGGGATGTACCCCCACTACGATGGAATCCCATACACAAGGAAGAGGATGATTTGTCAATTCATAGTGCCGGTTCAAGTGACCAATCATGGATACACGAAGATGCCAAATTATGGATGTGTAAAGAAGCAAAGAGAGAACACAAAAAAAAATCAAACATGGCCTATAGGACATCAAAATTACCGACCCATAGAGGACCCTATGTATATGCCTCAAGTTTTCCCTACTGAAGCATTTGAACCACACAGTTGGATGGAGATTCTAGCCACTTTGGATGTATGTGTAAATGAAGAGGTATTAACCATGAATGGATGCGTGGACGAAGAAAGTTATGATGTAAGATTTTACATGGTAGTCCTTTAGGAGGTAGATGCAGGAGA
The DNA here is from genome assembly GCA_020310875.1 of Ceratopteris richardii. NCBI lineage: Eukaryota > Viridiplantae > Streptophyta > Polypodiopsida > Polypodiales > Pteridaceae > Ceratopteris > Ceratopteris richardii. The sequence continues at coordinate 170,300,333 of CM035423.1, read as the reverse complement.
ACTGTTAGAAAAGGAATGGAAGGAAGATTATGAAATCATAAAGATGGAACCAGAATTTGATTCAGAGGAATGGTATTTAGAAGCAATCCAAACTAATAACAGAGAAGGAACACCCAAGGTGTTAGCAAAAGAAGCAGTTCAGATGAGACCAAACCATGAGGAAACGTTAGATAATGCCGAATCAACCCCATACCTATTTGAAGTCCCTCAACACTTCAAAAGATATGAAGTGGAGGAGAGGAAGATAGCAATTCAGATGCCTAAAAGAGAGGCAAGGGAAGGAGAAGCATATGACAACAAGGAACAAACGAAGAAAGTAAGAGTGATGGTGGAAGATGGAGAAGAAAGATACACGTACATAGGAAAAGATGTGTCACATGAGGAGGGAGAAGAACTGACAAAACTAATTCGAGAATATCGGGATGTGTTTGCATGGACTTAAAAGGACCTCAAAGGTGTAGAACCATCCATTTGTTCTCATCAAATACAAATGACACCTGATGCAAAACCGTCTAAGCAATGCCCTTACACTTATAATGATGTCTATTCAGCAAAAATTAAGGAGGAGATTGACAAGCTATTATCAGTCGGATTCATTTATGAGATAGAACACACCGAATGGGTGTCACCATTAGTGGTCATACCCAAAAAGAATGGGAAATTACGAGTTTGTATTAACCTGAAGAAAGTAAATGAAGCTATGATCCGTGATAGCTACCCATTGCCTATCATTGATCATCTTTTGGAAAGAGTCACAGGTAAGGAAGTCTATAGCTTCCTCGATTGATTCTCTGGATACAAGCAAGTAGCTATTGCTACTAAGGACCAACATAAGACCGCATTCGCGATTGAATGGGGAGTCTATGCTTTTAGGGTGATGCCTTTTGGACTCACAAATGCCCCTGCTACTTTCCAAAGGCTGATCTGTCACATCTTCAAGGAATTCCTTAGAAAGATTATGGAAGTATACGTAGATGATTTATGCACGTACTCAGGTCGGAGACAAGAGAATATTTCGGAGTTTCGAAGGATATTTGAGAAGTGTCGGCAATATAGAGTGTGCTTGAATCCTAAGAAATGCATCTTTGTGGTGAGAAAAGGAAAAATCCTAGGTCACATCGTATCGAGGAACAAAATTTCCATTGATGAAGATAAGATCAAAGTAATCTTAGAACTCCTAAGATCAAAAAATGTGAAGGAAGTGCAAGCATTTATGGGTCATTGTGGATACTATCGTAGATTTATTCACATGTACGCCATAATTGCTAAGCCATTATATGGATTTTTTACTCAATTTACATGGATGGACAAATGTGAGAAAGCATTTAATGAACTAAAAAAACGACTCAGCACAGCACCTATTTTGAAAACACCCAACTGGAACAAGCCTTTTCATATCCATGTAGATGCCTCCAACTACGCAATAGGATGCATTTTAGCTCAACCTGCAGATGAAGGAAAATTGGACCACCCTATTGCCTATGTGAGCAGACAACTAAATCAAGCTAAAAGAAACTATACAACTACGGAACGAGAAGGTTTAGGAATGGTGTACATAGTGAAGAAATTTAGACACTACCTTCTAGCCAACAAGTTCAAGTTCTTCATAGATCATCAGGCCTTATTGTACTTACTCAATAAGCCCTGTAACACGTGAAGGCTAGTAAGATGGTTTCTGTTACTAATGGAGTTCGATTTCGAAGTGATACTAAAAAAAGGAAATACCCATCTATCTAGGTTAACACATGGAGAAACACCTAATGGAGTAGCAGATAATTTGCCAGATACTTATATGTTCAATTTGGAAGTATGTATTAAGTGGGCAGAAAAGTTAATTTCAATACTCACCCATGGACCACAACACTCAATTAACAAGGAGATTAAGAAGAGAATTCTGCAATCGCGTAACTTACACATTGTAGCAGGAAGTGTGTACCATAAAGAACCTAACGGTGTATTGTCAAGACTTGTAGAAGAAGACAAACAGAAGAACTTGATTGAGCAAGCTCACGTAAACAAATGGAGAATGCACAAGGGAACCCATGGAACACTAAGAGAATTAAAATGATTAGGAGTTTATTGGCCAGATATGGCTTAGGATGTCCATGAGTATGTCGATAATTGCTTGGAATGTCAGGAGAATAAACGAGAAGACCATACATCATTGCAATTCTCTACCATAGCATTAGAGTGGAGTAGGACATTGGTCAAATTCTTAAAAACAAGAGAGCATGATGAAGGAGCAAGCCTAGTTAGAAAGCGATCCCTAGACGAAATGAGTAAGGATTATGTAATATTGGGGAGGCACTTATTCAGAAAAGGAAAAGACAATCAGCTGCAACTATGTGTGCATGAAGGAGAGTACTTACCCGTATTAGAAATGGCACATGCAGGTGCCACAGGAGGACATTTCTCAACCGAAAGAACTATGAAAATGATTCTCTTCGCAAGCCTGTGGTGGCCAACTCTACATATGGATGCAGAAACCTATGTACAAAGTTGTGTGGTATGCCAAAGAGCTAAGTACCCTATTAGGTGAGATGACATGCCTCTGAGACCCATGGTTTGTGCGAGAGCCTTTTCCAAATGGGGTATTGCTTTTATAGGAAAAATTAACCCACCAGCTCAAGGATCACACGCTGAGTCAATAATATTGGGAATAGATTATCTAACTAAATGGGGAGAAGCAAAAGCAACTAGAAAAAACGATGCTCATACCACAGTCAAGTTTCTCTTTGAGCACATCTTTACTCACTTTGGACTACCTATAGAGATAGTGAGTGATCAAGGAACGCACTTCATTAACGAAGTAATAGAGTCTTTGATGAATGAATTCCTAGTGATTCATAAAAAATCAGCCCCTTATCACCCTCAAGCCAGCACTCAAGCAGAAAGTTCCAACAAAGTGTTGTGTGCGGTATTGACAAAGATAGTCAATAGTGGAAGGTCAGATTGGGACAAACAATTGCATCATGCAATTTGGGTCTTTCGTGTGGCTTATAAGATAGCCATTGGAACTACCCCTTTAACCTAGTATATGGACAAAATGCAATCGTGCCAATTGATTTTTTGGTACCTACTTTACGAGTAGCACAACAATATGAGTGGGCAGGATATGAGCTATCTAAGCAACTCAAGCAAATTGAGAAGTTACATGAAAGAAGATTACAGGCAGTTGTGAGAATTTATGCCCCTAAAAGGAGATAAAAAGTGTATTATGATGCACACATCAAAGATAAAGGCTTGAAAAAAAGAGATTTAGTCCTGGTGTATACATTGAAGCAGCATGCAAAGAAGCTTCAAAAATGCGGATATGGACCCTTACTGATCAATAGGATCTCAACTAGCAGAGCAGTGAATCTAGCCACATTAGATGGAGATATACTTCCTAACTACATAAGTGGTTGCCGAGTAAAATGATATATGGAGCCATTGATGGAGCAGATGTTAACACAGCTCGTAGGAGCGCAAAATAAAAAAAAAGAAGAAGAGAAAATTAGAGAAGAAGTATGCCAAGAAGCCTTAGAGCGCATCAAGAAACGAAATGAGTGGATAAGGCAAAGGGATGAACGATATCTACAGGGAGAAGAACCCATTCCCATGGCTAATTACCAAGTCCATGAAGCCGATAAAAAGAACCTTAGCATGTCTCAACCATATTTGAACCTAGGGATTGGAACCAAAAAGTACCGATTGATAGATGCCCTGATCGACTCAGAAGCATCCCTAAGCTACATATGACATACATTAATTACGCAGCTTCAAACCACCATAAGCCCAACTAAATCACACATGATAGGAATTGGAGGCCAAGTCATACAATGTGTCGGAGCAGCCTTAATATCCCTCCACCTAGGGAATTCTTCAATAGAGCAAAGAGTTTTGGTATGTAAGGACGAAGACTTAGTAGAAAATCTGATCTTAGGGCAAGATTGGATTATAGAGAACAAAGTGAGCATTCACCTAGCACAAGGGTACATATCATCCAAGATAGGACATAAAAAAATCTTTAGCTTATTAGAAGAAAGACCTTCTCATGTTCATGAAGTCATTAAGCCTAGGGAAGACATCCTAGAAAAGGAAATAGAAAATGAATCAAGCGAGAGCATGACCAAAGAAGATCCTAAGCTAGAATTTCCTGCAAATACAAACGTGTTACTTGATGTTGTGCCATTCCTTCCCATGAGGGATGAATCTAAGAGAGGAAGTGAGGACTATGCTCCTAGAATTACCTACAACAAGGGGCAATCATCCACATGGAAGTATACTATTCGAGTGTCATATCCAGGGAAGACTCATATACAATGGATGTGGAAGGATCAAGTGACTAAACCAGATGATTCAACACACAAGCAGAGCATCCATTCAGTGAAAACAAGAGGAGTCATTACTCACCACCGCAATCATAATTACCAAGACTCCTTGCTGTGTGGCTTCCAAAATCATTAGTAGGAGCCTAGAAGACACAACAGCATATGTGGATTCCAAAGAAGGCTAGACAGACTGCAAATCAAGAGATAGACAAGCTCAAGGAGACATTATGTCGACAAAGAAACAAGGAGGGTCAAGAGGAATCAACACAAGCACCAAAAGAATGAGGTGTCAACCAATAAGACTTCACAAAGAAGGCAACAAGGACCAGAGAGCGACTCGAACAAAGGAAACAAATACTTAAAACGCAAACTGCAAAATGGATATGGAGACCCAAGAGGCAGCCAGGACAAGAACAACCGATTCAAGCAAATTCCACTTGCACTCATGAAGAGTCCAATGCACCTAGAATATGCATGACAGGGCCGCATTACAAGGCCATGCATTTGGCACATTACCTTCTCGATGAAATAAGTGGTGCACATTTCCATAATGGGAATAGGTCTTTGATTCTACTTCCATAGGAATGACCTTCAATGTAAATAAATAAATGTTTTGGCTAAAATTAATTTTTGTTCTCTTTTAGGATTAAAAATCAAAAGAAATATGGTAAGAGACCTTACTTACTTACGCAAGGGGAAATGGAGTGATGCAATAAGCAAGGTATCACTAAGCCACACACAACACATGACTTGAACTCAACTAGAAGCTGATTTTCTCTTTATTACAAGTATAGATGGCTTCAAAGGATTCCGATGCAACTATTCAAGAAGAGGTGCTAGAGTTCCCATTACAGAGTGTGACTAAATCCAAGGGTCATTGGTTTCGAGAGGATCAACCCACCAGGGATTACTTTTTCTTAGTGACAATAAAGATTATGGACACTGACCATCAGTTCCCAGTAATGTCTCAAGATATCAAGGTCGTACATGAACTCCCGTCAACCATAGACATCATGACGAAGGCAAGAATTCAGAAATACTTCGAACTGCCAATCTACAAACCAGACTTCCAAAGATGTACTCAAGTGATGAATACCCTCCAACCGGCTTTGCATGACCTGTTAGTGCCTGAAGCAAGAGTTCCAGATGCGGCAGGAGAGTGGGTAATCATCCAATTCACCCATGACTTAATCAAAGAAGCTTTTGGCTGGGAAACGGATGGAAACACAATTTTGAAAGATGAAAGCAGAGGGACAAAGACCCGAACATTCACGGACATCAATCGTATCGACATATATGAAGAAGTCTATCTGATTCATCAACACTTTTGCTTTCCAAATATGCATCGATACACCGCACCATAGAAAATCATAGTGCAGATGTTATCTCATGCTATCAAATAGATCGGTAATCAAGTGAACATGACGCCATACATCCAAGAACGTCTTTTTGAAGCGAGGAAGAAATGGAACCATAAAAATTTCTTGAACGGAAGTGTTGCCCTAACAATACTTATCTATCATGCATTAGGCACTTGGGAGCATTTGAGAGAAATGGCATCATCTTCGGAGATGGCTAAGTATGCTAAGTTAGCCACGGTTCTAAGAAAGAAAAAGGGTATAAAAGTAGTGGAAGAAGCCAAGACGAGTTCGCTACCAAGAATGAGAGGCACCAAAAGACTACGGGAAATGATGAAGGTGAAAGAAACACTTCCAGCGTCAAAGAGGACACATGTACTTCTGAGGACAAGGTCAGAACACAACAAACCAATTTCAAAAGAGGAGTTGAACAAAGCAATGGTGGCTACCCACCAATACATGGAAGGTCATTTAAACCTACCAGTACGAGGGCATCATTACCAATAGTCTCATGAAGACACTAAACAAAGAAAGCGGCTGACTAAAGTCCATCGATAAAGAGAGTTGGGAGTGGCCAACTCTAGTTCATCATGCGATAAACAAGAAGAGCAAGAACCATCTATGATGAATGTGGATATTAAAAGTGACTCAAAAGGTGATGGTAACTGGGAGGAATTGAATCAAGTCACAGATGATTTTGGTGTGGCAGACACCAAAATAAACCAAAGTCCTGATGACACTATCAAGGGCACAACAAGGCAAGAATCACCTAAAGAGGGAATTCATGTATTCAAAATGAATGGAGCAACAAACTTTCGAATCACAAATACTCACTTAGATGGAGAAGCTCCAGTAAAGAGACCTAAGGTAGAGAAAGAACTCGAAGGTGGAGGAACCCGAGCCATTCACACCAATAAGGGTGGTAGCGGAACCTTCTAATTTTGATGTTACCTTCAAGGAAGCACCACGAAGACAACGACATACAAAGAAGAAGAAAGAGAGAGAGAAGTGAACCTTCAAATACGACAACCGCACAACGAAACCATACATGTGGATCAAGGCAAGGATGTTCAAACCGGAGAAGAACCAAGTATCCCCAAGACATGGTTGAATTTGGATGTAGCCCAATTAAAACCAATGGTGAAGCAAATGATACAAACGGCTATGGACACTCAGCAACAAAGGCTTGAAGCTGATGCAAACTATGATAAAGCTATGAGAGAGAGAAGCCAATTCCATGTAATGAGCGAAAACTAGTCTACACAATTAATTCAAGTTCAACAGGCACTCTCAGCCAAAGAATTTGAAGCCAAAGAAGCCAACGACAAATGCACCATGCTCATGAAGGAAAACTAGCAGCTCCAAGAGCAACTTAAATAGCTACAAAGAAATATGAAGCCTGTGAAGCGGAGAAGGCAAGGATGAATGACAGAAGTAAGCTGCTTGAATCTCAAATCAAAGTATATATGGAGGAAGCAGACAACCTGAGAAACAGGAATAAAGAACTTATGATGGCCATACTATGAAACCAACCCATAGAAGCACCAAAAACGACCACAAGCAACACAAAGGTATTGGAAGATCAAATTGCAAAGTATGTTGACCAGGTGAAACAAGAGCAAGCTATCAATGAAGAATGGGAGAAGAGATATATGGACGACATTAATGAACTTAGGAAAAAATGGAAGATGGTAGAGAATAAATTCCTTGAACAATGCAATGAAGACGCCAGCCAACTGGCTACCATAGAAGAAGAACTATTGAAGAACAAGGAAACAATCATGCGAACCACGAAAGAAATCAAAGCAAAGGATGAACTCATTGCAAAATTAAAAGCTCAAATAGAACAATAGGTAACAGCGGGGACACCAATAGTTCCAAGGTCCACAGCGGCTACTGAGGAGAGTGAGAACTAAGCCAAAATGAGTGGGCACTATTGGTGTCCCAGCTTACACAAGAATTTGAAGAACAGGTGGTCAAGGTAATGAAAGCGGCAAAGATTGAGAGCAAGAGCCTGGAACAGATTTTGAAGCCTTTCAATATCCCTTACGGATTACTGAAAGAAGAGACACGCCAATATATAAAGATGACCACCAATAAAGAACCAGATAGCGATCTACAATTCAACATGAAGACATTCACATATACACAAGAAGAATTTGATAAGGCAGATCCTATTTGGAGATGCCAGTTTTTGGAAAAGAATCATATGTTACGGGTACACTAGGAATCGGCACTGTACATGCTTCAAATCAATCCATCTTTTTGCCTCGTACCTAGAAGACGATCTTGGATGCAATTTTGGGAAGCACAACGCCAAGGTAGCTTAAATAATACATGGCTAAACTATCCACTATTGCCTAGTTCACCACGAAACTACTTACCGGCATAAGAATACATGGTGAAGATCATCGAGTTTTGGATCTCCAAATATGCCACAGTATCGGATTTAGCCATTAAAATGACAAACAAAATTTTGAGTATGCTACTTACAGTATTAAAGGTATTTCAACATGCACAGTATACCTTTTTGAACTTCATCAGAATTAACCAGGGAGCAGATGCCCTAGTTTTTTATCTATCTACTATCCCTAGTCACTTAACGATCATGACAATATACTCAAGACTTATGTATTTGCCGAGTCCATACATGCAAACATTTGAAGAAGCATTCTTTATAGGATTTTTTGAAATGGACTCGAAGATCTTCGTAAAAATATCTTCTAACTTAAATGCATGACTGGTGGCCTATGAATTCATCTTTTTGCAGACCATAGACGGGCACCAAATGACGGAGCAAAGTCGAGCCAATGGAAGGAACTGATGATATGCCAAGCAAATTCGCTTAATCATAGAGAGCAAAAAGTGATTCAAACATACTCACGCCACTGGACTTTAAAGCATGTCGGGAATAATAGAGTTCAGGAGGGGGGTGATGTTGAGGGAGAGTCAAGAAAAAAGAAAAGACGAAGAAGATCAAGACAGAAGCTTCACTAAATAGAATATATCTGAGGACATATCTCTATAGGAAGCCCTGTAGGGGCACACAACATCCATCTCTGCACAGAGCCCCGCATGGGCACATAACAGTGGGAAGTATGCAACAGGCAAGGACGAATCAAGGCCAGCAATTATCCATGAAGAAGTGCAAGAAGATATTCGGCAGATCCTGAGCCCTAGGAAGGTGTTTCAACCTCTTGATCTTCGGGAGGTCCAGATCGAAGGTTGTAAATCTAGACCTTCATCCCTTCCACTGCTTGTGTGCGTGGCAGCCCAACTCAACATAGTGACCCAAATTCAGAGAGGTGATTGGAAAATTAGACTACAAATCAATTGTAGTTCATCTCCATGGGTTGCGAGCAGTGAAAAGAAAAGAACAGGCTAAAAAATGCATCAGGTCCCAGAGGATGTCAAAGAAGATTCAAGAACAAGGCTTTTAAAACGTAATGCCAGCTTGAAGGGGAGGCAAGGCCGACCAAGTGATCATGCAGTGGAAAGAAGTAAACAAGCTGCAGACAAAAGCAAAGCCTGTCAAGGGACAACATAAACAAAGAGGGGGAGAGTGTTGCAGAGCAAAGAAGAGCAAAGATGCACAGAAAAAGAAGGGCCCCAAAATCTTTTTGATTTGGACACTTTATTTTTGTATCATAGTCACTTTGTAATATATTTTCTGATGTAGATGCACTAGAGGAATCCTCTAGATGCATATCCATAGAATCCACATCATTACTCTTGTAAACTAGTAGAAAATTAGCCTTTTAGTCAATAACGTGCAATTATCAAGGCCAGCAATTATCCATGAAGAAGTGCAAGAAGATATTCGGCAGATCCTGAGCCCTAGGAAGGTGTTTCAACCTCTTGATCTTCGGGAGGTCCAGATCAAAGGTTGTAAATCCAGACCTTCATCCCTTCCACTGCTTGTGTGCGTGGCAGCCCAACTCAACATAGTGACCCAAATTCAGAGAGGCGATTGGAAAATTAGACTACAAATCAATTGTAGTTCATCTCCATGGGTTGCGAGCAGTGAAAAGAAAAGAACAGGCTAAAAAATGCATCAGGTCCCAGAGGATGTCAAAGAAGATTCAAGAACAAGGCTTTTAAAACATAATGCCAGCTTGAAGGGGAGGCAAGGCCGACCAAGTGATGCATGCAGTGGAAAGAAGTAAACAAGCTGCAGACAAAAGCAAAGCCTGTCAAGGGACAACATAAACAAAGAGGGGGAGAGTGTTGCAGAGCAAAGAAGAGCAAAGATGCACAGAAAAAGAAGGGCCCCAAATTTTTTTTGATTTGGACACTTTATTTTTGTATCATAGTCACTTTGTAATATATTTTCTGATGTAGATGCACTAGAGGAATCCTCTAGATGCATATCCATAGAATCCACATCATTACTCTTGTAAACTAGTAGAAAATTAGCCTTTTAGTCAATAACGTGCCGGTGTCTTGTGTGAAAGGACCATTTCTAGGGCACAAGTATATAAGTCATTTTGTGACTCTTTGTAAAGACGTTTTGCCATTGTGAACAAGGAGAGCAAAATTTCCAATTTGCTTCTTTCCTACTGATTTTTTCCTTCTCCATGATCTTTTGTGTGTGTAATTCTTGGAATGTGTGTGTAGGATTGTTATCTATCCCTTCCCGCCACTTTTGAACCACTGTAGTGTGTGTGTGAGCCATCACGAGTTGTAGAGTGAGTGTTGGTGTCTCCCACCATTCACTATTTTCCACATAACTTGAAGAGAATTTTTCAGATTCGAGTGAAAGTACCACCAATATATGTGTCTCGTCGAGAGCTTCGAAGTGAACCTGCTATTCCCCATATTCAGTGTTCATACCTAGGATAAAATTTCAAATTTGTGCTTACTACTGTAAATGGTATCGTGGCATGCATTTTCAGAGAGTTATTGAGTTAGAGAGGTAGTTAAGTCTTTTCACATGCATTGTAGCTAAGCCACTTCACTTTCCATCATGTGCGCACACGTCCTCATACACTTAGTCCATGTGGTTCCTCAGATTGATAATTAAACGTGTATCGATCCTCCACTATATGCACTTGTGGGGCGATTGAGATTTAGTCTCATCGACAAAAGTCCCTAATATTCCCAATCTACTCACAAAACCAGCATCTAATATAGTTAGAGATAGGACCAAATTGATGACATTGGTTCACATGATTTCTCATTGTTTGGGCAAATTCAGTTCGTCTACTGCCCTGTCCAAAATTGATCTCCCTCACCATTTCTTTAACAAGGACCAAGGCAATTGTGGGGCCAAATTCATTTTGCCACATGATTCGGGCTCCAAGCAAACTCGTAGCAATCTCCCTGAGATGTACTAAACCAAGTCCCACTAGGCATGCCAAATGAAGGACTTTTATGAAGCCATAGAGAAGGTATTTTCCAGCAATTAAATTGCGTAGCTTTTTGTGCTTGGGTAACCTTTTCTCACCCTAAGCTCGTGAACATGCGCACATAGGCTCACTTTTTCGATCCCTAGTAGGATCACTAATGAATCTTGTTTACCTTTCTACTTTCCACTTTGTTTCTCTCTTATACTCGATCTCTTCTCACTTTTTTATCTTTCTTTCCCTCACTCCCACTCTCACTCTCACTCTCAGCCTCACACTCTTCTCCGTGCTCAATTCTCACTCTTTTCTTCAACTCTCGCTAGCGCTCCCAACTTACTCACCTCTGGACTTAAGCTTCTCTTCTTATCAATGCTACACGATCAAACACTATCACACATGCACATTCACATCCGCATCCAAACACATAGGCCACCACACTTTTCACACATGCACACACTCAAACACGCACTAAGACCATCATGCACTCACACTCCGATAGTTGGACATTCATAATTAGGATATCAAACACTTGTACTCGCATTCATGCAAACTCACTCATTTAGTCACTAACTCACACACTCAGGCAAACAAGCACTTTCCACACACCCAAAGATACACAATTAGAACATTTTACCTATCCACTAGCTCATTCAAACAATCCCATTTTTTCTCATTCAGCTCAAACACCTAAGAACTCACCCTCATATAGATTCGCATTCAGACATGCACACACTAGCTCACCCCTAAAGACACACACCAGCACACCCATGCACTTTCATGCATTCTTCTTCTTCCACATACCTCTCAACCCTAAGCACCGCTCACACACTCTCTCTCTTTCCCTCAGTCACTTTCTTACCACCTTTCCACTTTCTTTCCTTCTCACACAATCTATCACATGCACCTTCCAATTTATGTCCCTTTTGCTAATGCTCACTCTCCTTTTCACTTACTCACTCTCACCCACCACCTCTTGGCATTCTATCTCACATTTACCATCAAGATCTCCCATACACATAGATAGCGCTATTTCTTTTCTACCTCACTCACCCTATATAACCCTCTCACCTTCTCTTTATTGTACACACTTCCTACCTCTTCCTAGTCTCTACTTCTATATACCTCTCTTACAATTCCACACTTCTTTCTCAGCCCAAATGCACTTCTTGCTTCCTAGCACAGCTCACTTCACTCTCATAGCTAGTCCTCACTCTCACTTTCACATACACACAAACGATATAGCATACACATTGAATTTTTCACTTTTGCACACAGTTACATGCCTCTATGCATATTCCTTCACTAATCCTTTCACACATAGACATTCAATCTCAACCACACTCACACCCATGCTCCCCCACACACTAGCTCTCAAATACAAACATGTAGAATTTTAGGCACACATTCACACAATCACACTCTCAAGCTTCATATAACTATTTCCGATAGTCCCAAACTACAACCTTCAAGTTACTTCACCAATCTCACTATTTCCCTCTGTATTTCTTTATATACATACAAGTTCACTCACTTATACATACAACCACATATATGGGTTCCTTCTCTTCCACACATTTGCACACATAGATATAAACATATACCCAGTCTTGTGCACACACACCCAATCCCAAACATGCACCACATCACATCACATATCCATTCCCCTCGTTGTCATTTACTTGCACATAGTTTTTTATTGAAATCACAAAACATCAGGTATTTTGTTTTACACTCTCCCTATACTATGGAGATCAAAGAAGACAAGCACTGCTAATAAGAATAAGAATCACCTTATGTGCGAATAGACTGTATATGTTGAACAAGCACACCATAAGAATGCACACCATCACTCTCTCTACTCTTCTCTAGTTCTAGAGTCTATGTAAAGATTAAAACATTCAATGTCGAAATCAAAAAGAAAATTAGAAACTCCTGAGAAATAACTCTTGAGAGAACAAAGTTTGGAAAATAAACCTGTAGCAATTACTTTTTTCAATCTTCCACCCGGTTGTAATTTCCCTCAACAACCTGAATTGCGTAAAGATCTGCTTGCAAAAGCGAGTTTTAATGAGAAAATAACTTCCTTGCTTTTTCAAAACAAAAAAAAGTCCCTTTTATAATAGTTTTTCATATGATCTTGAGAGAATGAAAATTTCTAGGTATAGATGCTCGCTATGAACCTCAGAGATGTACATGCATTTTTGCAACCTCATCATATAGATCATATGAATTTAGAGATTCATATTTCCAAATCTCTATTCGGATGACATTGATCCAATCAATTCTCACAAGTCTTTAGTGGAGCTTAGAAATAATATTATGATCCTTTTTATTCTGCAGCTTAGTTTTGTTACATGTTGTTATGTATCCTCGTCCAGTTGTGTTCCAACCGGATAAACATCAACAAGTGCATCCATCCAAGTTTAACATGCACCTTTTCTCCACCAAAAGCAGACAATGAAACTGATGGAAATTGCTATGCAAGAGCAGCCAATAGTGTCAAAAATCTTCAGCTCTACGTAGAGAACATCCTCTTTAAATCATCTCCTAAGGAGGAGCTTGCCTAGACCTTATTGAAGGAGTATTTTATTCCTAACAAGAACAATTCATTCTTCTCTTTTTGAACTCCATCTGCTACCCTGTTTGCTTCCACGGTCCTGTCTAATCGACACTTTTTCCCACTTAATGAATCAAGATGCTTATCATGTATGTTGTGGCCACCATCTATATGTTGTTTCCCTTCACGGATGTGAAAGCTTCCCCTCCTCGAAGACAATAGAATCTTCCAAAGCTACTCATTTTGCCATTCCTGACTGTCAAAGTATAAGAAGTTTTTATAACAGACACTTCTCCTATTCTTTGTAGTTGTCGTGATGTCATCTCTTTCACCTCTTCATTCCAAGAATAATGCCATCATGCAAGTTTTCTCCATCAATAATCAATTGTTCCCTGTACTCTAGAGATCTCGACTACATGCAACCTACTACCCAAGAAGAAAGAAAACAGACAATCCTACATAATTCACACACACCTCTAGAGATGCTGCTCACTTTGGCCATTATTTACTGCATCCATGGTGACCAACCATTATATGGCTCCCTGATGGAGAGTGTTAATCTCCAAAAGACAAGCTATCCTTGATTTTAGAATACCTCTATATCAGGAATAACTTAAAACTTCAACCAATTTTGAAAGACAAGTGCCAAACTATCAAGTCTTTCGATAACTATGAGAAAAGTCACTTCATAGAAAAGTCTGCTGCACATTACTCACTCATTGACTAATCAAATCTGTAAAGCTTCTAATGAAACTTTGTACAAGGTGTTGACTAAAGGTTGCTCACCTCCTCCAAGTTAAAACATCTCAAAAGGTCTAGTAGATTATGAGAAATGATCCAAACAATCTACCTATGTCTGAAACTCCCTTATTGTAGAGTCGACTTTGACACCTGCAACTTCTAACACATGGTTCTCCGAAATTAGAACCCATTTAAGCAAATGCTTTTAGCCATAGATAGCTTACCTTCCAACTTAGATTTTGACTCCTGATTTGTGCAAAAATTTACATTGTGCACTGAGAACTGATCAATTCTTTGACCATCGAAATTGCACCTGTTTCAGAAGACACTTATCACTTCTTCACATATGAATGTTCCTAAACATAATTCTCTCAACCTGTTTGCAATTAGGCTCTCATATCTTATCCATAGATACATTAACTATTGAATTAGATATCTACAAAAGGATTTCTGATATAATCAAACACAGAAGGAGAAATGGAGAAAAGATTGATGCACAATTCTCTGAAAATTCTTTCTATTCAACTCATCATACATGTGGCGGATGATACACACAATAATCATGATCTATTCCTTTCTATCTCATCTATGCTTCATCTCTCTCTTCTAATACGACCATATACATGTGTGTATATATATATATATATATATATATATATATATATATATATATATATATATATATATATATATATATATATATATATATATATATATATATATATATATATATATATATATATATATATATATATATATATATATATATATGAGTATTGATTCGTCATTACTTCAAGTATTTTGAAGTATTTACAAAACTAATGTACATATGTTTATATAACTTTTCTTCTTGAACCTTCACTTCACTTCATGAACTTAGACTTCATTCTTTCCTTCATGTCTTCTTTTCTAAGCTTCATATAATCACCAATTGTTGATTGTCTTGCTCTAGCAGCTCCCCCTCAATCATCAATTGTGATTACCTGCATTTTCTTTATTCCTGCCATATCTTTAAATCTCTGCAACTTTGGTCCATCCAAGCTCTTTGTCATCATGCAAGTTGATCTTTTGTAGGAGTACGTATGACTTCTATTTCTTTATCAACAACCTTTTCTCTCAAAAAATGATATTGAATCTCAATATGTTTAGTTCTAGCATGAAACACAGGATTAGCTGCCAAATATAAAGAACTGATATTGTCTCCACAAATGATAGGAGTACTCTGAATGATATCAAAACTCTTCATAAGAGTCTTTAGCCATATAACTTCCTTTGCACCTTCTACCATGCCTTTGTATTCTGCTTCTGTAGATGATAAAGCAACTGTATGTTGCTTCTTAGAGCACCATGAAATTAGCTTATCTCCCACATAACACAAATATCCATGTGTTGATCTTCTATCATCAGAGTTACCTGCCCAATCTGCATCACTATATATCTTGACTCTTGTATCTGAAGTAAACCCATAGTACAAACCTTCTTTAAGTGTGCCTTTGATGTACCTAAGTACTCTTTGTCCTGCAACCCAATGTTCCTTCCTAGGACAATGCATGAATTGAGATAAAACTCCAACTATATACGATAAGTCAGGCCTTGTTAATGTAGCATAAATCAAGCTACCCACCAAACTCTGATAAAGCTTCATGTCTTTGAATTCTTCTCCTCCATATCTACTCAATCTATGATTCACCTCCATTGGAGTTGGTGTTATCTTGCAATCTTCCATTTTAAATTTGATTAGCAAATTTTTCAAATACCTTTCTTGAGTTTCATATACTCCATGTTGAGTATATGAAACCTCCATTCCCAAGAAGAATGACAAATTTCCCAAGTCACTAATTTTGAATTCTTTCTCCATCTGCTTCTTGATCATGTGTATACCTTTGTCATCTATTCATGTAAGTATTATGCCATCAACATAAATACAAACATAAATAAATCCATCCTCACTTGCTTTGACTAGCAAGCTACTATCTGCCTTAGATGCTTCAAACCCAAGTTCCTTCAAGAACTTTACAAGCCTATAATTACATGCCCTGGGGGCCTGCTTCAAACCATACAAAGCTCTCTTGAGCTTACACACATGATCTGCATACACTTGATCTTTGAAACCATCTCGTTGTTCCATGTAGATTTCATCTGAAATATAACCATTCAAAAATGCATTCTTCACATTTAATTGAGATCATTTCCAATCTTTGCAAGCAGCAGTTGCTATGAGAGTCCTTATGGATGTCATATTTGCAACAAGACTATAAGTTTCATCATAGCCCACACCATATGTGTTGGAAGATGCATTTTTGGAAACCTTTTTTGAAGGAAAATAATTGTAAAATGATAGAAATTTGTAAAAAATATTTATGCAATTGTTGTAAAAATAAGGAAGAGTCTTCCTTATGTAGAATAGAATCTTATGTATTTTTTCTAGAATTTTTGGAAACTCCTAGATAGCATATTGTTAGAATAATAGGGGAAAGGACCAAAATTCAAGTGTGAAAAGGGACACTTGAAAATGTATATAAGCTAATTTCCTCTATTATGAGGGGGTTGGTTAATCATTTGTTTACATGTTATCCAAGTGAATAGAGAAGGAGTTTTCTGCTGAAAATCGTGTTTTCTCCTCTTCTATGTGGTTTCTTTGATTTGTGAGTCTTATTCATGTGTATCCATGGAGATTTGTGAGCTTCTATTGTGTAAATCTGTTGAATGTGTATGAAGAGAGCTGAATACTGTTGTGTTGAGTGATGAGTTGATGAAGAATGGTGCTGGAGCTGAAAATCGTCTGTTTGCACAGAATCGCGATTGTCTCGTCTGTATGATATAGGTGATATTTTTTTATTTTGACTTCATAATTGTGTTCTACTGATAAAATAGCATGCAATAGACACCAAGATTGTAGAAAATGGTGGAGATTTGCTCAAGATAATCCAAACCCTAGAAATTTCCTCTTCATCTTCACTATTCTCAGAATTCCAGCCATTATTCTCTTATTTCTTGGATTCTATTATCTTGAAGGGGTTGTGTTCTCAAGAATACTTCCAGGATTGACAAAATAAAGATGTCTTGTTAATTCTTTATGCTAAATGATTGGAGAGGACAACTCCAAAGATCAATAATAAACATTTTTTTTGGCGCCGTTGCCAGGGAGTAATTCAAAAGCTTCATTAAAGTTGGACCTTGCTGGATCTTCTATTGATGATGGTAACACACACAAGGAAAAGGTAACACTCTTTAATCAAGAAATGTGAACATGAAAAGGTAGATGTCTTTTGTTTGTCTTTTGGGAAAATAAAGCAATAGATCATCTTTTAGAATTAGAAGTGCTTAAATTTTTGTAAATTGATAGTTGCTCATTACATTGTGGAAGTAAAAGTGCAGGTGTGTGGAAGATTTGAGCCAAGAAAGCTGAAGATGAGGTAACATGAGTCTATTCTTGCATGTTTAGAGTTCTTTTTGACCAAGTACTAGGCACCATTGTTGATCTTGGGAAGATAACATGGTTGCACTAAGGAAAAGTCAGTTAAAGTAGCTAGATGCAAGTAGGAAAGATTCATGAGTCTATTCTTGCATTTTTAGAGTTCTTTTTGACCAAGTACTAGGCACCATTGTGGATCTTGGGAAGATAACATGGTTGCACTAAGGAAAAGTCAGTTAAAGTAGCTAGGTGCAAGTAGAAAGGATTCATTTGTTAACCAAATCTGAGCATAAATCTTGAGTTGATCTGCATTTTGAAAAGAAAGATGTGATTGAGTTTATCTTTGCAAAAATTGCTTGCATTTCATAGCACATTTTCTTTGGAAAATTTTTCTCATGAACTGTTGTGATAGCTAAGCCATAAGAAATCATAACCAATCAAGAAACATAGGATCATTAGATCACCAAACAAGAAACCCTAAGTAAAGTGTTCACCTTTATTTTAGGGTAAAATACTAAAAAAATTCATAAAATTCATCAAAAACAGTCAAACAAATTTCTTTTCTTCTTAGGAAGTTGGACTGGAGCTTTGTGGATAAGAGTAATAGGGACCAAGTAAGAGAAAAGCAAAAAAGTTATCAAAATTTAGCAAATTTGAAAAAACACGATTTTCTGTACAACATCGCGATTTCCTGATTAATGATTGTAACTGTGAGGTAACATTGCAGGTGATTGAGGAATTGGAGTTGGTAAAGGATACTGAAGGGGAACAAGAGAAAAGAATACTCAAATTTTTAGAAAATCAGAAGTTTAGAAAAAACACGATTTTTTGCACAAAATCACGATTTTCTGAGTAAGGTTGTGATTTTGATGCAAATGTACAGGAGTTTGGTGAATTGCAATGAGTAGAGGGTATTGAAAGAGAACAAGAAGAAAGAATACTCAAATTTGCACAAAATAAGATCTACAGAAAAAAACACGATTTTTTGCACAAAATCACGATTTTCTGTAAAGGAAAATTTCTGGAATTTCTAGCATATTTGGGTACTTTGAGAAAAGAAAATTGCAAAAGATGTCATCAAGATTGGGTAAGTAAAGATTGGACAGGAGGAGGAGTGAAGGATTGTGGAAACCACACAAAATCGCGATTTTCTGGACACTATAAAAACCTGGAATTGAAAGAAAAATTAATTTGAGTGAGAGTGAGGGAGAGAGAGAGTGAGAAGAATCGAGCAAAATCGCGACTTTCTGCAACCAGTTATCTTTGGAGAGATTTTCAACTTAGCAAGCAAGGTAAAAAGTCTTAGCATCATTTTTGAGTACATATTTTTGCATTAGAGTGATCAAATAGCACCAAAAAATAGGAAATAGCCAAAATCATGGAATCACGACTTTCTGATTTTGTGGGTTTTCAGTAGGAAGAAAGTATTTTCTAATAAATCTCTTTCATTGCATGTTAAAAATTCAATAAGGCGATTCTATTAGAAGAAAGAGAAATCTGAAAATCAAAACTTGAAAAAATTCAAAAAATTGTTCAAAATCGCGATTCTGAGGTCAACACAAAATCGCGATTTTGAGCACAAAAGAGTTACAACATCGCGATTCCCAGAACACGATTTTCATCAGAAAATCGTGTTATTTACAATTGTGAGCAATCACGATTGTCTGGGAACAAAGTCGTGAAAAACACAATTTTGAGCACAAAGTCGTGAAAAACACGATTTTGAGCACAAAATCGTGAAAAACACGATTTTGAGCACAAAGTCGTGAAAAACACGATTTTGAGCACAGAATCGTGAAAAACACGATTTTGAGCACAAAGTCGTGAAAAACACGATTTTCAGTTCAAAATCGTGAAAAACACGATTTTGAGCACAAAGTCGTGAAAAACACGATTTTCAGTTCAAAATCGTGAAAAACACGATTTTGAGCACAAAATCGTGAAAAACACGACTTTAAACACAGAATCGTGAAAAACACGATTTTGGATACAAAATCGTGGAAAACACGATTTTAGTCACAAAATCGTGAAAAAACACTATCCTACTTAGAAAATCGTGAAAAACACGATTTTCAGTTCAAAATCGTGAAAAACACGATTTTAAACAGAGAATCGTGAAAAACACGATTTTGGATACAAAATCGTGGAAAACACGATTTTAGTCACAAAATCGTGAAAAAACACTATCCTACTGAGAAAATCGTGAAAAACACGATTTTCAGTTCAAAATCGTGAAAAACACGATTTTAAACACAGAATCGTGAAAAACACGATTTTGAGCACAGAATCGTGGAAAACACGATTATGGGCACAAAATCGTGAAAAACACGATTTTAAACACAGAATCGTGAAAAACACGATTTTGGGCACAGAATCGTGAAAAACACGATTTTGGATACAAAATCGTGGAAAACACGATTTTAGTCACAAAATCATGAGAAAACACTATCCTACTTAGAAAATCGTGAAAAACACGATTTTCAGTTCAAAATCGTGAAAAACACGATTTTAAACACAGAATCGTGAAAAACACGATTTTGAGCACAGAATCGTGGAAAACACGATTTTAGTCACAAAATCGTGAAAAACACTATCCTACTTAGAAAATTTTGAAAAACACGATTTTTAATAGAAGTTGGTAAAAAATCACTAGTTTGAACACAAAATCGTGAAAAACACGATTTTGAGCTCAAAATCGTGAAAATTAGCTGAATGATCCTTAGGTCTGGGAACAAATTAAATTCACTTACTAGTCAAGACCTGGGAAGGAAGGAGATAGAGTCATTAGTAGGGGAAGGGCAAGAAAGAAATTTAGGGCAAGAAAACAACATGGAATATTTAACTGAAACAAATGAACCCATTGAAACTGGAGACTACAGAAACATCCTCAAATACATGTATACAAATAGGTTTGGCACCTATGTATATCAGGATGGAATGCATAAGTTTCTCTTTAGATTGAGAAACTTAGAAGTTCCCCTAAACATAACACCTGTAGCTCAATTCAAAGATGGTAGGTATGAGGATAGGCAAGGGTGTGTGTACATCTTCTCCCAAGACCCAAAAAATTCAAATGACCTAGGGCAATGTGCTGACAAAGGACCTTGGGAACATAACATGGGACAACCAGATTTGCCTAGACCACATGAAAACTACACTAATACTGAGCAATAACATGGGAGGAGGACCCATGCTTCCCCAAATCCCTTTGATAAGGAACCAGAAGGATATTGTAGCTCAGTGATGAGTAGCACCTCCTTTAATGTCAATCCGGGAAGACATGAGGATGGTATGAAGACCTCGAGCAAGTGGAGGCACAAGTGCGTGAGTGAGAAGCACACAAACATGCACACACATACACACACACGCGCACACATAGCAAGACAAAGGGTGAGAAGCAATGGAGTTCTTAGATTACTTTCGAAAAGCTCTTACAAGTTCGTTCCAATTACAATCTAACCTCAAAAATGAGCTCTCTAGCTCTATTTATAGTTTTTGACTAGGTTTTGGCCCTGTCCAGACCTAGTGTCCGACATAGTTAAAAATTAGGTTCCAGGGCCAATTTGAGGGCTTAAACGGAGTCTAAAAAATACGAAAATTGATATGTAGGTACTTCTAAGGCTCCTCAAGCTCAAGGACTCCTTGGCTTGCACAAAATGGAGCTACAAAAATATGAAATGGTATTTACAATGATTGTTAGTGATCAGAATCACTGTTATAAAGATGTTAATTTGGAAAAATTTGAAGGGCCTATCTGCCAGATTTGCGTCGACTGCTTTGTCTACTTACTCCCTCACCTCGCTCTGACTCTCTCCGCTGGATTCCTTGTCTAGTCAGACCTTGGGTGTCCATACTGCTTTCAACACCCCCCCCCTCTCTCGCGTCTGTCGTCCCTGATAGACCCTTGTTGCCGGGAGTGTTGGATGTAATATTCCACAACCTGAGTGGCAAGCTGATGTTCTTGTAGGCGTAGTCCTCTGGCCAAGTCTGTCATCATACGATCCCAATCAATTGGTCCTGGAATGTCCGGATGTGGCAGACGTAACTGATCTACATGGATCGCTTGTTCCACTGCGAATAGATGTAGCAAATGTGTGGGTCTGGGAATGAAAATTCCTGAATGATATTCCCAGAAACCCGTAGAGAACATTTCCTCAAATGTCTGCTTGAAGCATGCGGGTAAGTACTTTATTCGTGCATGCCAGGCAAAGATTATAGTAACCGAGGGAGTCTGGCTCATGTCGTAGACTAAATCCTTGTTACCTTGAGAGAATCCAGGGGAAGAGATGTATGGAGCCTGTACATTCCGAAAGGTTTTGAAGACAATGGTCATGAGCTCGAATATCTTCATACACATTTTCGCTGCTATGTCGGGTACATTATTTAGACGTGTAGACCAGTGCCGAATTGTTGATATCATGTAGGCTACGGTTGGGGTCCCTCGAGGTGGAGCAAGATATGGATAGTTAACCCAAGCCGAGCATTCTTTATTGTTGCGTACCTTGATTGCGAATGCTTGCCAGGATCTGCGACGTACCACTGGGCAGTAGCATGGATTATACTTGATATATAGTGGCATGGTTGCCCAGGTGCTCATCATCTCTGGGTAATCGGTTAGTAGACGTGCACGCCAATTAGGTTGGAAGATCGAGCCAGCACGTGCATCTGTTGGTAAATCCCCTAGCTCAAATTGAGTGGCGAATGTGGGCTCCTTCCCTGTATGTCTTTTGACTTCTGCATTATAATCATGTAGCAAGACAAAATAAGGCATGTATTGCGACTCTGATGTTGTGATTAACTGTTGATGGGAGAGGTTTTGAAAGTAAGAAGACCAAAGGACAGTTTCTTCCAGATTTGTGAGAGATTGCATTTGCACAGGCACACGATCATCATGTGTCTT
The DNA here is from genome assembly GCA_020310875.1 of Ceratopteris richardii. NCBI lineage: Eukaryota > Viridiplantae > Streptophyta > Polypodiopsida > Polypodiales > Pteridaceae > Ceratopteris > Ceratopteris richardii. Next base: position 170,277,704 of record CM035423.1, on the reverse strand, counting down.
ACCCACTTTCTCGACCCTTTTTACCCAATCTGGAACTTGAATTTCTAAAGTGCCTTGTCCTTCCTCTGTAATTCGACCACCAGGTGTCGGCATCGGCTCATATGGCTCTTCATAGCTGTCATCGACGGGGATTTCCACTACTGTTTCAGGTTCTAGTTCTTCAGTGGGCGAGGGTGGCCTTTCATATGGTAAGAGGCGTGCTTGGAGCTCTGCCACCTGTTTCCGGAGGGTCTCTATTTCTTCTGTAGAGTGTTGCAAGATTACCGGCTCCTCTTGAGCTGTGGGGGCACTGGCTATCTGTTTCTTTAGGTCTGCACATTCAGTCTCTAACTTTTCGTATGACTCCAAGAAATTTGCATGCTCCTCAAGTAAGATGCGAATGTCTTCCGATGGGACTGCTCTATATCTGGTAGGGCTAATGGTTGCTCCTACAGTTCCTTCCATAGCTGCTTCAAAGTTGTCTTGGTTTTGTTGTTGAAGCCTCTTGTTCTCTTCTAGTGCTGCTACCATATGCTTTCTTAATAGCCCAAGGTTGCGTCTGAGTGTAGCATTAGATATCATTTGCGCTTGGAGCACCGTTTCTAATTCCTTGACTGCTTGGTCATCTACTGTTGATGTCTTTGATTCCAATTCGGAGTGAGCCTACTGTAAGGTGGTATGCTCGGTTAGGAGTGTTTGGTAATCAGCTTCAAGAGTGGTGACTCTAGCTTGCAGACGTTGAGATTCTGCCTAGAGGGCAGCAGTGCGTTCTTCCAATTGATGGTATTCTTGTTGTAGTTGATGTGCACACTGAAGTAATGTGTTGAACGTGCTATTTACATTATGAGATGCAAGGGAAAAAGTTTGAAATGCAGAGGAGGTGGGATTGGGTAGGGGGGTAGTGAATGTTGTGTGTGCCAATGATGTGAGTGGTGAGGTGGGGGGTAAGGGAGGGGGAGATGGTGGAATCGTGGGGAGAGGTGCTGTGGTTGGTGAAATGTCCATTGGGTCAGACAAGGTGGTGTGTACAGGGGCTACCATGATGTGGGTATGGTAGGTGAAGTGAGTGTGGTGTTCGTGTAAATTGATGTCGTTGCGAACAGCGGGGAAATGTGCCTCTGAAACATTGGAGAGCGGATGAACTGCTCCACAAAGGACGGGTATTGGGGTGGTGAGGTCAGGTTGAAAGAGGTGTAGGGGCCAGAGGGGAAGTGAGGGTCATGGAATGGAGGTATCCATAGTGGGGAATAGGCTGGGAAACACAGGGTGCCTTCGGTGGGTGTCGGGTTTCCAACCACACTTGGAATTATGGGATGGCCAGTTATGGGTTCGGAGGATAGAAGGGTTGAAGTGTACAAGGGATTGGTGACGAAGGAGAAGAGGGTTTCTTGTGAGAAGGTGAGAAGGTGGTGAAGGAACTTAAGGAGACCCTAAACATCATTGGCCAACACATATTTACAGTGGGAGTAGGAGGATACAAGTATACAATGTTGTGCCAGGAGTTCTAAAGGTTCCAAAGAGTGGCAGTTAATATGAAAAGATGGAAGGCAGTAGGGCTGCACAGAATATTAGAGGAGCCCATCTTTTTCATTGATTTTGAGAGAGTATCACAAGTAATGAACATTTTGACAGAAATAGGAAGAGGGAATGATGCCTATTTCAGATGCAAAGTCAAAAACAAGGATAACCAAGAAGTAGGTATCACTATCAAGGGAGAACATATCAGAGCAGCACTACAATTCTACACAATGGGAACCAAACTTGACCCTAGTTTTGTCAAAAAGAATAAGGAAACTTACACAGGATATGCAAAATTCACTGATTTCAAAGGAAGGGAGAATGAAGAATATGCCGTAAGGATGTTTTTACAGTACTTTTGTTTTCCAAAATTACCAAGATATACCATGCCGCATAAGTCAGTGACATTATTGATCTTCAACAACAAGGATAGAACCAAAACTTTTGGAGTAATGGATGTCTCACCATACATCCATGAGCAGCTGAAAGAAGCAGCAAAACACTGGGAACAGAAGAAGTTCATGAATGGAGCCCAGTTCTTAACAAGAATCATTTATCATGTTCTAGGGATGGAAGATCAACTGAAATTGGCTCTAGAGGCTCAGTATTTCAGAAGCCTTATGGCTGGAATCAAGAGTCCTCCAAGGAAAATGACTGAAAGGGAAACAGAAGGACCAACCCGCATGAGGGGAACAGGTATGAAAAGGAAAATGATATCTGAGGAAGTTATTCCTGTAAAGAAAAGAAGGTTGGACCCAAGGAAGGTGGAACTAGAAATGGAGGAAGCCACAAAAGAGGAACATGAGGAGGCACAAAAACAGGTTCAATCCTCTAGTGAACCTCATCCACCCCAAACAAGCAAAGAGCAATTGTACACTTATTTAACCCAGGGAAATAACAAAAGAGCTATGTATGAAGCTCAATATCAGAAAATGCTGGAAGACTATTCATGCAAAGCTACAGATTGGATTCAGGAGGAGGTGGAGCACTATGAAGCACTCCATGATCAAATGATGACAGCTGAAACTGAGGAGGTGTTTGTCAGGAAAGAAGTTGAGTTGCTGGTCTATTTCAAGGAATTGCAAGGACCTCCAGAGACCAGAACCACTGTTGTGGTGAAAAATAAGGTTCCAAGGAAACCAGTACAAAAGAAGAAATTGACCAAGAAAGGAAAGGGCAAATCCATAGTTGAAACTGTTATCACCAAAGAGAGGGAGGAACTAATCATGGAGGAAACTCAGAAGCCATCCATTGTGGAAGAAGCATCAAGACCCACAGAACCAAAAAGAGGAGGGCCTTCACACTTTTCTTTTGATTCTGACAGTGATATTGAGAGTTTTCTGTTAAAGAGTTTAAATTTATCAATACCAAATACTCCTAATGTCATTACACATGCCTTTGAGAAACAAAAAACACTTGAGGAATTGAAGAAAAAGTCTCAGAAGAAGCCAATTCAGGAACAGGCAGAAAAACAGCTCAGTCTGGAAGATGAAAGAAGGATAATGAAGGGAAAAGCAGTAATGATAGAACAAGCAAGTGAAATAAGGGAAGAAGTTAGTTGTGGAATAGTGCATATTGGGATGGAATCCCTATGGACAAAACCCTCACAGACCTACTTCAAACTAGAGGAGAGCATAGAAGAGATAGCCAAGAAGGCACAAGTGAGCAGCTCAGTCATAAAACAAAAAGGCACAGATCAAGATTCACTACAGGAAGCAGAGGAAATATTTGAGAAAGGTAATGTTCAAGAAGTCACAGGGAAAGTAGTGGAAAAAGAGATCATTCAGAGTATAAAGGATGTGCTACATGATTTGAAGAACAATGAGGAATTTACATCCAATGGGGATCAAGAACAAGAGGTAGAAATGGACCTCATGGACATTGATGAACAGGAAGAAGAACATAAAGAGGAAAGAAGTAATGATCAGGTGAAAGATTTGGAAGTAACTGAAACCGTTCTAGCACAAGAAAAGGAGAGACAGGAAGAACAAGCATAGAAAGTCAGGAAAATTCTGGTAAGGAAACTGAACATAACCTGTTTCAGGAAACTCTAAGCCAGGAGAAGGAGATGCAAACAAAGGAAGGACACCTTTCTAAAGAGACTCAACAGGTATTGGAGAAAGAAAAGGTACAGGAAATAAAGCTGATCTCAGATGTATTAGAGCAAAAGAATTCAGGTGTTCAAGAAGACATGGCAGATTCAGAAACATTGGATTCTCATCCAAGTAATGAAGAAAACAAGGCCAAGATTATAGAATATGAAGGAGAAGAGGAAGAGGAAAGTGAATGCAAAGAGGATAAACAGCTAGAAACCAAACAAATAACAATGGAAGGAGGATTGGAAAGAATACCAAAGAGTATAAGATCAGCATGTCAACTCATTATGAATAACATTGAACAGTTCAGACCCTCTAGCCGGAACATGATCATTTCAGGGATGGTGGCAGAGTCAGAATTTGAAAAAGGCAGTATGATTATCAAAGAGCATAAAAGGGAAAAGGAGCAAATGGCAGAGCAACTAAGGAAGGTGCAGGAGAAAAATGAGGAGTTCTCCAATAAAATAATTGCTTTGGAAGAGCTGGAAGTACAGAAGCAAAATAAGATTCAATACTTAGAAGAAAAGAGTGTACAACTAACAAAGCAGAACACTAAATTGGAAAAAGAGTTGAGAAAGATTGAGGGAAGATATAGAACTCTGCAAACTTCCTATCAAATTTTGACTAAAGCTAATGAAGAAATCAATAAGTTGCTATTAGAAGAAGGGCAATTAAAGGAGGAAAGTCAGACAGCCCAAATGACAGAGCAAGAGAAAGAAGGATTACATAAGAGATTCAGAAATTACAAAGAGAATTGAAAGAAGCCAAAGAATTAGAAAAGCAGGCAAGTACACATGCTGCTACATCTATGAGAGGGTATAATAAGCTATACATGGATATGGAAAGGGAAAGAAGTGATTGGCAGACAAAGAGAGAAAAGGAACAGAATGAATGGAAAAAAGAAAGAGAACTATGGGCACAACAGAATGGGAGTCTGATGATGACTATAGAGGAATTGCAGAAGAAATTAGATAAGCCACAAATCCAGGAAGAAACACATGTGGAAACCACATATACAGAAGGATATGGGGTAGAAAATATTGAGGGAATACAACATGACAGTGAACCAGCAGACAAAAGATTGGAAGAAAAATATTAAGAGGATTTTGTGAAGAAATTGCTGACAAGTAGAGATTCTAGAATGGAGTTCATCAGAAAGATGCATGATGAGTATGAAGAGCAAATTGTCACATTTGCATTAAGTAAGGGAATTAATCCAGATTAGCATCACTGGGCCGCAGATGGATTGGGAATACTGTTATGTATGATTATGGAGAGTATAAAGGATTATCAATTGGCCAGAGTTGGGCTACCTCCAAACAAATACCTTGAGTATGAAGAGGACATCAATGTGACTAAAGAACTATTTGAAAGAGCCAATCCTAAGTGGAGAAATAAATGGTTGGATGCCAACAAAGAGTGTAGGAAAATCTGGAAAGAGGCACCTCTTCATTCAAAGATCAATCCAGCTTACTGTCCAGTGGCACGAAGGAGAGAATGGACAACTTTTTGGGATAGAAGAAGAGAAGGTCAAATTCCACCTAAGTGGTTGAATTTCCCGAAAGTAGCAGGTCCAAAAGCAGGCACATGGCCTACCAAGAGTTACATGGTGAATACTGCTGAGTCTGTGATAACTACATACAAAGATGTCATTGACCCTGCTTGCATTCTACTTATAAGAATAATGAGATTAATTTTGGCCTGTATAGAAACTTATACCGACACAGATATTAGAACACTGAATTATATCGGCTTTAATTCTCCAACAGATGCATTATTATTTGATTTGAGCGAAACACCTGACAGAATTTGCTTAATGGCCTATTACAGTAGAGTAATATTTTTGGGCAGTCATTACTTGCAAATTTTTGAAGATGCCTTTGATTACGGATTTTTTGAAAGGGAGTCAGAGATTTTTGGAAATCTATCAGTTGTTACAAAGTCCAGACTTACAGCATATGAAGCTGCCTATAGAGAGTACTTGAAAAAGGATGCCATAGATAAACCAGAAGCTGCAGTACAATGGAGAAAGGCATTATTTGAGATGGTCAATAATTTAAATATTACAGAACGAAAAAGTCATGATTTGCTGTCACAAGTATATCAGAGAAAGAAGAAATGAAGAAAAGTGATCAGTGCAGAAGAGCAGGAAAATCTTTCGTCAGGAGCCGAAAGGCTTAGGAGGGGAAGGATGTTGGAAGATGCATTTTTGGAAACCTTTTTTGAAGTAAAATAATTGTAAAATGATAGAAATTTGTAAAAAATATTTATGCAATTGTTGTAAAAATAAGGAAGAGTCTTCCTTATGTAGAATAGAATGTTATGTATTTTTTCTAGAATTTTTGGAAACTCTTAGATAGCATATTGTTAGAATAATAGAGGAAAGGACCAAAATTCAAGTGTGAAAAGGGACACTTGAAAATGTATATAAGCTAATTTCCTCTATTATGAGGGGGTTGGTTAATCATTTGTTTACATGCTATCCAAGTGAATAGAGAAGGAGTTTTCTACTGAAAATCGTGTTTTCTCCTCTTCTATGTGATTTCTTTGATTTGTGAGTCTTATTCATGTGTATCCATGGAGATTTGTGAGCTTCTATTGTGTAAATCTGTTGAATGTGTATGAAGAGAGCTGAATACTGTTGTGTTGAGTGATGAGTTGATGAAGAATGGTGCTGCAGCTGAAAATCGTTTGTTTGCACAGAATCGCGATTGTCTTTTCTGTATGATACAGGTGATATTTTTTTATTTTGACTTCATAATTGTGTTCTGCTGATAAAATAGCATGCAATAGACACCAAGATTCTAGAAAATGGTGGAGATTTGCTCAAGATAATCCAAACCCTAGAAATTTCCTCTTCATCTTCACTATTCTCAGAATTCCAGCCATTATTCTCTTATTTCTTGGATTCTATTATCTTGAAGGGGTTGTGGTCTCAAGAATACTTCCAGGATTGACAAAATAAAGATGTCTTGTTAATTCTTTATGCTAAATGATTGGAGAGGACAACTCCAAAGATCAATAACAAACAATATGTTTGTGCATATCCTTTCACAACAAGCCTGGCTTTGTACCTAGATACACTTCCATCTGCAAACCTTTTTGTTTTGTAGAACCATTTACATCCAATGATCTTTTGACTATTTGGTTTAGGAACCAAATCCCATGTCTCATTTTCCATCAATGCATCATATTCTTCCTGCATAGCTTTTTCCCAATTCTTCTTTCCTTTGGCTTCATCATATGTGGATGGATCTTCATCTGCTTTTACCATATAAGCATAATCTTTAGTAGTCAAGAATGAAGTATCAAAGCTATACCTTGTAGGTTGCCATTTGTGCCTAGATGACCTTCTGAGTTCTCCACTTCTTAAAGTTTCTAGTTCATCATATTCTGGATCAAACCTTGGCCTCTCTTCTACTTCAACTTGTCATTCATTACTCTCTTCTTCATCAGATATTTGAATCTTTGATTTACCTTTATTTTGAATCAAGGTTTCTTTATCACCTGCATGAGTATTAAGTGTACCTACATACCAAGCACCTTGCTCATCAAATGTAACATCCTTAGACACAAGGAATTGCTTTGTGGATGGACTTCAATCTATAACCCATTTGCTTGTCATCATAGCCAATGAACACATACTTTTCTGCTTTAGGTTCTAATTTATGTCTCAACTGAGATGGCACATATGCATAAGCCAAACATCCAAATACTTTGCAATGATCCAAGGTAGGTCTCTTGCCCCACCAAGCTTCATATGGTGTCATACCCTGCAAAGCTTTACATGGTAGCCTATTGACCAAGTATGTAGTTGTATTTACAGCCTCAGCCCACAAATAATTGGGACAATTTTTCTCCTTCATTATTGATCTTGCAAACTCAACAAGAGTTCTATTTCTTCTCTCTGCTACCCTATTTTGTTGAGGAGAGTACCTGCAAGTAACCTCTCTCTTTATACCTGCATTCCATAAGTAATCACTGAACTCATTAGAGAAATACTCTCCCCCTCCATCCGACCTTGGTCTCTTCAACTTCTGACCTGTAAATTCTTTCTGCATATGCATGATAGTGTTTGAATGTATTAAACACTTCTGACTTGTCTTTGATCACATAGATAGTGATCCACTTGGTAGCATCATCAACATATATGACATAAGATCTTAAACCAGTTATACTAAAGTCCTTTGAAGGACCCCACACATCTGTATGTACCAATTCAAGTTTCTTTGAATACATAAAACCATGCTTATTATATGATTGCTTATGAGCCTTACCTAGCTGACATGCTTCACATATGTATGTCATGTGTTGACCTACAACATAAGGTAATCCAAGTACTGAACCATTATTAATCATCTCTTTAATACCTCTTTCATTGAAGTGTCCAAGTCTTTTATGCCAAAGATCCAATTCAGGCACCTTTTGCTCTCCATATGTGAACAAAGCATGTCCAACATTACCTTGTATCTTTAGTGTGAAGAGCCTTCCTTCCTTCTTTCCTGTAACAATTTGCTTATACCCTTGGGTAGGGTCTTCAACATGAACTCCATCATTAGTGAACCTTACCTCATATCCTTTTTCCACAATCTATCATACACTGATCAAATTCTTTGGAATTGTAGGAACATACAAAACCTTACTCAATAGAGTACTTCCATCTTTGGCTTTAACTGAACCAATTGACTTCACTTTGTGCTTTGTATTATCTCCTATTTGAATCGTGTGATTGATTGCCTTATGATCTAGATCAGTCATCAAAGCAATGTTTCCACTCAGACGATTGCTACATCCTGAGCCAATATAGAATACTCTAAAATCTTCATGTGAGGCTTCACATGTTGCATTCATAATAAGAGTTGAATCTTCTTTCTAATCTGATGCATAATTGTAGTAGGTGTTATTATAGGATTGATTTTTGAAGTTTCTCCCTCCACTTCTTTCAAAGAAATTCCTACCACCTCTACCTCTGAAATTTCCTCTCTGATATTTGCCACCTCTTCATCTTTGATTAAAATTCTGATTAAAATTACCATTGCTTTGATTATTATGCCAACATTCATGCATGCAATTTATAATGCTCAGTGCTCCCAACCTGATTAGAATTGGCTGAATTCATCTAAGATGATGGTGGCTTATAGGATTGAGTAGCTATTAAGCACAAGAATTAAATTTATAACCAAGCTATGTTCTGATTATAAGCATAGCATTGAGAAGATGTCACCCTGACTTTTCAAGAATGTGCAGAGATTGACACCGAGAGCTTAAAAGCTTTGTTTCTCTCAATCTATTGAACCGATTGATACAAAAATTTGAGAAACATTGCTTGGTTTGTAGCCCAATTCCTTGGCATTGCTGATATGCCATGGGTATTTATGGAACTTGAGAGTCCATAAGCGAGACTCGAAAGCTTAAAGTTTCTCTATCTTTGTTAAATTTTGTTGGCTTTTGGATTAAGCCAACATATAAAAAACATAAAGGTTAATGGCTATTGTTTTACATAACATCAATATACCATTAAGCTTTTATGCTTTTGTCTTCACATAAAGAATTCATTTCCTAGTTAAAACCTTAAACTTAATGACTTATTTCTCTCTCATGTCCCATCAACCCTTGCATATATGATTGAATCTGTGTATACATATGTGTTGAAGCTCAAAGTCAAGGACAAAGCATGGAAGCACATCAAAAGGTGGACACACAAGGAAAGGGAGCAAGTAGGGAGCTCCAAGAAGTGTATGTCAAATTTTCAGAAGAATCCCCTACAAAAATAGTGATTTTCATCACTAAAAACCATTATAAATACCATTATCTATTTTTATAACTCCATTTTGTTCAAGTCGAGGAGTCCTCGAGCTTGAGGAGTATTAGAAGTACCATCGTACCAATTTTCATAATTTTTAGACTTCGTTTGAGCCCTCAAATAAGCCCTGGAACCTAATTTTTAACTAGGCCAGACACTAGGTCTGGACAGGGCCAAAACTAGTCAAAAAACTATAAAAAGAGCTAGAGAGCTCATTTTTGAGGTTAGCTTGATAGAGAATAGAGCATTTGTAAGAGAACTCTTTTGCAATCGAAGCTTTCCATTGTTCCTCTCTTTGATCTTACTTTGTGCGCGTGTGTGTGTATGTGTGTGCATGTTTGTGTGCTTTCACTCACGCACTTGTGCCTTCACTTGCTCGTGGTCTTCATACCAGTCCTCACGTCTCCGCGGATTGACAAGTAAAGGAGGTGGTGCTTACGCTTGAGCTACACCAAATTTTGGCGCTGTTTTCGGGGAGAGAGCTTCGAGGACGAGCGTTGTGATGGTAAGATCGTAGATTTGCGATGTTGGAAGGTAAAAAAAAACTGTCATTTCAGTTCATTTTCTGTTTTTTTCCTCTTCATCTTCATCATCATCATCATCTCCACCTTCTTCCATCTTCTTCTTCATAGAAATTTCTTGTTTTTTAGTGCATTTTCACCATTTTCATACCATTTTTCATGCATTATTGTGTGGGAAGGAGTTAGGAGGTGCAAGGGAGAGCAAGCGCTGTGTTTTTTTCATGATTTTCTGCTCATACGGAGCTCGCCATAGTCGGTGCTCAAAAATTTGAATTTCTCGCCAAAAAACGTGATTCTGTGATGAAAATCACGATTCTGTGAAAATTCAAATTTTTTTTAAAAATCACGATTTTCTATTTCCCGCCTAAAAGCTTGCTGAAAGAATCACGATTCTGTGGTCATTCTCAGAATCGTGATTCTGTGATTGTGCTCAAAATCGCGATTCTCAAAAACACGATTCTCTGCTCAAAATCGCGATTCTCACCAATCACGATTTTCAGCAAAAACACGATTTTGTGAAAAGGTGATTCTGTGGTTGTGCTCAAAATCGCGATTCTCACAAATTACGACTTTCAGCTAAACCACGATTCTATGAAAACACGATTTTCTGTTGGCAATCGCGATTTTCATGTCAAAAACACGATTCTGAGAAAACACGATTCTGTGGTTGTGCTCAAATCGCGATTCTCACAAATCACGATTTTCAGCAAAAAACACGATGTTGTGAAAACACGATTCTCTAAAACACGATTCTGTGAAACACGATTCTGTGCTGAAAATCGCGATTTTCAAAAACACGATCCTGTGCTCAAGATCGCAATTCTCACAAATCACGATTTTCAGCCAAAACACGATTTTGTGAAAAACACGATTTTGTGAATCACGATTCTCTGAGTCAACATCGTGATTTTCAAAAACACGATTTTGTGCTCAACATCGCGATTTTCAAAAAACACGATTTTGTGCTCAATATCGCGATTTTCAAAAACATGATCCTGTGCTCAAAATCGCGATTCTCACAAATCACGATTTTCAGCCAAAACACGATTTTGTGAAAAACACGATTTTGTGAATCACGATTCTCTGAGACAAAATCGCGATTCTCTAGAACACGATTCTGTGAAAACACGATTCTGTGAAACACGATTCTGTGAACAACGATTTTGTGAAAAACACGATTTTGTGAATCACGATTCTCTGAGTCAACATCGCGATTTTCAAAAACACGATTCTGTGCTCAACATCGCGATTTTCAAAAAAAAAAAAAAAAAAAAAAACATGATTTTGTGCTCAACATTGCGATTTTCAAAAACACATTTTGTGCTCAACATCGCGATTTTCAAAAAACAAGATTTTGTGCTCAACATCACGATTTTTTGACTTCACAGCATCGCGATTCTCTGAAAGTTCACAAAATCGCGATTCTCTTGAAGTTCACAAAATCGCGATTCTCTTGATTTCACAAAATCGCGATTTTTTCCAAAAGGTCCTGTTTGCCTGTTTTGACCCCCAGGAGCCTGATTTGACATAACTTTTTCATCCAAAGTCCATTTTTTGAGCTCTATAGCTCGTTAGAAAGCTCGTTTCGAATCCTACACGGCCTCAACTAGGATAATTTGAAGTTGACCTTCAAGTGGGACCTGGAACCCAAGGGGACTCCAAAGGATTTTTTAGCCATACCAAGGGGAAATTTTGGACTCTTAGCCAAAGCTTATGAACTTGAGATCTGGTAGACACCTAGGCAAAGATAGACAAAGCATTAGATCTTCTCAGTCCAGTGTCAACCATACAGCTAAGTCTTGGGCACAACAACTAAGTGGTCATCCTTACGGACTAAGTTCAGACACAAGTGACTCAGAAATGTCTTTTAGCATGGGGAAACCTGCAGGTGGCTCAGGGACTGCCGATCTACAAACACCAGAAGGTCCCTATAAGACACAGTTAGAATATATTCGGACCAACCGATTAGGTGCTCGCATCTATGAGGATGGCCTAAGGTGATCAGTGGTCCAACTCAAAAATCCAGATCAACCCTTTGGACTAGAACACCCGATGGTCAAGTTCGAAGAGGGTTCATACATTGATAAGGAAGGAACCATGTATGTGGTCACCAACCTACCAGATAGGACCGATGAGTTTGGAAATGTAATTCATGAGAATGAGATAGGAGACCTAGAACAAGGAAATGTAGGACAAGGACCCTAGACTCCTAGAGGTAAGTCAGTTCTGACCAGAGTAATCACACCAGATTGGATCCCTCAAGACAACAAAAGCATAGAACTATTCTTGAATAGAGAAACAGAGGAAGCCTTTTGGAGATTCAAGCCAGATCAGCCTAGCCAACTGGGCATAGTCATCATCTATGAATTCAAAGATCTTGAGATACCAGGCAAAGTTGTCTACCTTGATAACACATCAGAGAAGATATTCTTGGTAACAGAACATGATAGACATGCATATACTTGGAAGAATGAATTGATTTTCCCTCCACCAAGATCCAATGTTTCCCATGGTCTCCAAGGAGTAGGATCATCCCAAGCTCATGAAGCCCAGAGAGAAAGAACTAGAGAGACCTGAGGTAAGTTTTGCACACACGGTGGGCAGAAATAGAGCAGGATTTGAAAATGAAAGACCTGAAAGAGAGATATCAAGCACATAGGCAACAAACAAATGAACAGGATTTTCCATTGCCTAGACCCCGAGAGCACCCAAGAACCCTTAGACCCACTCAAGTGATCAAGGCAATGAAGAATTATTTTGACGGGTCAGGAGATCCTTATGATCATGTGGCCGAGTTCAAACAAGTGTTAAGAGCTGAACACGTTGAGGATTTGTTCACCCAGTACGAGGCATTTGGTCTGACTCTTAAGGGCACTGCCTTAGCTTGGTTTCAACCACTAAGTAGTCGCAACTATCGCGATATAGGTCAACTGCTAGACGAATTCATTGTAGAATTTTCCAAGAGTGGTATCAAGCATAACACTTCATCTTTGATCCACAGCTTCAAGCAGACACCCCAAGAAACAGTGCGACTAGCAGGTAGAAGGTTTAGACAGTACCTAGAAAGATGCCCTGCTCCAGAGCTACCCACACCAGCCAAACAAGTGGCTTTGTTTTTAGATGGCTTACTGAGCACAAAGTTAAGATCATATGTATACTTGAAAGAGCCTAGATCCATAGAAGAGTGCATGCGGACATGCTTTGACATAGAAGATAACTTGGGTGAGGAGTTAGGATTATCCAAACTCTATAAGGATTCAGATAGTTCTACTAGTCATACTTCAAAAACCTCCACGGAAATAGAGGAGATAGCTGAGCAAGGTGCCAAGAAGCTGGGAGTCCAAAATAAACAAACACAGAGAGTCACTCCATTGAATCGGTGTTATACTTGCGGAGGCGACCACATGGCTAACGTATGCCCAATGCAAAACCAAAACATTAGAGAAAGGAATGCTCCATATTGCACTATTGAGAGAAAATACACAAACCACACGGCTCAAGATTGTCCCTACAATAGGCAGGCTGTTAGGCAAACTTTTCAACAACCTTACCAACCACGTAGGTATCAAAACCAATACCAACAGCCATATTATAGACCACAACAGCAATATCAGGCACAATATAGGCCACAACCAGTCTTGGGAAACCAACCACAAACTCATGCCAACGTGATTCCAGTCAAGTATGCTGTGGGAGAGGAAAATCCAAATAGAGCATTGGTGCCACTAACCCCATTGATCTCAGAGAATGACTCTCATGCGCATAGTTCAGACTACTCCCATGAAGGTAGTCCACATGCTTATTACACAGAGTCACCTGAACATAGTGAGATTTATCCATATCAATATGAGGCACCACTTATGGAACAAAATTGGGAGCCAGAATACTCCAATGTCATGTACACAAATCCTAACCCTAAGCCCCAATTGAGACAAATGAGACCACAAGCCCCTAGAGGATCTTGTTTCAGATGTCAAGGTGACCATTTCATTCGTGACTGTCCCCACCCACCATCTCCGAGTCAAGGACAGGCTATCACAATACAGGCTTTTTGTCCTGATTGTGGCAAAGACCATCTCCCCAGAGATTTTCCAAGAAACACCTCCAGTGCACCCAAGATTACACCCATTAATGTGGTAGGCTTAGTGGCAGATTCAAGTTCAAGTAGTAGCAATGTGGCTCCTATACAAGTTGTCACTAGAGCACAAGCCTTAAAACAGGATAAACCAGCAGAACAATCAGAGTCGAGTGAATCAGGAGAGCCTAGTAAGAGGAAAACAAGAACATGGAAGGATACTAGAGAGAAGGCCAATCGTAAGTGGAATAAAAAGTTATCGGAACTAGAAGAAAGCTTAAAAGAAGCGAAAACAAAAATAGAAGACATTGCATCTCAAAGCCCCTCGCATGCCGAAACTCCATCCACTCCACCTCATTCCACCCCACCTCATTCCACCCCACCTCCCATTGTAAATAGACCGCAACCAGGGTCTGTTCTTACAGATCCAACCCCAGAAGGCTTGGACATGATGTTCAAGGCCTACCAGGCTCGACTTCAAGAAGGGCCTACAGCTGCAAACCTAGACAAGAGTTACCCTAGAGCAGATTTAGAGATTGAACGGATGAAAATGTGCATGAAAATGGTAGAACAAGCTCAAGCTATACTCGAGGCTAGTCAAAAGTTCAATCAGACAAACTTTGTCAAACCGGATTTGCATTTCCAAGGCTTACTAGAAAGATTAGAGCAATTGGTAAACAAACCACAAGTTTCTTTACCTCCACAGGCTCAACCAGTTATTGAAAGAGGAAGCTCACCACCAATGGGAGCTTATGTTCCTAATTCCACAGATGCTGGAATACCTCCTTCAATTCAGCAGTACTCTCAAGAGTTCTTGCGGGAGATACAAGAAGAGAAATGGGCCAAGGAGAAGGGTAATTCCCCTCCTATTCTTGAGATTGATGATCTTCATGATCAATTTCCCCAAGACATTCCATCTATTTACGGAGATGAAGCAGAACAACAAGAAGATGAAAGATTAGATTTTGAATCTAATACCCTAGAAGAACTGCCTCAATTTCCAGGTCCATGGGAATCTGAATCTCTCCAGATTAGAGCTCCCACAATACTTGTAAGAAATGAGGACTCAGTGGTTCCAAGGAACACTGATGTCGTGAAGAACACTAAGGTTCAGTGTCACCTCATTGTAGAAGAGCTGCTCAAAGCAAAACCTGAGCTATGGAATCATGTGAAGGATCAGGTTCCAGAACTTGAGTCCAATATGCCAAAAACAGGCTCTAAGCAAAAAGTACCAAAGATACCTCTAGACAAAATAGGGGACATGTGTGAGGGTGAAGAAGGTAATACTTATCTTCCAATCACCTACCAAGGTTACACAACCAAAGCAATCATAGATTCAGGTGCTGGTGTTGCTATTGCAACCACCTCCTTGTGGAAGCAATGGGGCAAACCCACATTAAGACCAATTAGAATGAAGCTTCAAATGGCTGACGGTCATTTTGAAAGACCTCTAGGATTGCTCGAAGGGATAACTCTAACCACTTGTGGTGTGGAGTTTGAACATACATTTTCTATATGTGACTTTGAGAAAAATAATGTCTATGAGATGATCCTAGGAAGACCCTTCCTACGACAATTGCAAATAGTACAGGATTGGGGAACCAACTCCTTGTACTTACAACACTTAGGGGTCACCACCAAGGTCAATTTGAAGGATTACTCCTTCAGAGATGTACCACCCCTACAGTGGAATCCGATCCACAAAGCGAAAGAAGATTCCATCTCTGTGCATTCTGAAAGTTCACCAGATCCATCATGGTTGCATGAAGATACTCGTTTGTGGATGTGCAAGGTCGCAGAGGAAGAGGAAAAATGCTTGAAGGCAAGAGAAGAAGGAACTTCGCCAGGAGATAGACGAGTTAGAGACCCAGCCTACACATCGATGATCTTTCCAGATGAGGAGTTTGAGCCTCATGGCTGGCTAGAAATCTTAGCCACCATGGACATTGCTGTCAATGAAGAACAATGGACACCTCATTGTGATGAGGAGGGTTATGATATCTCAGTGTTCATGTGTCAGCCCTTGCTAGAAGAATGTGACCCTAGTGATGTCATAGAAGAAGAAGAGAATGACGATGATATAGAGTCCATTGTGATGGATAGTTGCTTTAACTCAGAGCAGCACTATCTAGAAGATATAGGAGTGTTCACCCAGAAAGAAGAAGAACCTCTCACAAGTATTAAAATGATAAATTTGAAGGATGGAAGTGAGAGCAGTCAAAAGAAAAAGAAAAGAAAAGCAGTGAAACAAGAAGAGGAGGAATCATTGTTTGAAGTACCAAAAAACTTCAAGAAATATGAAGTTGACGACCGCAAAATTTTAGTACGAATGCCTAAGAGAGAGGCCATCATAGGAGAATCATATGATAATAAAGAAAAGACCAAGAAGATTGTAGTGACCATCGAAGAGAACGAAGAGAGATGCACATATATAGGAGATGACCTAAGTGCAAGAGAAGAAATGGAGCTTGTAGCTCTATTAAGGGAATATAGGGATGTGTTTGTGTGGCACTATAGAGACTTGAAAGGGGTAGATCCAAGAATTTGCTCTCATACTATCCCCATGACTGCTGATGCCAAGCCCACCAAACAGAAGCCCTACACA
This sequence comes from Ceratopteris richardii, assembly GCA_020310875.1. NCBI lineage: Eukaryota > Viridiplantae > Streptophyta > Polypodiopsida > Polypodiales > Pteridaceae > Ceratopteris > Ceratopteris richardii. Next base: position 170,261,107 of record CM035423.1, on the reverse strand, counting down.
TATAATGATACCTATGCAGCCAAAATAAAAGAAGAAATTGATAGGCTGATTGAGGCTGGATTCATCTATGAGATTGAGCATACTGAATGGGTGTCCCCCATTGTAGTGGTACCCAAGAAGAACGGGAAGTTGCGAGTGTGTATTAACCTTAAAAAAGTTAATGCCGCTACGATCAGAGATAGTTATCCACTTCCAATCACAGAACACCTATTGGAGCGTGTTGCAAGCAAGGAAGTTTATAGCTTCCTTGATGGATTTTCAGGTTACAATCAAGTAGCCATTGCCCCAGAAGATCAACACAAAACAGCTTTTGCTACAGAGTGGGAAATCTTTGCATTTCGTGTGATGCCATTTGGGCTCACCAATGCACCTGCAACATTCCAACGGCTCATGTGTCATGTCTTCAAAGAGTTCTTGCGAAAGATCTTAGAAGTATATGTGGATGATTTATGTGCTCATTCCCAAGAAAGAAGATTTCACATCCCGGAACTCAGACAAATCTTTAACAAGTGTAGAGAATATCGAGTGTGTCTGAACCCAGAAAAGTGTGTGTTCATGGTGCGTCAAGGTAAAATCTTAGGTCATATTGTTTCTAAGAATGGAATCTCAACAGATGAAGATAAGGTACGAGCCATAGCAGAGCTGCCACGGCCAAGGAATGTTAAGGAGGTACAAGCCTTTATGGGCCATTGTGGATATTACCGTAGGTTTATCCACATGTACGCAATCATAGCTAGACCCCTTTATGCCTTGTTGTCTAATTTTGAGTGGAACGACGAATGCGAGAATTCTTTCAATGAACTGAAGAAACGTTTGTGCACATCACCAATACTGACCACCCCTGATTGGAATAAACCATTCCATGTCCATGTGGATGCATCCAATCATGCCATCGGATGTGTGCTTGCACAACCCACAAGTGAAGGAAACTTAGATTTGCCCATAGCATATGCTAGTAGACAGCTCACTGCAGCTGAACGGAACTATACCACAACTGAGCGAGAGGGGTTAGGCATGGTATATGCTGTGAAGAAGTTTAGACATTATTTATTGGCCAACAAGTTCAAGTTTTTTACTGATCATCAAACTTTGTTATATTTGGTCAATAAACCTTGCAATACTGGACGCTTAGTAAGATGGTTCCTCTTACTAATGGAATATGACTTTGAAGTTGTTGTCAGGAAAGGTAGAACCCACCTTCGGGCAGATCACCTTTCTCGCATTACTTCAGGAGAGTCACCGCAAGGAGTGTCTGATGAACTACCTGATGCTTATCTGTTCAATTTGGAAGTTGTTCCCAAATGGGCAAATAAGTTGGTTCCAGTCCTAACCTTTGGCCCTGCAAATAAGAATGTGAAAACATCACAAGAAGAAATTGTAAAATCACAAAAATACCACATATTGGCAGGAAGCATGTACAAACAAGACACTGAGGGTGTATTTGCTTGTTGTGATGAGGACGATGAACATAGTAGTTGGTTGCAACAAGCTCATGAAGGATTGCTAGGAAATCACTATTCTAAACAACGAACATTGCAGAATCTGAAGCGTTTAGGAGTGTATTGGCCTAGCATGGACAAAGAAATACATGAGTGGATTAAGAATTGTCCAATGTGCGACCCTTTATCAAATGTCATTAATTCCAAATTGGAGTGCTCCATTGGTAGAGTTTATGAGGTCGGAAAGGTTACCCAAAGAGGCTAGTCTAGCAAGAAGACGAAGCATGGAGCAAGAGGCTCAAGGCTATGCCTTAGTAGGAGAGAACCTATACCGAAGAGGCAAAGATGGTTACTTAAGATTGTGCGTTCATGAATCAGACTATTTAAAGGTCTTAGAGACTGCACACAGTGGTGTTGCAGGTGGACATTTTGGTCCTGACCGAGTGATCAAGACCATTCTATTCTCAGGACTTTGGTGGCCCACTCTTCATATGGATGCACATACCTATGTGAAGAAATGTGACACATGCCAACGTGCACAATATCCAGTTAGAAAAGACGAGATGCCTTTGAGGCCAATGATGGGAGGGCGTGCATTTTCGAAGTGGGGCATAGACTTCATAGGTCCTATTAACCCCCCAGCTAGAAACTCCCATGCAGAGTACATCATTGTAGCCACAGATTACCTTACCAAGTGGGTAGAAGTAAAAGCCACAACAAAGAATGATGCTCAGACTATGGCTAAGTTCTTATTCGAGAATGTGTTCACGAGATATGGGCTACCAATAGAGTTAGTGAGCGATAGAGGCACACACTTCTTGAATGAGGTCATTGAAAATCTTCTCCAAGAATTCTTGGTGATACATAAGAAGTCTGCCCCCTATCACCCACAAGCTAATGGACAAGCCGAGAGCACCAATAAGATCCTCTGTAACGTATTGACAAAACTGGTAAATAATAAACGCTCTGATTGGGACAAACAACTTCATCATGCTGTTTGGGCTTATCGATGCCTACAAAACGGTACTCAATGCCACCCCATTTCAGATGGTCTTCGGACAGAATGTTGTGCTACCATTAGATTTCTTAATCCCTGCCTTAAAAGTAGCACAAGAGTATGAGTGGAATGGACATGAATTGTCATCTAGGATCTTTGATCTAGAACGCTTAGGTGAGACAAGGCTACGAGCGGCTGCAGGCATCTACGCTGCAAAGAAAAGGCAAAAGGCATACTTCGATGCACACATTAAGGATAAGGGACTGAAAGAGGGAGATCTAGTGTTGGTTTACACACTAAAACAACATGCCCGTAAGTTGAAAAAACGAGGATATGGACCCATGATCATTAACAGAATTTCCACTAGCCGCACGGTTCAATTGGCTACTTTAGAAGGTGATATCTTGCCAAACTATATTAGTGGTTGTAGGGTCAAGTTATATCAAGAACCTCTTACAGAGGACATGCTAATGAGACTCAACACTGCTAAGAAACGAAAAGAAGAAGAGTTAAGAGTGAGAGAAGAGGCACAGGCAGAGGCCAGAGAGCGTATTAGGCGAAATAAGTTAAGGCGATTAGGCCTAGATGTCAACTCAAAAGCCCCAAAATATCACATGGATATGTGCCAAAAGTCAGGCATAGCAACTTCTCAAGTCATTGACCGAAGACCCTTTGTGACCATAGAGATAGGACAAGGGAAGGGTGCAAGGACGGTGAAAGCATTGATTGACTCAGGTGCAGCAAGTAGTGCAGTTAGACTTTCCTATTGCCAAGACTTACAGTTGAACATCAATCCCATAGAAGCTTATCTCATAGGATTGGGAGGTGTGGAAACCCCTTGTTTGGGCGAGGTGGAACTTCCCATCTACTTGCAAGATGTTCCAATGAAAGTCAAAGTGCTAGTGTGTCAAGATGAGAACCTTACAGAACCACTTGTCTTAGGACAAGATTGGATTTATGACAATGCAGTCAACTTAAACCTAAGAAGTCAAATTCTTCAAGTTTGGGTACATGAACAATGCATTACATTAGAATTAGAGAACTGCATGCTCCCAGATCATGGCACCACACACTCTCTTAGCTCTTCTAAGACTAATCATATGGAAGAAGATGTTGTATGTGTCAAAAGCTCTATGATGCAGAACGAGTCAATCGTGGAAGAACAGGTTCGAAGGCGGGTGGATCTTTCTTCTTCTCCAAAGAATCAAGTAGCCACACTAGTAAGTCCACCACAGAGGCAAACACAACCGATCACGACAATTGCTACATCAAAGAGAAAGACACCATTCGATAAGAAAGCAGTTTCGAGCATGACGCAGATCTGGGTACGCAAAGGAGAGAAACCACCAGCCTTGCCCCCAATCCCATCCAGGCAAGCCAACCAGGTCAGAAGACGAAGGAAGCATCTCGGACAAGCTCAATCACAAGGTATCCAACAAGTTTGGGTGCCTAAAAAATTAGCTGCAGCCCAACAAGGGCGATTAAAGATGTGGGTACCTAAGAAGCGCTTACATCTACAACAACCTATGTTCTCCCACATGCAAAAGGTCTCAACAAAGAAGCCAAAAAGAGAAGAGGGTAAGAACCACGTACAGAGACCGAAAGAAGATCAAATCAGCTCTTCAACAATAGTAGGAAGATGTGCAAAAAGGATATGGGTTTGGAAGCCAAAAGTACAAGTAGCCTCCATCGAACCAAAGCGCCAACCATACTGGATACCACAGTTCAGAACGCATCCAAAGAGGAAGACGCCTAAAGTAATCTCTACAGTGCCGAAGGCTGTTCTAAAATGGATCCCTATAAAGAGGAAGGATCAGTGGTCATCTCGAGATCCAATGGATACCTCCAACAAAGATGACACCAACATCTGCAAGTGACATCAGGCCTCGATGAGCGACAACCATGTGCTCCTTGCACAACCTTGTCTTTTGCACCATTCAGGTCATGCATTTCTAAAGTATGCATTATATAGGGCCACAATACACGGCCGTGCATAGACACACTTGAGAATCCCAGGCAGAAGAGCACATTGACATATGTCAAAGATTTTTATTGATTGATACTAAAATATGTCTTCTTGTTTCGTGATATTGTTCCTATTAAAAAAACAAAGAGAGAAAAGAGAAAAAAAAGAAAGAGAGGAAGAACTTGTTTCCAGGTTTCGCTCATGGAACATGAATGAGTCATGCTTAGTTGAAGATTGAACCATCGATTACTGGGCATTTAGCAGTTTGGATAGAAGTGTGTCTCGGCTAGCAGATGATGTAATTGCTACCTTATCTGGTAGATGTCAAGAACTTAGCATGAACATGGCATCCACACCTATGGTTTCCCCTTACCATGGTGGAAGTGAAGATCTTGAAGGTCCACAACTTGAGTGATGCTTAACTACTGTATGTATGAGAGCATCCAAGGAGATATTTGCAAGAGTTTGTTTGGTACCCCAAAAATCCTTGTCTGTATACTAGATGAGCAGACTCCTGCTTATGGTGAACTAAAGAGAATATGTGAAACTATGCTTGGTGTAGTTACCCAATGTTGTTTGTCAAAGAATATAAAGAAATTCAATTCTCAGTATTTGGCAAACATTGCTTTGAAACGAGAAGATAGAACCAGGCACTCAAAACACTTTTCGGTGGACCAGCAACATGGACATTCATCGCCAATGTTCCATCACAAATGCCGGGTATACAACATGAAGAGACAGACATCAATCAACCCTTCACCACGGTAAGTATCTTTACTCTGGCAACACCATAACCATGATACATTAGGAAACCTCTTCGTCAGCATACCCTTGAGCACTTAGCTCAAGACCCGTAATTTTTGCACCATACTTCTTCCAATGCATTTTCCAAGTAAGCATGCGTAGGGCTACATTACAAGGCCGTGCACAAGGCACATTTTTTTTTCAACCCATGCACAAACACACTTACCCATCATTCATTATGGGTTATGAGTAGTTTGCATGACTGCTCTCAACATCATCTTTGGAAGAGCTAGCGGACGTCATGGGAACAACATCCATATCTCGGAAGCAAATTGAAGCCAGTAGTTGCTCCAAATCAATCTTGACAACCTCTTTTGAGAAACTTGCAGTTTTGAAAGCTCACAACGACACATTCTTGCTGGAATCCAAGGAACAAGCTCATACAAAGGATGGACACCACCTCTCAAAGCACTACATGGAACAACCCTTACAACAAGGGTCTGTCAGGGACGACAGACTCGAGAGGGGGGGGAGTGTTGAAGCTCAAAGTCAAGGACAAAGCATGGAAGCACATCAAAAGGTGGACACACAAGGAAAGGGAGCAAGTAGGGAGCTCCAAGAAGTGTATGTCAAATTTTCAGAAGAATCCCCTACAAAAATAGTGATTTTCATCACTAAAAACCATTGTAAATACCATTATCGATTTTTATAACTCCATTTTGTTCAAGCCGAGGAGTCCTCGAGCTTAGGAGTATTAGAAGTACCATCGTACCAATTTTCATAATTTTTAGACTTCGTTTGAGCCCTCAAATAAGCCCTGGAACCTAATTTTTAACTAGGCCGGACACTAGGTCTAGACAGGGCCAAAACTAGTCAAAAAACTATAAAAAGAGCTAGAGAGCTCATTTTTGAGGTTAGCTTGATAGAGAATAGAGCATTTGTAAGAGAACTCTTTTGCAATTGAAGCTTTCCATTGTTCCTCTCTTTGATCTTACTTTGTGCGCATGTGTGTGTATGTGTGTGCATGTTTGTGTGCTTTCACTCACGCACTTGTGCCTTCACTCGCTCGTGGTCTTCATACCGGTCCTCACGTCTCCCCGGATTGACAAGTAAAGGAGGTGGTGCTTACGCTTGAGCTACAATATGTATGGCAAAACACATACATCTTTACTTGAAGATGTTGAGTATGCATAAGGTCCATGTATTGAACCCCTCTTTGAAGCATGCATGGAGTTCACTTTTAGAACTCCATTTAATGCATGTATACATGTTTGTGCTTTCCATTCATGTTCATGTCATGCTATGATGAACTTCAATGTCCAATATCCAATCATCTTCTCAAAAGTGAGTCCATTTCATGCTAATGGGAAAGGTACCATTTAAATGAATCATTCTATGCACCATTTGATGTGCATTAGGACTTCACCCACTTCATTTGAAATACATCTTAAATGCATCGCTCTAGCATGGCAAAACAAATATGAAAGGACAATTTGAAAGTAACACTTACCTTAATGATAGCTTTGTCCATCCATTAATCCTTGCATGGTGAGGCATATTCGTTTGGATACTTTGTACTTGAAGTTGCAAGTTTGATTCATCATGAATTCCAATCTCAAGTATGTTTCTATAGGCATCTTTGTACTTACTTGTATGCCCATATACATATTTAACCCTATAAAAAATCTAAGGGTACTCCAATGCATGCTTACAATTATCTCACAATTCTTCAATGAATTTCCAAGTACATATATGAAATACTTTTATCCTTGGCTCATTACATATGAGATGATAATGACTTCCACCTTTACAAATAGAATGCGTTCTATGCTCATTCGATGTACGTTAATACTTAAATGGAGGGTTTTTTAAATTCATGATGGTAATGCAACCTTTGTACCATGAGGATGCATTCTTTCCGTTTCATGGTGTATTCGATGCATAATGAACTCAAAACGAAAGAAGAAATGCTTAGATTCCATTGACACATCTCATATGAAAGCTTTTTGGAAAAGGAAGAAGTATAATTCTAACTATCTTTAAATGAACGGTTTTCGAGTCCATTATTAGAAAAAAACTCCATGGATTATAACACATGCATCTTTTGTACCATGTGATATATCAATACATGATGAACTCAAACACATGCAAGTGAAAAACAAAGTACTTAGCTCCAATGAATGCTTGAAGACTCGTTTGTGAAGATTGGGGATGCCGCAATTATTCTCCCAACTTCATGCCTCTTCTTTCTCCTTCATTTCGATCTTTATCAAAATGAGGAACTAGTTTTCATCTTCTTCTTTCTTTAGAAGTCTTTATTCACATGGGAAGAGAGAACGAGCTTCTTGAAGTGCTCATTTTCTTGAAGTGCTCATGGGCAGACAAACAAATGTGCGCATTATCGGGTTGTGGCTATGCCTGGCTGCCATTCATGATTTGATAGAGAATGTCGAGGCTATGAGCTCCACGAAAAGCTGATGAGAAGCGCGTTCTTCTTAAATATCCCACATACGAGATACAAAAAAATATGGGGCTCTTCATATAATCTTGTTAAGCTCATTTATTTATATGGTGAAGGCAGTTCCATGCACGCCCGTGTTTCCCCTAGAGGTCATTAGACTCTAAGGTACTACAGAAATATATCAAGGGACAAAAAAGAAATATGAAGAATTCCAAAAGAGATAAGAGAGAACGAAATTCATAAAATCACCCCGTTAAAATTATGAGTTAACAATGAGAAGTAATGAATTTGACCTCAAACTGCTTCTCTCAAATAAAAACGTCGAATCCAACAAGAGCGCAAATGTCATCCCAAAGGGTTCAAGCAAGTTCTATGTATAGCCTAAATTAGGGTCCTAAACAAATTTTTGGTACACCTATGTATTCTCAAATTCTCAGTGTAAACGGAGTGTATATGCAAAGTGTAAGTCGAGTCTATTGCAAGAAGAAACTAATTTTCCACGAGTTCTTCTAAGGTAGAAAGAGACCGATTTCTCCAAAATTGATCTCACTAGAAGCAGAAGAGACCAATTTCACAAATTGGTATATGGACTAATTTTCCCAAAATCAGACCAATTTCTCAAATTTGTCCAAGGCCAGAATTCGTCCAAGGCAAGATTGGGATCATTTGAAGGCTAAATTATTAGGGATAGAGTAAGTGGAAAACCAGCCACTACAAGATAAGGACCCTCAAAAGTGGCCTAGCAGAAATAGAGAGTGGAGACAAGAGAGTAGTGAAAGAGAGTGAAGAATAGACTACCAAATTTGATAGAGTACCAAAAAAAGCAAGTCAGAGTAAGAGTGGAGGTGGAGGTAACATAGTGGTCGAGTAACTTCCTGGTAGAGGTGGCTTATATAAGGAATCGGCTTCGAGTGCCACAGATACATGAGATAGGACACACCAAATAACTTGTCCCTATAAAGATAGCTCGTCATAGAGAGAGGGAAGAATATTCAAGTGAAGTGTGTCACTGCTCTCAAGCTTCAACAGCTCAGTTCTAGGAGTTAGACATGAGGCTCTGGTCTTATCAGATAGGGTGTACAAGAGGAGTGAGTCTACAAGGGCTAAGTGCTTAGCAAGAGGCTTGTGTGCTTTAGGACTACCTTGGAGGTTGGATTCTATGATTCAGTTTGCATAAGGAGCTTCCCTTAGTAGCCACTACCTCCTTCCATTGCCATTGTACCTCTTACCTTGTATACTTTCTATGCTTGGTGTTAATTGATGTTAGCTAAGTAATTCTAATGTGCTTTTGTGACTCTTATTCTAACAATGCCTTCTCATTGTCTCATTTTATAATCTTGTTGTGGTTTTGTGAAAAGCATACACATAGTGCATACTGCACTGAGTAAAAGAATCCACCTCGATCATAAGAGAACAAGAATTTCCTCTACATGTGCTCAATTTGGCATGCCTAATGAGACCTTTTCTTTGCATTTTCTCTCTATTTTTCTTCACTTTACTTATTCAATCCTTGTTGTTTTCAGAAGTAGTCTCTTGTTTTCAAAATTAGTCCAAATTTTTAGTCCAAAATTTTTGTCCAACATTTTAGTCTAATCTTTTCACCTAAGTTTTTGGTCCTATTCCAAGTACTATTCCAAGTTTTTCTTTCATTTTGGTCAAGTCTCTTTACTCCAAATTCTCATTATATCTATGAGTTCATAGAGAGAAGGCATAGTCTATGACTCATCATGATCTTATAAAGGAGTGTTGCTCTAGCACAATGGTGAGAACCACGTTAAGAAGCTCCACCTCCTTAATGTCAATCCGCGGAAGAGATAGGAGTGATATGAAGATCGTGAATGTGAGATGAAGTGAGAGTGAAGGTGAGAAGCATAGAAATGCACACACACATACGCACACACTACGAAGAGACAAGCAAGACACAATGGAAGGTGAGAAATCAACTCTATTACTCAAGAACACTATTACAAGCTCAAAAGAACTCTAACCTCAAACAAGCTAACCTCAAAAATGAGCTCTCTAGCTCTTTTTATAGTTTCTAGACTAGTTTTGACCGGTTTCACATCTAGTGACCGGCATAGTTAAAAAATAGGTCCTAGATGCTATTTGAAAGGGTAAACGGTGTCTAAAAATAACGAAAATTGATACGCTTGTTCTACCTAAGCTCCTCAAGCTCGAGGACTGCTCGGCTTGCACAAAATGGAGCTATGGATTACAAAATGGGGTTTTCTATGTTACATATGTTACAATAGTGATAAAAATCACTGTTGGAGGTTTTTGGAAAGTATTTGAAAACATAATTCTTTGAAAAAAGATTTGACTGGCTCCCTGCTCCGTCGTTACATGCTTCCGCGTCTTCTATGCCTTTGGCTGCTTCCAACACCCCCCTCCCTCTCGCTTCTGTCGTCCCTAACAGAACCTTGTTGTGAGGTCTGCCGGATATAGTTCTGTAGGAGGTCTTGAGCGAGGGTGTGCTTGGAGATACGAATGCCTTGGGCCAGATCTGCCTCGAGTTTCTCCCAGTCGATTGGTTGTGGTTCTTCCGATGGCGGGAGCTGATAGTGTGTGGAATAGACCATTCGTTCACAGGCAAATAAGTGTAATAAATGTGTAGGTCTGCTTATGAATACCTCTGAATGGTATTCCCAGAAGCCGGTTGTGAACATCTCTTCGAACGTCTGCTTGTAGCACGCCGGTAGGTACTTTATTCTGCAATGCCAGGCATAACACACCCGTAGCGATGGCGTTGTACTCATATCATATACCAGATCAAAATTGCCATGCTCAAAGCCTGGGGTGTTGACATGAGGTGCCTTGACGCGTCGGAAGACTTTAAAAATCATTTGCATCATGTCAAATATTTTGACAGTCATATGCGCCACTATATCGTCCATATGCTTTAATATAGGGAGCCAATGGCGAATTGTAGCCATCATGTAGCCTACAGTTGGTAACTCGATGGGTGGCTTAAAATAGGGGTAATTCAACCAGTCTTGTTTTGTACCTTAATAGCAAAGGCAGTCCAAGAGCGGCGTCGTGGTACTGGTCCCCAACATGGGTTGTACTTTAAGTGCAAAGGTGCCTTTACCCATGTACTCATCATTTCTGGATACTTCTGTAGTAAATCTTTTCGCCACTCTGGTTGATAGATCTCTCCTTGCTGCACATTTAGTGGCAAATCATCCTCTTCGAATTGAGTCGCATGCGATGGTTTCTTACCTGTCTCTTTCTCAATGGCTAACTAGTATTCAGCCATTAACATAAAATACGGTTTATACTGTAGCTCGTGCCCAGATATGTATCGTCGCGGGGCCAAATGAGCAAAGAATGGAGATTGTAAAATTCTTTCTTCTATCATCGCCATGGCATGTAATTGTGCCTCTACTCTAGCTGAGTGCGTTGTCCCAAGTTCCTCAATAGTCTTCATCCACGCGGGGGTCGGGAGTTCGTAAGTCATCTGGCCTTCGGCCATGACGCGTCCGCCTGGGATGGGTTGTGGCTCGTACGCCTCTTCAAACGTTTCCTCCACTGGGATGGTGACAGTTTCTTCCTCAGCTGGTAGCTCAGGTGGGGAATCTGGCCTTGGTGGTGCTTCATATACTGCAATCCTTGATTCAAGGTTTGATACCTGGGCCCGTAATGCGTTGAGTTCCTCTAAGATGTCAGGAGAGGGTTCCACAGGTGCTGGTATGTCTGGGTGTGCCGGTGCTCGTAAGTGGAGTAATTTATGATCTTCTTTGAGTTTCGGTAACTCCTCATTCATGCGATCGTATTCATCTAGCAGCCTTACATGATCTTCTAGCAGCATCCTCATCGAGTCTGAGGGAATGGCTTTGAACCGACTAGGACTGAGTGGTTGGTCTGGGTGGTCGAGTGCTGCTTCTAAGTTTTCTCGGTTCTGATCCTGTAAGCGCTGGTTTTCTTCCTTGGCGGCTGCTAGGTGTCTTCGTAGTAAGCCCATATTTCGTGTTAGCGTTGCATTGCGGACTGTCTGGGCTCTTAATAAGTTATCCAGGTCAGCAGTGGCTTCCTTGGTCTTTTCTTCGCTTTCTAGTTCCAATTTGTGATATGCCTCGCGTAATTCCTGGTATCGGGTGTTCAGAGAGGCATTCTCAATAGACAATAAATTAAGCTGCGACTGTAAGTCATTGGTTGTCCTCTACAGCTGCTGGTAATTATCGCCAAGAGATGTGAACTCATCTCTGACTTGCATCATACACATGAACATCTGTCGAAGTGCATTATCTACAGTGGGTGATAGTATTAATGGGGTGCTTAATGAAGATGCAATGGGTGTAGATGCAAAGGGAACGGGGAATGGGGGTGGGAAGGTGGATGATGTAGTGATTGTTGAAAATTGTGATGTGCCTAAAAATGTTTGTGCCGTGAGTGAAGTGAGTGATGGTGCAGTGGGTGGTGAGATGTCCATGTCATTGGACGTGTCCAGTGTAGTGACCGTGAATATGGGTGTGACCGTGCGTGCTTGTGCTGGTGTAAATACGGGATTTACAAAGGTTGAGGAGTAATTTACAGGGGGGTTGGCTGGAGCAGCTTGGTGAAAAGGGGAAAAAGGGGTTACAGTGGGTCGGGGAGGTGAGACTGGGGAGAAGGTTAAGGGCGGTGGGAATGGAAAAAGGGGTCTTGGAGTTGTGGGGAAAGATGGAAAAGATGGATGGACGAATGGGTTGGATAGAAAGGTGGGTGTGGGAGGGGGTAGACTAAGTCTAATGGGTGCAGGAATTGTGGGGTGAGTGGTCGTAAAGACGATTTCTGCTACGCCACCGGCGAATGAAGATGTTGGTCTGGGGGAAGGAGGGTGAAGAGGGGAGGCTGGAGGGATGGGCGGTGATGGAGGAGCGGTTGGGGTGGTCGGTACTTCAATGATGACTGAGGTATGTACAGTGGTAGCGCGGGGTGGGGAATCTACAAGAATGGTTTCTGCTGCCAATGAATTTTCGGGGACGAGACGTGCCTCCCTGGCTTGTTCTGAAGACTCTGCTCCTGTTGGTACACGAATGTATTCACCGGGCTTTGAAAGTAGTCATACTCTGCGGGGGGTCAAACTGTGGTAGTGGCTTTCTTTGCAAGTACCTGAGTGCTTCGTTGGAGCCTACTGATTTGACTAACTCTCTGAATCCTTTGATGTATGCGTCTTCGAATCTGCCTGTGACTAGTTCCTGTTCTATTATGGCTTGACTCTCTTCCTCGGTCAGCTTTTTGCGTGCCCAAACTTTTTCCATAGTTCTATACAGCTTCTTAATAGCCAGTGTGTAAGCTGCTGCTTCACAAGTTTCATCTTCATGGGTACTTGTATCACCATGTGTGTCTGTTTGTTGTCCTTGGCCATCTGTCTGTTCATGCTCTTGGGATTCCTGAGTTCCCTGGCTAGCTTCGTCGTCTCCTTCGTCGTCATCGGTTGCTGTTCTTTCGTCATCAGAGCTAGACACAATCTGTCCTTGTGGCTGATCCCTGGGTGTGGTAGGGTAGCTAGGCCTTTCAAATTCTTGAGAAAACAATTGTCCTTCTGAAAACTGGAACTCATTGGAGAATGCATCGGGCATCTCAAAATCGAACGTTGTGTTCAGTGGCTCTGCTTGTTCTGCTTCTAAATGGGGTATTGGAAAAGAGAACGCTTCCGCACCAATAGTGGTCGGAAGCTCGGCTATCGTGGTGATAGGTTCTGTGGTTGTGGCTGCTTGGGGTGCAACAGTACTGGTGGTGCCCTCCGGCGTAACTGGTCTTGATAACCGTATATGAATTGGTGGTACCGTGGGAGTGGCTGCTGTTGGTGACTGCTCTGGAGATGATTGTGGCGAGGGTGATTCTGGGACTTGTAGGCACGGGATAGTGCCCCTCATCCGCTTTCCTGCTCTACCTTTGCTAGACTTTCTAGCCTTCTTAGTGGTCCCTTTGAATGCTTTCAGCTCCTCACTCGTCATGGCGCGCTCTATGGGTAAATCATATGCCAAACATATATATATAATCCTTGTAAGTGCACAACATCCATTGATGACCTTCTTTCGCTCCCATCTATGTTGTGCCAAATAGAGCTTATCAATTATCCAGCTAGCTAGATCAACCGTTTGGGGTCCAGTACATGCTAAGTATAATCCAAACCAGATTCTTTTGTGGGGCATGGTAAAACGATCCTGAGCTGGGAAAGCAAAGTGCTGCATGCATATCCGTAATGGCTTGGAGAGCTCAGGTGTTATAGCAGAAATATCCTCCCACCTAGTTACGTCACCACGTTTCATCTACTCTGGGACTAGTCGTTCTCGCTCCGTCGGAGTATACGTTCCATGTATTTTGAGAGCTGCGCGAATTAAATCTTTAGACAAATAAAACCTTTTGAATGGAGGATCATTTACCAAGGATGGTAACATGAATGTGCCGGGTAGATCCTTGTTCTCTGAAGCTGTCAAGGTAGTTACTAGGTAAAAGCATCTGTAAAAATTGGGTTTAGGCAGAGGGTCACTAAAGTATTCTGTAAATCCCGCTCGTGCCCAAACGTGCGTTAAATCTTGTGTATTCTGTAGTCCTTCAAATTCTCGTGAAAAGAACTGGTACTTGGTCCATGTGCGAAGATCAAATGCCAAATTGGCCTCAAATATGAAATCAGCGTCTGCTAATGGTCCTGCTAGGCCTTGAAACCAGTGAGAATTACGATGAATCTTCTCGGTATATCCTCTAGGAGGATCATCGATTGGCATGGGTCCTAGAAAACCTTGAAACTCTGGTGGTTGCATCGTAGGATAAGATTCCGCAAGTAATTCTCCAATATTGGCCATTGGTGTGCTTGGGCCAGCTTCTGATGGTCCTTCTTCGGTTTGCATGATGACTGACGAGCTAATGGAAAAGATCTGCTACAAAAGATTAGCACATTAGTATGGAAATTAATTATGATCCCATTAAGGTGAGACCGCAATCCCTTTCCATAACCGATGTGTAACCCGTGTAGCCAAGTGTCATGAAGTGATTGATGCAATGATTATTTGCAAAACTAATGCAGGTCTCTAGACGCCTACATTGTCAGATTATGCATACATTTCTTGATGAGCTTTTGTTATGCATGATGTGGGGTTTTGGTGTATGAATTTATACAAGGTTTGGTTGAGGGTGAATTATTACAAGGGTGGAGTTTAAACGGGGTGGGAGAATTGTTAGATAATGGGGTACAAGAAGACGTCTGGATACGTTTCGGTATCCATTTCCTAAGAGTCTTTGAGTGGGTGGTGTGTTTCTGCTGAGGGACAAAAAGTGGTATCGGGTTCGGTGGTATTGAAGGATGGAAAGATTTCTGAGGGGTATATATTACATGGCTTGAGGGTTGGGCTATAATACATTGTTTGGGTACCCAAATTTGCGTGGGTGTGGGTCTATGGATAAGGTATTTCTTGGCGATCCAAATCTGTCGAGTATTTGTACTTGTAGAAGAAGATCGAGGGGACTTTGGATGCTGACTCTGCTTTTGTTGAAACTTTGTCCTGTTCTCGTCTGTAGTGTTGCCAATAGCCTGTGGTTGCTGTCCTCTTGGCACCCATATTTGTCTCGTGCCACTTGTTCTGTGATGTTGATACTGCTGCTTTCTTTGCCTTGTCTGGTGGTGTCGTCGGTCTGGGTTCCTCTGTTGTGGTTGACTCGTTCGTGGTTGGGTTTGAGAGGTCCATTGGACGCTCTGCTTTGGAAAAGAAGGGAGATCCAACACTTGCATGACCTGCCCATTAGGAAGTGATTCGTTATTTATCTTTAATCTAGGCCAGTCCGCAGCAAGTTTGAAAGGATGAGCACCGCAGGGTGTTGTGCTCATTTGGCCGCTGATGCAACCCACCTGACCGCTGATTGTGTCCATCTGCCCTAGCGGTTGGGTAGCTGCCCCTTCTAGTTTGCAGGAAGCCCCAGGGAAGATCTCCTGTCGTCCTTCTGATTGACAACTGTCCATAGACAAGCCCGAGTGGGTTGGTGTAGACGTAACGTGACTGATCTGACCCCAGATCTCCCGGTCTTCCGTCGCATGCATTTCATAGGGTCTAGGGTTACAAACCTCAGTTGGAATGCCGTTAGGGAAGTCAAGCGGTATCACTCGCTTCTGTTCTAAGGTTCCAATCTGTAAGGAGCCTTGTCTAAGATTTAGGTCCACTGAGTGATCGTATAGCCAATCTTGGCCAAGGATTAGGGGTTCTATCAGGTCGTCATCATGGCACACTAGTAGCTTCGTTGTCATGGTCACTTCCTTAATGAGGATAGGAAGGTCCACCTCACCCATGCAAGGGGTTTCCATGCCTCCTAGCCCTATGAGGTATGCCTCAATTGGCCGCATTTCTATTCCTGAATCCTTATAGTGGGACCATCTAATCGCACTAGTCGCAGCACCTGAGTCAATTAAAGCCCTGAGCTCTTGGCAAGGGTTGTCGTGCTCTAGCCTGACTGTAATGAATGGTCTCCTGTCCACTATACTAGGATGAGTGGTTGACTTTACTTGACACATGGCCATGGGATATCTGGGTGTAGTTTCCAGATGGTTATAATGTTCTCTCCCTAGTCCTTGTCTTCTTAACTTCATGCGTTTAATGCATTCTATTGCTTTCTGCCTGAGCTTCCGCTCGTATTCTATTTTCTTCCTCCTTACGCTTCTTTGCCAACATGAGTCGTCTAAGCATATCCTCAGTAAGAGGTTCCTGATATAGCTTGACTCTACAGCCACTAATATAATTAGGCATTACGTCTCCTTCTAAGGTGGCTAACTGTACTGCTCCACTTGTTGAGAGTCTGTTAATGATCATAGGTCCATAACCTCGCTTTTCTAACTTACGTGTGTGTTGCTTTAGCGTATATACTAGAACTAAATCTCCTTCTTTTAGGCCTTTATCTTTCACATGTGCATCAAAATATGCTTTCTGTCGCTTCTTCGCAGCATATATTCTTGCTGCTGCCTTTAGCCTGGTTTCTCCTAATCGTTCCAAGTCCATTATTCTTGCTGATAATTCATGGCCGGTCCACTGATGTTCTTGTGCAACCTTAAGGGTCGGTATCAAGAAGTCCAAAGGAAGCACAGCATTCTGACCAAAAACCATCTGAAAGGGAGTTGCATTGAGTACGGTCTTGTAGGCCACTCGATATGCCCAAACAGCGTGGTGTAATTGTTTGTCCCAATCTGAACGTTTGTTGTTCACGAGTTTCGTCAGTACGTTACAAAGGATCTTATTAGTGCTTTCAGCCTGACCATTGGCCTGAGGATGATATGGTGCGGATTTCTTGTGAATCACCATAAAATCCTGTAACAAATATTCAATGACTTGGTTTAGAAAGTGAGTGCCTCGATCGCTCACTAACTCTATAGGCAATCCATACCTTGTAAAGACATTCTCAAATAAGAATTTTGCAGTTGTGTGTGCATCATTCTTTTTCGTGGCTTTTGCCTCTACCCATTTCGTAAGATAATCTGTGGCAACAATAATGTATTCAGCATGTGTACCTTTTGCAGGGGGGTTAATGGGTCCTACAAAGTCTATACCCCACTTAGAAAATGCACATCCGCCCATCATGGGTTTCAATGGCATTTCATCTCTGCGAGTAGGAAACTGAGTTCTTTGGCACACATCACATCTCTTTACATAGGTATGAGCATCCATGTGAAGAGTGGGCCACCATAATCCTGCAAAGAGGATGGCTTTGATTATCCTATCGGGTCCAAAATGACCTCCTGCAACACCTTGGTGTGCAGTCTCTAGTATGCTCAGATAATCGCTCTCATGAACACATTGTCTTAGATATCCATCTCGTCCTCTTTTGTATAGGTTATCGCCAATAAGTGAATAATCTTGAGCTTCCTGCTCTAGACTGCGTTGTCGTGCTAAAGTCATTCCTTTAGGGAATGTCTTCGTCCTCAAGTATGTCACTAATTGTTCACTCCAGTCTGGTGTGAGAGACACGTGATATAATGTAGCATGCTCTACTGGTGGTCTTTCACAACAAACATGGCATTCTTTACACAACTTGTAGACATCTGCTTCCATCGAAGGCCAATATACTCCTAGTCTATGCAGAGTCTGTAATGTTCGATGTTTTGAATGATGTTGCTTTAGTGCACCTACATGTGCTAATTGCAACCAATTTGCATGTTCTGATTCATCTACAAAACAAGCAAGAATCTTTTGATTATCCTGTTTATATATGCTTCCTGCTATGATTTGATATCTCTGAGATTTGGTAATCTCTCCTTCTTTGATCTCTATCCTAGGATTCTTTGGTCCATATGTGAGAATGGGGACTATTGGTTTAGCCCATTCTGGTGCTATCTCAAGATTAAACAAATAAGCATTTGGTAATTCATCCGCTATTCCTTGAGGAGCTTCTCCTGAGGTTAATCTTGAAAGGTGGTCAGCTCTAAGATGTGTCTTTCCTTTCCTGACTACTACTTCAAAATCGTACTCCATGAGTAGTAGAAACCAACGTATCAATCGTCCTGTGTTACATGGTTTGTTGACTAGGTACAATAGGGCTTGATGATCAGTAAAGAACTTGAACTTGTTTGCCAACAAATAGTGTCTGAACTTCTTTACCGCGTAGATCATCCCTAATCCTTCCCGTTCCGTCGTGGTGTAATTCTTTTTGTTGCGTTCAATTGTCTGCTCGCGTAAGCTATGGGGAGATCTATGTTACCTTCATTTGTGGGTTGTGCTAACACACATCCTATGGCGTAATTGGATGCATCCACATGTACATAGAATGGCTTACTCCAATCCGGGGTTGTCAATATAGGTGCTGAGCACAAGCGTCGTTTGAGTTCATTGAATGAATTTTCACATTCATCTATCCATTCAAAGTTGGTTAAAAGAGAGTACAAAGGCTTGGCTATGATTGCATACATGTGTATGAATCTCCTATAATAACCGCAATGGCCCATAAATGCCTGCACCTCTTTCACATTAGTTGGTTTAGGTAATTCTTCAATTACTTTCACCTTTTCTTCATCCGTAGAGATTCCATTTTTTGACACAATGTGTCCTAGAATTTTGCCTTGTCTGACCATGAAAACGCATTTTTCTGGGTTCAAACAAACCTGATATTCTCGACATTTGTCAAATATTTGCCTTAACTCTGGGATATGCATCTGCCTGATATTAGAATGAGCACATATGTCATCGACATATACTTCCAAACTCTTGCGTAAGAATTCCTTAAAAACATGACACATGAGTCGCTGGAAAGTGGCGGGTGCATTTGTTAAGCCAAATGGCATCACATGAAATGCAAATATGCCCCATTCAGTGGCAAATGTCGTCTTGTGTTGGTCCTCTAGAGCAATGGCTACTCGATTATAGCCTGAGAATCCATCAAGAAAGCTGTAAACTTCCTTGCCCGCAACTCTTTCCAATAGATGTTCTGTGATAGGAAGAGGATAACTGTCTCTAATCGTGGCGGCATTAACTTTTTTAAGGTTAATACACACACGCAATTTTCCATTCTTCTTAGGCACTACCACAATAGGGGATACCCATTCGGTATGTTCAATTTCGTAAATGAATCCTGCTTCTATCAAGCGATCTATCTCCTCTTTAATCTTCGCAGTGTAGTTATCATTGTACGTGTACGGTTTCTGTTTTGTCGGTTTTGTATCTGGAGTCATAGGGATTCTATGAGAGCATATATCTGGATCTACTCCTTTCAAATCTTTGTAACTCCACGCAAAAACATCTCTATATTCGCGCAATAGGGCAACTAATTCTTCTTCTTCTTCCTTCGTCAAGTCATGCCCTATGTATGTACACTTTTCTTCTTCTCCTTCTATGGCTACTATTATTTTCTTGGTTTTCTCTCGGTTATCATATACTTGTCCGTCATTCGCCTTTCTATTAGGCATTCGTACCATGATTCTTCTATCTTCGATTTCATATTTCTTGAAATTCTCGGGTACTTCAAACAAAGATTCTTCTTTTTCTGACATGGTTTCTTTCTTCTTTCTTTTCTTGCCTTCACTCTTGCTAGTCACTTGTGTGGTTAACCTCACATCATTCGTAATTTCTTTGTGTCTCTGAGGGTGAGTCTCTACTTCGTAGAAATATTCTTCTTCTGATGCAAAGAGTGAGTCCATGATAATTGATTCTAAATCAAAATCACTTGCATCTTCAAAAGCATCAGTGTTAGGGTCACATTCCTCTAAAATTGCATCGCACATGATTGGTTCTATCGTAAAAACTGAAATATCATAGCCATCCTCGTCCCAGTGGGGTGTCCATTGTTGTTCATTGATGGCTACATCCATGGTTGCTAGGATTTCTGCCCAACCATGGGGTTCAAACTCTTCGTCACGGAATACTACAGGTGCGTAAGCTGGATCTTGAAGGGTTCGAGGATGTTGTTCTGCACCTAAGGTCCTGGCTTCTAATCTTTCTTCCTCTTGTTTTGCAACTTTACACATCCATAGATGAGTGTCCTCATGCAACCAAAAAGAAGGATCTGATTCTAATGAGTGCACGGATTCTATTTCTACTGGTGTCTTATGGATGGTATTCCATTGTATTGGGGGTACATCTCTATGTGAATAGTCTTTAAGGTTGACTTTGGTAGTAACTCCTAAATGTTGCAAGTACAAAGAATTAGTTCCCCAATCTTGTACAATTTGCAACTAACGCATGAATGGTCGTCCCAATATCATCTCATAAGCATGATTTTTTGCAAAGTCACAAATGGTGAAAGTATGCTCAAATTCTACACCACAAGTGGTGAGAGATATTCCTTCTAGTAAGCCTAATGGTTTTTCTATGTGTCCGTCAGCCATTTGTAGCTTCATCTTGGTGGGTCTTAATGCTGGCTTACCCCAACGTTTCCATAAAGCGGTGGTAGCGATGGCTACCTGGCTCCAAAATCTAAGATGGCTTTCGTGGTGTAGCCCTGATGGGTTATTGGAAGATACGTGTTGCCTTCCTCTCCTTCGCTTACATCTCCAATCTTTTCTACAGGTACCTCTGGTACCTTATTTTGTGATCCTATTTGTGAGGGAGTAGTAGCAAGCTCGGGGAATTGATTTGCTACGTGTTTCCACAATTCTGGTTTTACCTTTAACAATTCCTCTAGAGTGAGATTACATTGTACTTTAGTATTCTTGATGACTTACGTGTTTCTAGGGATTACTGATTCTTCATTCCTCACTATTATCGTGGGTGCTCTCATACTAATAGACTTTGCTTCCCAAGGTCCTGTGAACTAAGGTAATTCTTGTAAAGAATTAGATTCAAAAGTTGTGTGTTCACTCAGTTGTTCTTCCTCTACATCATCGTAAATAGAGGGAATATCTTGGGGAAATTGTTCCTGCAAGTCATCTATTTCTTGAATAGGAGGATGGGTTCCTTGTTCTTTTCTCCATTTCTCTTCTTGGATTTCCCTCCAAAATTCATGTGAGTACCTATGTATGGAAGACAAATTGTCTTGACTTTCTGTATTGGGTACTTGAGACAGGGATGGTGCATTCCTTTCCTGTGTCTCTGAGACAATAGGGTTTCTATGCTGATCCTTTTTCTCTTTGCCTCTCCATTAGTCCTTGAAAATGTAATTCCGGTTTTGCCATGTTATTCCAATTAAGATATCTAGAGGCTTCGAACAAAGCTTGTGCTAATTCTACCATCTTCATGCAAAGTTTAGTTCTCTCAATTTCTAGATCTGCTCGAGGGTAGTTTTTACTCATTTCAGCTACCTGAGGTCCTTCTTTTAATCTAGCCTGATATGCACGAAACATCATGTCTAGATTTTCTGGTATGGGTTCCGCTAAAACTGATCCTGATTTCTGAGCTGGATTCTCTTGATTCAAGTCGTGTGAAGTCAATTCTAGGATTTTGGCTCTAGATTCCTTTAAACTTCCTTCCAACTCAGTTATCTTTTTACTCCATTTTTGCTTAATCCTTTCTCTAGAATCTTTCCAAGATTTCGTCTTTTTACTGCTAGATTCTGCAACTTCACTAGTGCCAGCTAATTTCTCCTGATTAAGCTATTGGTTCTGTAAGAGCGCCTGGGCTCTTGTTATAGCTTGGATAGGCACGTATGTAGGGTTGGATCCATCTGCGTTATTTACAATACCTATCACGTTGATCGGTGTCACACTCGAAGCATTAACAGGGTTCTTAGGACAATCTTTGATTATATGCTCTTTGCCACAATCGGCACAAAAGCCTTGTATGTTATAGTACTGTGATTGTCCTGCTATTAGAGGATGTGGACAATCCTTTATGAAGTGCTCTCCTTGGCACCTAAAGCATGGTCCTCTAGGGCCCTGTGGTCTTTGTTGTCTCAATTGGGGCCGTGGATTTGGGTTGGTGTACATCACATGAGCGTAGTCGGGCTCCCAACTAGGTTCCACTAGTGGACTATCATAATGATATGTCTCCATGTGTTCTGGTGACTCCGTGTAATAAGCGGGTGGACTATCGACATGCGTAGAGTAAAAACTGTTTGAGTTCGGGTCATTCTTTGTGATCAAAGGTGAAGAAGGCACTAAGGCCCTACTTAGGTTCTCTTCTGCAGCAGCATATTTGACTGAGATGACATTCGCTGGTGGGGGTGGCTGCTGAGCTAAGACAGGTTGAGGTCTCTGTTGAGCCTGGTATGGGTAGTTCTGAGGAGGCCTATAGTAATAAGGCTGAGCATTGTAATGGCCTTGATACCTACCTGGCTGCTGGTATGCTTGCGGGTAGTTCTGTCTCACGGTTTGCTTGTTGTATGGGCAGTCCTGAGCCGTATGATTCGTGTATCTTCTCTCAATTGTGTAGTATTGGCCACTAGGGTTGACTTGTGGTTGTGGTGCATTGGGACACACATTTGCCAAATGATTTCCACCACAAGTGTAACAATGCTTGTTTGTTAGTACCCTAGGTTTACTAGAAACTCCTAGTTTCTGGGCCACTTTTTCTGCGAGGTCTTCTATCGAGCTAGACAATTTTGTGGATGCTAGAGATGAACAGTCTGAGTCCTTATAGACCTTCGAGAGTCCCAACTCGTCTCCTAAGTTGTCCTCAATGTCTATACAAATTCTTACACATTGCTCTAGCGTTCTGGGTTCTTTTAGGTACACGTAGGAGCGTAGTTTAGAGCTCAACAAGCCATCTAGAAACAATGACACTTGCTTGGCTTGAGAGGGTATCTCTTGCATTGGACATCGTTCAACATATTGTCTAAACCTACGTCCTGCCAGTCTTACTGTTTCTTGAGGGGTTTGTTTAAAGCTATGAATCAACAAAGACGTGTCATGTCTAATCCCACTTTTAGAGAATTCAGTGATGAATGACTCTAAAAAGTGATGGATGTCTCTTAATTGCCTCTGTTGCAATGGTTGGAACCAAGTTAAAGCGGTATTTTTTAACGTTAGTCCAAATGTGTTGTATTGCGTGAACATGTCTTCGACTTGTTCTCCTCTTAGTACTTGCTTGAATTCTGCGACATGGTCATAGGGATCTCCTGTCCCATCAAAATAATTTTTCATGGATTTCACAACTGAGTGGGTCTCAATATTCTTGCGTGTTCACGTGGTCTGGGTAGAGGAAAATCATCTCTACCACCTGGTATTCCATGATCTCTTTGTCTATCCGCTCTATTAATGTCCGTGGTTGTTCTATCTCTCCCTATGGGATGAGTGAAGCTTACTTCCGGTCTCTCTTTATTTCTCTCTCTTTGATTTCCATGGGCTGATGATGTTCCTACCCCTTGTTGACTTGTATTCATGTTCATTCTAGATGGAGGGAATACCAATTCACCTCTCCATGTGTATGTGTTTTTAGCGTGGTCAGGCACCACAAAGACTCTTTCTGAAGTCTCGTCCAGGTATACAACCTTTCCAGGTGTATCCGGGTCCTTGAACTCGTATATCGTGATGATACCTACCTCACTAAGTAGTTATGTCTTGTATCTCCAAAAGGCTTCATCAGTTTCTTTATTTACAAACAACTCTATGCTTCTGTTGTCCTGAGGGATCCATTCTGGGATTAGTACTCGTGTCAGTACAGATTTCCCTCTAGGTGTTCTAGGCTCTTCTAATGGTTCTTTTCCTTGAGATTTAGTTTCCGTCTCTAGCTGAATCACGCCAAACTCGTTGGTATTGTTTGGCTGCGTACTTAAGATGTACATTGTTCCTTCCTTGTCTATGTACGCGTCTCTCTCGAATTTCACCACTGGATGTTCCAATCCAATGGGTTGATCAGGGTTGTGCATTTGCACCACTTGCCTTCGCAAACCATCCTCATAGATGCGAGCACCTAATCGGTTAGTTCGGAGAAACTCTAGTTGAGTCCTATAGGGTCCTTCTGGTTTTTCTAAATAGGCTACATTCGACCCTTCTTCTAGTCTTTCTGCGCTAAATGCCATCTCTGATTCACTCGTGTCTGAGTTCTCGTAGAGATAACTAGTGTTCAATTGTTGAGCCCACGATCATGTAGTAGTTCTTACACTTGTCTCGGATGATCTAAGGCTTCGTCGGTCTGACTTACCTATATGTTTGCCCGATCTAAGGTTCATTAATTTTCTTCCTTGCACACTCAGTACATGCTCAGATCGTCAATGATTCTTTGTTATTACTTTCTTGATTCTTTTTAGATTTCTTTAGATTCTTGTCTTAATGTATGCGTCAGGAATTCGACTTTCTGTGGTACTTTGAGTTCTCGTTCCGTCAGACTTATGTTCTTTCCTTTAGGTTTTCATGTCACACACCTTTATCTTTAGTCTTGGACTTGACAAATATAATTCTCTTGAACTTGAGGCGTTCCTATCGTCTTAAATCCACAATGCTAACGTTTATCCTAAGCTAAGAATTGACTGAGGGGGTTGAGTAATCTTACAACCTCGAGTCAGCTTTTCTGGTTGCTCTGATGCCCAAGAAGCCACGCTTCCCAAGCTTTATGCCCCTTCTGCCTTGCTTTGGTTGCCTTTGATTGCCCTCGCTAGACCTGGAAAAATCCAATATTAGACCAATTCACAGTTGGATGATCAAGCACTTGAGTATATACACCTTTTAAGTCCCTTCCCTTTTGCCAAACTTTTTAATGCTTGCCCCCTGGCTTTCTAGTCCCAAACTAGGTCAACCTCAAAATAGCTTATCTAAAAATAGACGTATTCTTTAAAGAGCTTGTAAAGAGCTTTCTAACGAGCTATTAAGCTCAAAAAACGAACTTCGGATGAAAAAGTTATGACCGTTCAGGCCCTGGGGGGTAAAAACTGACAAACCGGTGTTTCTCCAAATATGAGCTAAGGGGTCTCCTATGAGTCTAATCACCCAAAAATTTCCCAAAAATAGCCCCAAAATTGGCCAAAAAATGAAACCCTAAAATTTGCATTTGGAGTGGACAATCGCGATGGTCTGAGATGATCGCGATGGTCTGGGACCGTCGCGATGGCGTGAAGGTGAACCGCCGCGATGGTCTAGACGTGAATGATCGCGATGGCGTGAAGGTGAGCAATCGCGATGGTCTGAAGTGCACGGTCGCGATGGTCCAAAAGTGAACAATCGCGATGGCTCGATCAGGCGGACAATCGCGATGGCGTCAGTCAATGGTCAACGTGAACAATCGCGATGGTCCAAAGTGAACCGTCGCGATGGTCACAGATGCGATGGCTTGAGCCAATCGCGATGGTCCGGGCGCGATGGCTTGAGCCAATCGCGATGGTCCAAAATTCGAGTTGTCGCGATGGTCTGAGGGTATCGTCGCAATGGTCCAACTTGCCACGTGGCACCGTCGACGCGATGGCATGAGCCAATCGCGATGGTGTGGGGTCAACCGAACAGTCGCGATGGTCCGCGAACCGTCGCGATGGTCCAAATGAACCATCGCGATGGCGTGAGACCGTCGCGATGGTCCGGCCGAGCCGTCGCGATGGCGTGAGCCTATCGCGATGGTGTGACACAATCGCAATGGTCTGAGACCGTCGCGATGGTCCACCAAAATGCAATTTTTTGAGATGCAGCTATGGATTCCTATACACGCAGGGGTCGCCTACACGGTGGTGAACTCGCCTTCCTCAAAATCCGAACTTTGCAGACCATCGCGATGGTCTGACACAGTCGGAAATTTCTGACAGAAGCTGAAAATTTTACCTTTTCCAAGCTTTCCTGATGCACTGGAGCTCTTTACCTGCAAGAAAACTCAAGAAAACAAAAGTACACACAAGCACAAAAGCTCTCTCTCACTCTCTCGCATGCACAAATGAGGGGAAATGAGGAGAATGGGTGGATATGGTGAATTTTCTGATTTTTTTTTTGAGATGAAGATGATGATGCAGTGATGAAGATGGAGTGCGGGGGAGGTGAAAAACACTAAAAACTAAGTAAAGAACAACAACAAAAACTGAAATTTTTACCTTCCAACGCTACTTCTTGCTATACTCTTACCATCACACATTCGTCCTAGACTCGATCCCCGGCAACGGCGCCAAATTTGGTGTTGCTCTAGCACAATGGTGAGAACACGTTAAGAAGCTCCACCTCCTTAATGTCAATCCGCGGAAGAGATAGGAGTGATATGAAGATCGTGAATGTGAGATGAAGTGAGAGTGAAGGTGAGAAGCATAGAAATGCACACACACATACACACACACTACGAAGAGACAAGCAAGACACAATGGAAGGTGAGAAATCAACTCTATTACTCAAGAACACTATTACAAGCTCAAAAGAACTCTAACCTCAAACAAGCTAACCTCAAAAATGAGCTCTCTAGCTCTTTTTATAGTTTCTAGATTAGTTTTGACCGGTTTCACATCTAGTGACGGGCATAGTTAAAAAATAGGTCCTAGATGCTATTTGAAAGGGTAAACGGTGTCTAAAAATAACGAAAATTGATACACTTGTTCTACCTAAGCTCCTCAAGCTCGAGGACTCCTCGGCTTTCACAAAATGGAGCTATGGATTACAAAATGGGGTTTTCTATGTTACATATGTTACAATAGTGATAAAAATCACTGTTGGAGGTTTTTGGAAAGTATTTGAAAACATAATTCTTTGAAAAAAGATTTGACTGGCTCCCTGCTTCGTCGTTACATGCTTCCGCGTCTTCTATGCCTCTGGCTGCTTCCAACAAGGAGGATCTCTGAGTCCTATCAAAGCACCCATCAAAAGCTACCATAGAAGGATTTTTCCCTATACTCCTCCTTGAATACCTCCCAACCCTCTACCACTCCCCATTGGATCTTCGTCTTCATCTTCATATTCGGAGGAAGTACTTGCCCACAACAACAATAGATGAAGGATGGCTCACAATTTATCAGCTCTTTTATCCAGAATTAATATGAAGTTCCCAACCTTCAAAGGAGCTTTCCACAAGGACGCAGATGACCATGTGCAAAGATTCTTATCCTTGTGTAAGAGCAATGGGCTCTAGAATCGACAAGATGCCTTTCTTTCTCTATTTCCTACTACCTTGGAGAGCATTGCTGATTAGTGATTTAGTCAATGCACTGAGGGACATTTTGCAACATGGGAGGCCTTACAGACAGCCTTCTCCAATACATTCAACCTAGGTAATTCCACAAAAAGAACCCTTGATCATTTAGAGAATCTTAAACTTCAACGAGGAGAATCATTCCTTGAGCTAATGAATAAAGTCTTCAGTCGCAAAACTTCATGCTCAACCTAGAGATTTGTTAGTTAAGAAGTGGGTGGAAAAAGCTCTCCCAAAATAATCTCAACAAAAATTGAGAGAACTATTAAGAGAAGATGCAACACTACAAGATTTTGAAGTCGCTTCTGCTAGGATTGAAGAGACATGCCAACATTTTGAAGGAAGGAACGAATGTCTAGAAGAATATCCCTAGGATTCAATGGCAATATTATGGAGGGATTTAGAGGCTCTCAAGCTATAGAAGACCCTTCAAGAATAGAAGAATTCACGAGAAGACAATATTGCACATCTTCCACAAGAGGTGGAGGAGTTAAACGCTCAAAAATAGGTAAAATATTTCATATGGTGTGCAATATGTGATAAACTAGGTCATAATTATCAAGAATGTCCGAAGACGATCACATGTCAGTTTTGTGGAAAAATTGTTCATGAGGCAAGAGATTGTTACTTGGCCAAGGGGATTCAAACCAACTAGATTCAGGTCCCTAGAAAACAACTTAACCTAAATTTCCAATGGCATCAAAAAGAAGTGATGTATACTTCTCCTCAATTCAACAACAATGGTTCTCAGTTCACCAACAGTAATTAGAGAAAACCAATAAATAAGAAGAAGCCCACCATGTGCTATAGGTGTGGAAAACCAATAAATAAGAATAAGCCTATCATGTGTTATAGGTGTGGGGAATATGGGCATTTCTAGAGTTGATGTCCTCTCCTAGAAGGATCACCTCCATGCAAGCTCTACCAAGATGCTATAGATCACTACTCGAAGGATTGTCCAAATTTCGGCCAAGTACAAGCCAAGGAGGACTATGTGGGAAGCAACCAAAGAGTCCTCTTACCAACTAAACATAATATTAGTAAACGGCCATAGGATTCCAAAATGTGGGGACCTCATGGACATGGATACTCTAGGTAACCTGCATCTTGTAGATAGGGCCAATTTAAAAATTGCACCCAATTTCAGAATTGGGCCTAACATACAAATTTCAAAAATTAGACCATTTTTTGAAAAAAGATCCATTTCAAAAATAGGACCAATTTTAAAAATTGGACCAATTCTAGGATTCAAACCAATTTCAAAAACTAGACCTCTTTTGGACACTAGACCAATTCTTCAAATTGGACCAACAAGAGAAGAGCAAAAATATAGTATCTCAGTATGTGCTCTAGAGAAGGAAGAAAGAGGAACCATATTGCTAAGCCCACTCCATTCAGCCAATTGCATATTGTTGGAAAATCAAGCTTACACTATGCTTGAGGTGATTTTGATCTACATCAAAAGCTATCGCTTGGATTACATCGAAAGAATATCCATTGAAGCGTTCTTTTACCTATGCTCATTTATTGTATTTTTCTAAAAAAAACATTCATGGATCTTTTAGCATTGTAAAAGCTAGAGATTTACACATGTAAAAGGATAAAAAGAGAGCCCAAATTCCACAAATTTGTGGTAGTTGAGTTGCAATCAATCAATCACCTAAAAATAGATCAAACTAGATCTTCACTTTTCCTAGATTGTAGGAAAGTGAACTGATTGTAGGAAAGTGAAGAAGAAAAATATGTCCATTAATTTGAAAATTTTGGGGCTCTCTTTTCTTGCCTCTTTGCTCCACAACACTCTCCCCCTCTTTGTCTCTATCGTCCCTTGACAGGCTTTTGCTTCTCGTTTGCTGCTTTTCTAAGCTTTCTGAATACATGCACCCAATGGTCGAAGAAGCGACAAGGACTGTCAGACAATTGGTTATCTTATCCGAGGTATGTCCTTTGCTTCTATTTTCCCCTTGGTATTCCGCACATCACAAATCTCGGTTGTTGCATTCAGTCGGGCTGCCACGCACGCCATCAGTGACTAAGAATGTGATGTTCTTAGTCACCCGCTTCAACTTTTCAGCCTCTGCCTCTTTCTAGCTTTTGGTGTTCTAATTTGTCTTATCTTCACACGTCTGACCCTATTGTATTGCTTTGAGCTTGTATTCTTTCTGCCACCGCACGCTATCAGTGGGAGGATTACTACCTGCCAAGTATTGTCTTGCACTTCTTCATGGATACTTCCTGGCCCTGGTCCGTCCTTCCCATGAAATGTCCTAGTTCTGATTGTTCTTTAATTCCATTCCTCAGGACCTGCGTGTTTGGCGTTGTTGTCGATGCATGCCCCTACGGGGCTTTGGGCAGAGGGTGGATCTTTTGCTTTATGATCTTCATTCTTTATTGAGCAGTTTTGGTCTTTGATTTTCTTCTTCTTCTTTTCTTGCTTGATTCCCCTTCTACACGTCCCTCCTCCTGAACTCTGTTGTCCCCGACAGGCTTTGTGTGGCGATGTGAGTACGTTTGAATGGCGGTTTGCTCTCTTTGATTAAGCAGGTTGGCATGACATATCATAAATTCTTTCCACTGGCTTGACTTCACTCCATCCTCTGGTGCTTGTCGGTGATCCGCAAAAAAGCTTGTTTCATAAGCCACCAGTCTTGGATTAAGATTTGAAGTCATCTTGACAAAAAATTCCGAATCAATTTCGAAGAAGCCAGTGAAAAATGCCTCTTTGAATGTCTGCATATATGTGCTCGGCAAAAACATAATAAGTCGTGAATAGAATGCCATAAGTGTTAAGCGGCTCGGGATGGTGGAAAGATAAAAAATGAGCGCTTCGGATCCTTGGGTAATGCTGATGAAGTTCAAAAACGTATATTTCACATGCTGGAAGACTTTAATAACTGTCATGAGCATGCTGAAAATTTTATTCGTCATTTTGACTGCTAAATCCGATACAGTCGCATATCTCGCAATCCAAAATTCCATGGTTTTCACCATGTATTCTTCCGTTGGTAGGTAATTATGCGGTGGACTGGGTAACAGCGGGTAATTTAGCCATTGATTATTGATGCTTCACTGACATTGTCCTTCCCAAAATTACGACCAGGAGCGTCTATGGGGTACTGGACAAAAAGATGGGTTTACCTGAAGAGCATATGGCGATGCTTCCCATTGTACCCGCAATGTAGGGTTCTTTTCCAGAAGTTTTCGCCTCCATATAGGATCGGCCTTTTCGAATTCGTCTTGAG
This sequence comes from Ceratopteris richardii, assembly GCA_020310875.1. Taxonomy (NCBI): domain Eukaryota; kingdom Viridiplantae; phylum Streptophyta; class Polypodiopsida; order Polypodiales; family Pteridaceae; genus Ceratopteris; species Ceratopteris richardii. The sequence continues at coordinate 170,230,846 of CM035423.1, read as the reverse complement.
TATAGTTGAATGTATTATTGTTGAACTGGAGGTTTTCGTCAGGCTCTTTATTTGTCATTGTCTTTATATATTGCCGAGTTTGTTCTTTAAGTAGTCCATATGGTACATTAAATGGCTTCAAAATTTGTTCCAAGTTTCTGCTCTCAATCTTAACTTCATGATTATGTTCAAATTGGATCTCCATTTCCTCCCTTATCGGCAAATGATGTAAGGGGGGAGAAAGATGACGTACCTCAATCTCCTCAGTAGCCGCTGTGGATTTTGGAACTACTGGTGTCCCCTCCGTTGCCTTTTGTGCGAGCTGATCTTGTAGTTGCTTTATCATTTCCTTCTTTTGCTTAATTTCTTCCTGGGCCTTCAAAATTGTTTCCTTATTTTTTTGAATTTCTTCTGCTACTACCTCGAGTTGATCAACATCTTCTTTACATTGCACTAGATATCTATTCTTAGCCTTTTTCCATTTTGCCCTTAGAGCCACGGTATCATCCATGTACCTCCTTTCCCATTCGGTGATGGTTGCCTACTCCTGCTTGAGCTCATCTTCATACTTAGCTATCTTGTCCTCCATTTCCTTTATGTCTTTTTTTGGCCTTTCTTGAACCTCTATGGGCTGATCACTCAGAAGAGCTGTCAGCTCCTTGTTTTTGTTCCTTAGGTTTTCTGCCTCATCCATGTATACCTTTAGTTGTGATTCCAATATTTTGCTTCTTGCATTCATCCACGTCTTCTCGGCCTTGCTAGACTCATATTTCTTCTGTAATTCCTGTAGTTGTTCTTTTAATTTTGCATTTTCCGTCTCTAAGGTTTTGCACTGTTGTTTGACTTCTTGACCTTCATTTTCTTTGTGTGTTATTTGCTCTCTTGCTAGCTTTAATTCTGCTGAAAGTTTCTTACCTATTTGTTGAAGTTCATGCTTGTCCTGCATCGCTTGATCATAGTCCTCATCAGCCTCAAGCATTAACTGTTGTGTATCCATTGCAGTCATGATCATGTCTTGCACTACCGGCTTGAGTTGAGCGATGTCGACATTCAACCACGTTCTTCGAATGCTTGGAGCTTCTCCTGTTTGTACATCCTTTCCGTGCTCCACGTGGATAGTTTTGTTATGTGGTTGTCTGATCTGTAGTTGTATTGTCGGTTCTTTTTGTTCTTCTTCTAGGTCAATAGTTTTCATGGCACTCCCTTGAAATGTGACATCCATGGGGGAGGGTTCTGCCACAACCCTTATCGAAGTGAAGGGTTCTGAGTCTTCGACTGTAGCTTCTTTAGGCTCTTGCTTTGGATTCTTGATTGATTCCTCTCCTTTAAGTGTTGTCTCTTTGATTAGAATTTTGGAAGTATCATTTAGTTGGATGACATGTGTCCCTTCTTGGTTTGCTTCCTTGCCTACTGTGTCTTGATTGTGTTTGATGGGGGTGTCATTCACCTTCATACTTTCTTCTGCTTCAGTGTAGTTTACTTCATTAAGTTCCTCCCATTGTCCATCTCCTCAACAATCTTGACTCCTCTTTTCTTTTTGGGGACTGTGGCAACCTTGGGATACTTAGCCATAGCAGTCAATAATGGAATTTCTTAGAGGTGCTCTCTAATGCCCAAGGCATGGTAGATCAAAACGGTCAGAGCTACACTGCCGTTCAAGAACGTTTTGTTATTCCATTGCTTCTTCGCCTCAAATAGCCGTTCCTGTATGTATGGAGTCATATTAATTTGATTGCCAATATGTTTGATAGCATGTGAGAGTAATTGAACAATTATCTTCTGAGGGGCGGTGTATCGATGCATGTTTGGGAAGCAAAAGTGCAGATGAATGAATCTGACTTCCTCTTAGATGTCAACTCTATTGATGTGAGTGAATGTTCAGGTCTTTGCCCCTTGACTCTCTTCCTTCAAGACAGTGATTCTGTCCTCCCGTCCAAAAGCTTCTTTAATCAAATCATGGGTAAATTGAATGACTACCCATTCACCTACTCCATCCATGACTCTAGCCTCTGGCACCAATGGGTCATGTAGTGCTAGCTATAATGTATTCATGACTTGTGTGCACCTTTGGAAGTCGAGTTTGTAGATCGGTAATTCAAAATATTTGTGTATACCCGCTTTCTTCATGATGTCAATTGTAGACGGAAGCTCATGCACCACTTTAAAATCTTGGGACATTACCAGGAACTGATGGTCTGTCTCCATGATTTTGATGGTCACCAGGAAGAGATACTCCCCAGCCGATTGATCTTCTCTAAACCAATGTCCCTTTGCTTTGGTTACACTCTGTAGAGGAAAGTCCAATACTTCCTCTTGAATCATTGCTTCAGAATCTTCAGAATCCATCTGCACTTGTCATGAAAAGTGCATTAGCTTCAATAGAAAATATAGCAATTGTGTTGTGCATTGTGGGAACATTTGTCGTTTTGTCACTCCGTTCCCCTCGCTTTTATAAGTGAGATCTCTTACCACATATTTTTTATTTCTTTTTTGAAAGAAAACAATTGTTAGTATGGCCAAAGCATTTATTTATTTACATAGTATGTCCATTCCTAAGGAAGTTGAAGCTATGACCTATTCCCCATTTGGGAACGTGCACCACTAGTTTGATTATGTACATCAAGTGCCAAATGCTTGGCCTTGTAGAGTGGCCCTATTATGCATACTTTAGGTGCATTCGATACTTCATGAGTGCAATTAGAATCTTCATTGTTCTAGTGTTCCATACCTTGCATTTGCTTTGGTTTCCAAATCCATTTCGTGGTCGCATTGATAGGCTGTGCCTTCTCTTTGGTCCTTCGAGCTTCATGTGTTTCCTTTGTTTCTTATAATGTCCTAGTGATAGAGGTTTTTCTCTTCATGTTTCTATGAAGAGTCTATCTTGGCTTCGTTGTCCGAATGTCTCGATGTAGTGTATCCTTTTGTTTGCTTGTCTCTTGATTGGCTGCTTGTCTCACCTTCTTGGGAATCCATATCTGTTGTCGTGCCTTCTGAGCTTCAATCAAAGGCCTAGGAATCCATACTTGCAAGAGTCTTTTTGGTTTGGATTTTGGTAGAGAATAATGCTTGCCCCCTGTTCCCTTCTCATGAGCTGGTGTAGTGTTCTCTGGTTTCTGCACTTGATCCTTGCGTACCCATTTGAATCTGACCTTTCCTGGATGCGAGTATTTGATCGTGGTTTTACAAATTGGTGATCCTTTTGTCGTGTGAGAAACTCTCAGAGTGTTGGTTCCCCTAGTGTCTGGCCGTTCACCAATTGAATAGGATGAATTCACTTCTTCCTTGGACAAGTTAGGGTTTGAACTTTCTGCTTCTTCCTTGAGGTCTTCTGCCCTCTTGATGGCTTCTGGTTTCTGTGAGGGCTTCTCCCCTAATAGATTAAAAACTTCCTTGTGTCCTATCTTGGCTGAAGTCTTCTATTAAGTCTTCATCTTTGCACACTAAAACTCGTTGTTCCATGGAAGAATTTGCTAGGTGGAGGGATACATTAGTTTCTCCCATGCATTCTATGAGTTGACCTCCGATACCTATCATATGAGCTTTCGTGGGAGTCATAATCGTTTGAAGATCTCTTATGACCGCATTTCGTATGCAACTGAGTCCTGCTCCTGAGTCTATCAAGGCATCTATTAATTTGTACTCTGTCTTGCCAATCCCTAGGGTTAGGTAGGGTTGTGACATGTAGGCATTAGTCGTGTCAGACTTATGGACTTGATAATTAGCCATGGGGACAGGCTCTTCTCCTCGGAGATACCATTCGTCTCTTTGCCTAATCCACTCTTTCCGTTTCTTAATACGTTCCAAGGCTTCTTGCCGTGCCTCTTCTCTAATCCGTTCTTCCTCTTTCTTCATATTTTGTGCACCTACGAGACATGCTAACATGTGATCCGCCAATGGCTCCATGAACCGTTTCACTCTACACTTATGTAGTTAGGAAGAATATCTCCATCCAGAGTGGCTAGATTAACTGCTCCACTCATCGAGATCCTATTAATGATTAGAGGTCCATATCCGCGTTTTTGTAACTTCTTGGCATGTTGCTTCAAGGTGTAGACCAGGACTAGGTCTCCTTCTTTTAGTCCTTTGTCTTTTATATGTGCATCATAATATTCCTTTTGCCTTCTCTTGGCCGCATAGATTCCTGCGATAGCCTGCAATCTAGTTTCATGCAGCTTCTCGATTTGGTCTAGTTGTTGGGATAATTCATGTTCTATCCATTCATACTACTCGGCTACTCTCAAAGTGGGTATCAAAAAATCAATTGGTAGGATTGTGTTTTGTCCGTATACTAGATTGAATGGGGTAGTTCTAATGGCAGTCTTGTATGCGACTCGGAAGGCCCAAATTGCATGATGCAATTGTTTGTTCTAGTCAGACCTCCCATTATTGACAATCTTTGTCAATACTGTGCATAACACCTTGTTGGAACTTTCCACTTGACCATTGGCTTGGGGGTGGTAAGGGGCTGATTTTTTATGGATCACTAAAAATTCATTCATTAGAGACTCTATCACTTCATTAATGAAGTGTGTTCCTCGGTCACTCACAATCTCAATTGGTAATCCGAAACGAGTGAATATATGCTCAAAAAGAAACTTAGTTGTGGTCTGAGCATCATTTTTTCTAGTAGCCTTTGCCTCTACCTATTTGGTCAAATAATCTGTGGCTACTATGATGTACTCGGCATGTGACCCTTTGGCCGGTGGGTTAATGGGTCCTATGAAATCAATACCCCATTTAGAGAAGGCTTTGGCGCACACCATAGGTCTCAATGGCATGTCATCCCTCCAAATCGGATATTTAGCCCTTTGGCATGTTTCGCAGCTTCGTACATAAGCATCCGCATCCATATGCATTAGGGGAAAAAATGAGCCCTGCATGGGCCTTGTAAGGATCCCTAATTTCTAGGGATTAAATCTAAGAATTTGGGATTAAGGGGGTCCTTACAAAACCACTAGTGGTTTTTTCCATTTAAAAATCATTTAAATTGAATATGAAGTGAAGGGTACACGCCAAGATTTTGATGCCGTCGGATGTAGATGATGAATGGATGCGATTTGTTTGAGTGGAGATGGAGATCCGTTTGATATTCCCACGTGGGAGGTTGAGGAGCACAGTAGTGAGAGAGTGTGTGGGAGAGCACAGTAGAGAGAGGGGTGACTGAGACCAATTCGGACCCTTAGATTCATTTTGATCCAAGCATCGGCCGCGAATCCTGCTGATCTGTTCTTGATGAGAATCGAATGCCGTTCGATCTTTGGATGATCCAACGCAAGCCATAGCATGGCGGAGTCCTTTGTTATGCGCTTTATTTATAGCCATTGGATTGTGATGCATCCTAAGGCCCATAGAACATCTACAGTTTGCACATGCGAAATGATTGAGGGTCTCTCTGTCAAAAGAGGACAAAATAGGAAACATTCAATGAGGTATGGGTTGAGTGGGGACTGGCAGAAAACGACAACGAACTGAGCACGATTCCGTGGCGGGTATGATTCTGCGCCGTTCGATTGATTATAGATCTAATGGTTCAAAAAGGATATGATTTATCAACCATTCGATCAAGTAAGGATCCAAGGGATGGCAATGAAAGTGGACCAAAATTCAAAACAATCAATCTCAACCATTGATTTCTAGCTCTATCCAAGGGGATATATTTGAAGACGCATTTCATCATGACTTTGACTTTAAACCATTAGATTTTTGGCAAATCCAATGGATCAAATTGTATGTCAAATTTTTTCTCACATGTAATACAAGCCTTTAGATCTTTGAGTTCATCAAGGGCTAGGATTGAAACTTTTGCACTATCAAACCACTTTTGGAAAAGAACTCCTGGTTTTGAGTCATCCATACCACCTTTGACCACCAGAAAACTAGAGAAGCCTATGCCTAGCCTAGGACTAGACTGTGTCCACCACCCTCCTCTCATTGGTCCATCACTAATCACTCCTTAATCTAAAAGGCCCATGCAGGGTTCATTTTTTTCCCTAATGGTAAAGTTTGCCACCACAAGCCCGCAAAGAGGATCATTTTCACTATTCTCTCAGTTGAGAATTGAACTCCTGCAGCACCTGCATGTGCCATCTCTAATACGGGTAAATATTCTCCCTCATGGACACATAATCGTAATTGGTTGTCTTTTCCTCTCCTAAATAAGTTTCTTCCCATGAGTACATAATCCTTGCTCATCTCTTCTAGGGATCGTTTCCTTGCCAAGCTAACTCCTTCCTCATGTTCTCTCGTCTTTAGGAATTTTACCAACGTTTTGCTCCAATTGGGTGCTATTGTGGAGAAGGGTATGGATGTATGATCCTCGGGGATAGTCTCCTGGCATTTTGCGCAGTTACTCACATAGTCATGGACATCCTTAGGCATGTCAGGCCAGTATACTCCTAGTCGCTTTAACTCCCTAATAGTTCCGTTGTTCCTTTGTGTGTCCTCCATTTGTTCACATGAGCTTGTTCAATCAGCTTCAATTTTTCATCATCCTCAACACATCTTAATAGTACACCATTAGGTTCCTTATAGTACACACTTCCCACAATAATGTGCAAATTCCTCGACTAGAGAATTTCCTTTTTACTCTCTTTATTGATGGAGTGTTGTGGGCCATGAGTAAGTATAGGAATTAGCTTCTCTGCCCACTTTGGACACACTTCCAAATTAAACAAATAAGTGTCTAGCAGGTCATCAGGTACTCCACTTGGTGGTTCTCCGTGTGTTAACCTAGAAAGGTGATCTGCTCTTACATGAGTATTTCCCTTTTTCATTATCACTTCAAAGTCGAACTCCATCAATAGTAGAAACCATCTTACCAGTCTTCCCGTGTTACAAGGCTTATTGAATAGGTACAATAATGTCTAATGGTCTATGAAGAACTTGAGCTTGTTGGCTAAAAGATAGTGTCTGAATTTCTTCATGGCATAGACCATTCCTAATCCCTCGCGTTTCGTAGTTCTATAGTTCCTCTCAGCTTGGTTCAATTGTCTACTTGCATAGGCAATTGTGTGATCTAACTTTCCTTCATCTGCTGGTTGGGCTAAGATACATCCTATTGCGTAATTAGAAGCGTCCACATGAATATGAAATGGCTTGTTCCAATTCGGTGTTTTCTGAATTGGGGTTGTGCTAAGCCGCTTCTTTAACTCATTGAATGCCTTCTCACATTCCTCTATCCATGTGAATTGAGTTAATAATCCATACAAGGGTTTGGCAATTATGGCATACATGTGGATAAATTGACGGTAGTATCCACAATGTCCCATAAATGCTTGCACCTCTTTCGCATTCTTCGGTCTAGGAAGCTCTAAAAATGACCTTAATCTTGTCTTCATCCGTGGATATTCCATTTCTAAAGACTATGTGTCCTAGGATCTTCCCTTGTCTTACCATGAAGACACACTTCTTCGGGCTCAGGCAGACTCTATACTGTCTGCATTTATTAAATATCTTCCGCAATTCCAGAATGTGGTCTTGTCTTTGATTTGAATATGTACATAGGTCATCTATATACACTTCCATGCTCTTCTTCAGGAATTCTTTGAAAACATGACACATCAATCGTTGGAAAGTAGCAGGCGCATTAGTGAGTCCAAAAGGCATCACTCGGAAAGCATAGACTCCCCATTCAGTCGTGAATGCGGTCTTATGTTGATGCTCAATAGCTATGGCTACTTGGATGTATCCAGAGAATCCATCTAAGAAGCTATAGACATCTTTTCCTGCAACTCTTTCCAATAGATGGTCAGTGATGGGTAATGGGTAGCTGTCACGTATGATGGCTGCATTGACCTTTTTCAAGTTAATGCACACTCTCAGTTTTCCGTTCTTCTTAGGTACAACTACTAATGGCAAAACCCACTCGGTGTGTTCTATTTCATATATGAATCCAGCTGCTAGTAGCTTGTCTATTTCTTCTTTAATTTTAGCCGCATAGACCTCATTATATGTATAAGGGCATTATTTCGATGGTTTTGCCTCAGCCATCATTGGTATCCTATGAGAGCAAATTGAGGGTTCCATACCCTTTAGATCCTTATATGTCCACGCGAATACGTCTTGATATTCTCGTATCAATTGTATTAGTTCTTCTTCCTCCTCAATTGACACATCTTTACCTATGTATGTACATCATTCTTCTCCATCTTCCATTGTTACTATGATCTTTTTTGTTTGCTCTTTGTTATCGTATGCTTCTCCTTCTCTAGCCTCTTTCTTAGGCATTTGGATGGCTATCTTTCTATCTTCTACTTCGTACCTTTTAAAATGCTACGAGACCTCAAATAGGTCAGGATTTGGTCCGATTTTACTCACATTTTCCTCTTGCTCTCGTACTATGGGGGCTGCTTCAATTGCTAATACCTTGGTCACTCAATACTTGTCTTTGGTCTGAATAGCTTCTAGGTAACATTCTTCACAGTCAAACTCCGGTTCCACCTCTATGCTCTTGTATTCCTCTTTCCACTCCTTTTCTAAGAGTTCTCTTGCTTCCACCTCTTGCAGGACAACCATGTTTTACATCATAACCTTCTTCATCTATGCATTCGTTCATAGTTAGGACTTCTTCATTCACACATACGTCCAAGGTGGCTAAGATTTCCATCCATCCATGCGGTTCAAAGGTTTCATCAGGAAAGATTTGAGGCATGTACCTTGGGTCCTCTATAGGTCGGTAGTTAGGATGTCCTATTGGCCACAGTTATCTTTTATTATCCTCTTTCTTTGCTTCTTTACACATCCATAGCTGGGCATCCTCGTGCATCCATGATTGATCGCTTGATCCAGTGCTATGAATAGATAGGTCATCGTCCTCCTTGTGTATGGGATTCCATTGTAGTGGAGGGACATCTCGATATGCAAACGTATGCAAGTTTATCTTGGTGGTATATCCTCGATGTTGCAAGTATAATGAATCTCGTCCCCAGTCTTGCACTACCCACATTTGTCTCATGAAAGGTCGTCCTAATATCATTTCGTAATTGTTAGCCTTTTTGAACTTACAAATGGCTAATGTGTGTTCAAATTCAACTCCACATGTGGTTAATTTGATTCTTTCTAATATTCCTAAGGGTCTCTCCACATGACCGTCTGCTAATTGGAGCTTCATGCATGTGGGTCGTAAGGCAGGCTTTCCCCATTTCTCCCAAATCTCCTTGGTGGCAATTCCTACTCCTGCCCATGTGTGCAGTATAGCCTTGGTCATGTACCCATTGTAAGTGACAGGTAGACATGTATTACCTTTGTCTCCTTCACTAAATTCTCCCACCTTATCCACTAGGATTTGTATCTTAGATGAGTTTTCTTTTCCCTTGTTTTCCTTTTCCTCCTTCTCTTGCCCTAATTCCAGTTGACTCGCTAATTGCTTCCATAATTGTGGTTTAACCTGAAGTAATTCTTCCACAGTCAGTTTGCATTGTACTTTCGTCTTTTTAAGTTCCGTTAGATTGTGTGAATTCCTTTCTGAGTTTCCTTCTCCTTTTCCATGTACTGTGGGTGCTCAGATTATCATGGATTCCTTTTCGTATTCTCCCATGTAATTTGGTAGGGTTGAAAGGCTCGGCGCTTCTTCTCTATTTCGGTCTAGTCTTGATACTTCCTCATATACTTCTTCCACGTTGGGATTTGGTTGATAAATTTCCACATCTAATTCCTCAAAGGGAGGCTTAGTCACTCCATTTTTCTTCCATTGTTCTTCTCGGATTCTATTCCATAATTCTTTTGGCCAGTCAGCCTCTAAGTCAGGTATTGTTGACATAGGTTCGTCCTGGGTTCTCACTCACTCACACTTGTCCTCCTTCTCATTAAGTTCTTTATCCTTGGCTTTGACACACTCCTTGTACTGCTCCTCAGCTATTCTTGTCTCTGGTAGGGCTGGGATAGTCTTTTCTAGGGTTGCTTGTGCTACCTCTATAAGTTTCCTACATATCCCAAGCCTCTCTTTTTCTAATTCTCCCTGTGGGTAAAACATTTCGTGTTGTTCCACATTCGGTCCAGTCTTAATTCTAGCTTGGTAAGCTTTCAGCCACATGTCTAAATCATCCAATTTTGGGTCAGGTAGAATTGATCCTGGTTTCTCTGCTTCTCGGATAAGCGGTGGAATGGGAACCTCTTCTCGATTCTCTGGTTCTTTAGGCTCCTTATTGCTTCTTGTGTGTTTCTTATTTTCTTGAATCTTGTTTTTCATCCATTTATCTTTGAGCTTCTCTCTTCTTTCCTTCCATTTTTGCGCTTTTATGTTCTAGGTACTCTCACGTGGGTCCTCAGAATCCTCTACTATTTGAATTTTGGCATTTACTGTTCTATTGTTCTCTTGTTCCTGTTCTGGTTGTTTTCCTTTTTGTTCTTTCATTTGAGCTCGGGTAATGGTCTTTAAAGGCACAGTGTATTCCTTATCACCTCCAGGTGCTTCTATCACTTCAATTACATTAATAGGTGCAGTGTCTTGGACTTTGGTGGGATTCTTAGGGCAATCTTTGAAAAGATTTTCCTTTCCGCAATCAGTGCAATATCCTTCCCAAGTCCTAGGAGGTGGTGGATTGTAAGGCCGAGGACATTCTCTAATAAAATGGTCTCCTCCGCATCTATAACAAGGTCCTCTCAACACAGGTGGTCTAATGGGTGGTCTTCCGGGTTGTTGTGCTTTAGGTGCAGTATACATTAAAGTTGCTACCTCCGTTCCATAAGCATGATCATAGCCTTCATATCCATAGGATGCCAAATCATATGTTGGTTCGTACTCTAACATGTTGGCTTCATAGGGATAGTAATCTCCTAAGGGCAGCTCATATCCAGGGTTTGCTGATTCTACATTGATCATCGTTGAGGCTGGCACTATGGCTCTTTCCAAAGTTTCTTCTGGATGGGCATACCTTACAGGTACCACATGCTGAGTATGTGGAGGTTGTGGTCCTAACACCGGTTGAGGGTTTCCAAATTGTGATGTTTCATATGGCTTGGGAGCTCCTGCTGGTGCTGGGTAGGAATTGTATCTAGGCATATCTCTACCTGGCTCTCTAGGTGGATATCCATATGGTCGATACTGAGGCGGTTGGAGGGGTTGTGCCTGCCTATTGAATGGGCAGTTTTCAGTGGTGTGGTTGGTGTATTTCTTCTATGAGGCAATACAAGGCAGTTCCTTGATGGGGCTGCGTGTTGTAAGGATAGGTCTGAGGTACACTAGTTCCTCCTCGTACACACATGTGTGTGGGGTGATCTCCTCCACATAGACTACATCTTTGTAACATAGGAAAGAAGAAATAGATGCATTGAAGGAGACGGACACTTGGGATTTGGTTCCAATGTCATCCAATCAAAAGGTAATTGGTTGTAGATGGGTATATAAAGTTAAAAGGAACTCAGATGAGTCAGTTTTCAAGTACAAGGCAAGATTAGTTGCCAAAGGATGCTCACAAACTCATGCTATAGACTATGAGGAAACATTCTCACTAGTTGCAAAGATGACTACAATCAGAATATTGATAAGTGTAGCTGCTGCAAGAAATTGGAGACTCCTCCAACTTGATGTAAAAAATGCATTTCTAAATGGTTGGATAAGTGAAGAGGTATACATGTCACAACCTCTAGGTTTTGAAAACCCTAATCATGCATCTTATGTTTACAAACTTAAGAAAGCACTGTATGGATTAAAACAAGCTCGTAGACCTTGGAATTACAAGTTGGTTACATACCTTCAAGAGCAAGGGTTCAAATCTAGCAACTCGAATTCTTCTCTATTCATCAAAAGGGATCACAATGAGGTTATCTATCTACATGTATATGTAGATGATATTAGTGTGACATGTGATTATCTGAATTGCATTCAAAGGATCAAGAGACACATGCAAGAGGAGTTCAAAATCAATGACTTAGGTGAGCTCACATATTTCTTAGGTATGCAGGTGATATACATAGATGAAGGAATGTATTTGACTCAGAGGAGATACATTGAGGATCTACTTCTTAAGTTCAAAATGGATAACACTAAACCTTAGGTACACCTTTGGAGATGAATCATAAACTAAGTGTTTCTGAAGGTGAGAAAATTGAAGACATTAAAGAATATCAAAGCTTAGTAGGTAGCTTGATATATGCTACTCATACAACGTACGAGTGCTAAGCCAATTCATGCACTCTCCAAGAAGACCACACATGGATGCAACTAAGAGAGTACTTAAGTATCTCAAAGGTACAATCAATGAAGGTATATTCTATCCTTAATCTTCAGATTTGGATATCAAAATCTACTCAAATGCAGATTGGGCAGGATCTAAGGATGATAGAAGAAGTACCTCTGGTTACTTAGCATTTGGAGGTTTAAAGCTAGTGTCATGGAGTTCCAAGAAGCAACCCACAATTTCTTTATCCTCAACTGAAAACAGAGTATAGAGGGTTGACCATAGCAACTCAAGAGTCAATATGGTTAAAAGCATTATATATAGATTTGGGACTTGTGAGTTCTAGACCTCGCATATTTGGAAATAATGTAAGTTCCATGCACCTAGCAAGAAACCCTATTTTCCATGCAAGAACCAAACACATAGAGATTCATTACCACTCTATCAAGGAGAAGCTGATGGAAAAAGAGATTTACATTTCTTTTGTTCCAACTGAAAAACAAGTAGTGGATATGATGACAAAGGCACTTGATGGAATAAAGCTTTGTAGATTTATATCAATGCCACGTATTCAACCTATTAGAGAATGAAGACTCAAGCATACTTTAGCTTGAGAAGGATTTGTTTGAACATCAAGCTTACACTTGATTTGATCTACATCAAAAGTTATCGCTTGGATTACATCGAAAGAATATCCACTGAAGCGTTCTATTACCTATATTCATTTATTGTATTTTTTTTAAAGATTTTTCATGGAACTTTTACCATTGTAAAATCCTAGAGATTTGCACATGTAGAAGGATAAAACGAGAGCCAAAATTCCACGAATTTGTGGTGGTTGAGTTGCAATCAATCAATCAATCAATCACCTAAAAGTAGATCAAACGAGATCTTCACTTTTCCTAGATTGTAGGAAAGTGAATTTTCCCTCCAACAACTAAACCCGCCTTCATTTGAATTCAAAATAAACTTGTAGAAGTTTTGGAGCACTTCAAAAGCTTTATAAAGACTTTTAATCACTTGTGCATTACATGGAAGCATACATACACTTGTCGCTATCATTGTCTTGCTCCTTCATTTTCCTACATCATCTTCTTCAACAACAGTAAGCTTACAGAAGTTGGTGCTCTGTCTACAGAGCGCTGAATTCGATGACTCAGGACTCATTGGAAAGATATTAGTTTCTAGTTTATTTATAAAAATTTTCAAAGCATTTGGTTCTATAAATTGGGAGCAATATCAGTTTTTCTATCTCGGGTTCTATCTCTGCACATTCCTGAAAAATAGGAGGTACCACTGTTGAGTATCTGATTCATTCCAAAAGCATATTTTGTTTATTCCTTGTACTCTTCTACATTCTATACACTCAACCCTATTTTTATCACTCCTCTAAAAGGATTGTTTCTAATTGTAATCACGTTGGTCACTATGAGCATTTGAAGTTGATTGTCTCATCTAAAGATAGTAAGTTTTTTGAGCTAGTCAATGTGCAAACCTATCTGTTTTTTATCGACTCTTTTCCCTTGATGCTCCAAAGTATATAGTGCATTTTATTACACTTATCACATGCCTATAAGGTCTACTTGAGTCTCCATAAGCTCAAGGGCTGGTCTTGTGCCAGTTGTCTAGACCAAACTTCATCGCTTTGCAACTCACTTTTCTACCTCCTACAAGCTTCTCCAAGTTCTTTCACATATAAGAATCTCTTCCAAAAAATATGGTATCTTTAGAAGAAATAAATAACATAGAGATAAATGCCAGAGTCCTCACATGGGCTCAGGAAAAGAAGTTACAAGATCAAAACAGATCCAAGAACAATTTCTAAGAGGAAGCAAGGTCTAGTCTGAAGACTCATTTTTTTGAAGGTAGAGGGGAAGAGGTAGACAAAGCTTACAAAAACATAGTAGGGGAACTGCAAGAGTCATCAAATGAATGAGACTTGGATTTCACCTTCATCGACATAGAGAATCTTCTAAAGAACACCTACAAACAGGTACCTCTATATTGTCGAGAGTTCCATGCTCCAGCCTTTTGTACAAGTCTACACTCATTCTCATGCAAGCACATATATCCCAAATGCAAGGAGATCTACCCTCAACTCCATATAAGGAGGACCTCACTTCACTTCCCACAAGCCATTCACTCTAGCCCATTTCCAAGAGTATGCACTCCCTCCTCATGGAGTCATCATGCTCCCAAAGCAACTCATGTAAGTCTTTTCATATTAATCAAGTTCATTATGTTTTCATTTCTTTTGTTCCATCCTCCTTAATCTAATTAGTGTGTAATTAATAGTAGATGATAGGTCCTTAAAACCAAGGGAAAGTGTCTTACACACACCTATGTTTTGTTCGATCAACTTGTACTATGCCACTTTCTTTTACTCCGAGTCCACAATTGCTCTCGAATATATCCTCTTTGGGATCCCCAATGGAATTGCCAAAACAATAGGCTCCTAAGGGCAAGAGAAAGGGATGCCAGTATCTACTTATGCTTGATCAAGATCACTTTAACCTTGCCTATACTCCATGTCACTAAATAGTGCTCAACATACCCCGAGTATCTCAATACTCACACACTCTCGTATCACTTTATCACTCGCACGACCACACCCACATTCACTTCTTGTCTCTCGATTTCTCTCGCTTACATACGTGTACTCACACACGCTCATGCACACACTTATACACATCTACTCACCCACACTCTCACTTTCACACATGCACACATTCTCGCACTTTGGGACCTTCACTCATGTTCGCACCCACTTTCTCTCTCTATACATCACTCCTTACTCACTCCCATTGTTATAGCACAAATTATATAAATTTCCATATCATCTTCGTTTTACAGTAGCAATGAAATGGTATCACCGTATAAAGTTCAGAAATTCACTTATGTGTAAAAGAGAAATAGGTGCAAGATGTTCAGCTCACAATGTAATCAGTGATGAATATGACAAAGTACAGAGCAAGAAGTGTTACACCAAGGTGTGTTGTGATCGGAAACATTCACTCTTCCACATATATCTTTGTGAAACAAAAAGAACAACTCTGCATATGCTCCTTAGATTTGCCTCTTCAGCTTTCTATTCACCCTCTTCTCTTACTATGTACTGTTCTGCGATATCTTTATCACTTCCATAAGCTTTTCTAGATATGCATTGAAGATATCAGTCACATATCATTTATGGGCTCTTCTTATTGATAATAAGCAAATCAACTCGTTTAATGAGGCTGATATCGTCTTCTGATGTTGTTCCGTGTTGGCAGCCAAGGAACTGAAGGACTCACAAGACAAGGAATCAACTAAGGGAGTCGGAGTGCAGAGAAGGCATAAGCAGACAGAGTAGCCAACGAAGATCTGGCAAGTAGGCCATTATTTTTTCATGAAGCTAAAGCATATCCAAGAGGTGGACCCACAAGAAGAAGAAGCAAGTAGGGAGCTCCAGGAAATGTATGTCAAATTGTTAGAAGAAATCCCTACAAAAATAGTGATTTTCATCACTAAAAACCATTGTAAATACCATTTCATATTTTTGTAGCTCCATTTTGTGCAAGCCAAGGAGTCCTTGAGCTTGAGGAGCTTTAGAAGTACCTACCTATCAGTTTTCACATTTTTTAGACTGCGTTTGAACCTCCAAATAGGCTAGAGAACCTAAGTTTTAACTAGGTCGGACACTAGGTCTAGACAAGGCCAAAAACTAGCCAAAAACTATAAATAGAGCTAGAGAGCTCATTTTTGAGGTTAGCTTGTAATAGGTTTGAACTTGTATGAGCATTTTGGAAGTAATCTAAAAGAACTCCATTGTCTTCCTCTTTGTCTTGCCATGTGTGCGTGTGTGTGTGTATGTGTGTGCATGTTAGTGTGCTTCTCACTCACATATTTTTGCCATCACTTGTTCGAGGTCTTCATACCATCCTCACGTCTTCCCGGATTGACATTAAAGGAGGTGCTACTCATCACTGAGCTACACCAAATTTTGGCGCCGTTGCCGGGGACCGAGCTTTGAGGACGAGCGTGTGATGGTAAGTCGTAGAGTTGTGACGTTGGCATTGTAGGTAATCTCTTTACTTTTTCTTATTTTTCTCTTTCTTACCTCACCATCATCATCACCATCATCATCCTCACCATATCCGATCTCCATCTCCATCATCGCAAAAATTTCAGTTTTTGATCATATTACCTGAGACCGACTCAACTAGTTAAGTCCATGAAGAACTACTTCGATGACACAGGAGACCCATATGATCATGTGGCCGAGTTTAGGCAAGTCTTGAGAGCTGAGCAAGTTGAGGACCTATTCACGCAGTATAATGCCTTTGGTCTAACCCTAAGGAACACAGCCCTAATGTGGTTTCAACCATTGAATGAGAGGCAGTTTAGGAGCATAGACCAACTCTTAGAGGCTTTCATCACTGAATTCTCTAAAAGTGGCATAAGGCATAATACTTCCTCATTGATACATAGCTTCAAGCAGACCCTCAGGAGACCGTGAGACTTGTAGGAAGAAGTTTAGGCAATATCTTGAGAGATGCCTTGTTCCTGAGTTACCCACACCAGCCAAACAAGTGGCCTTATTCTTGGATGGATTGCTAAGTACAAAGTTGTGATCCTATGTGTACTTGAAGGACCCTAGGACTATAGAAGAGTGTGTACGCATGTGCATTGACATTGAGGATAACCTAGGGGAGGAACTAGAGCTTTCAAAAATCTACAAAGATTCCGATAGTGCTTCTAGCCTCTCTTCCTCGCAATCTACATCAATTGAGGAACTCGCTGAGAAAGTAGCTCAAAAACTAGGTGTCTCTAGTAAACAAATTCCTAGATTTGCCCCAGTAAAGAGGTGCCATACTTGTAGTGGTGACCATATGGCGAACGTATGTCCCATCATGGCTCAACCCCAAGTGAACCCTAGTAGCCAATATTGCACCATAGAACGGAGATACACAAATCACACAGCACAAGACTGCCCATACAATAAGCAAGCAGTTAGGCAAACCTACCCTCAGCCCTATCCACAACAGGGAAGATACCAGAACCAGTACCCTCCACAGCAATATGGTAGACCACAGCAATCCTATCAACAACCCTACCAAAACCAACAAAGGCCTCAACCTGTGTTAGCTCAACAACCTCCAACCCTAGCCATTGTGATCCCTGTAAAGTACGCAGCTGCAGAAGAGAACCTGAATAGAGCCATAGTGCCAGTAACACCATTGCTGTCAGAAAGTGACCCGAGTGATCATAGTTTTGATTCCACTCACATAGATAGTCAATAGGCTTACTACATGCAGTCTCCTGAACATGGTGAGTCCTACTATAGTGAAGAACCGAGTGAACCTAGTTGGGAGCCAGATTACACGAATGTCATGTACGCAAACCCCAACTCTAGACCTCAACCTAGGCAGGTAAGACCCCCATTTCCTAGAGGGACATGCTATAGATGTCAGGGAGATCACCTCATTCGTGATTGCCCCATGTCGGCACCCACACAACCCCAGTCAGTAACAATCCAAGGCTTTTGTCAAGATTGCGGCAAAGAGCATCTCTTACGAGATTGCCCAAAGAATCCCAATAATATGCCAAAAATCACTCCTATTAATGTTATTGGATTAGTTGTAGACTCCACAGGGAGTGTGACTTCCACTGCACCAGTACAGGTAGTCACTAGAGCTCAAGCCTTGCAGTAGAACCAAAGTTTAGGCCAGGAGAAAAGTGCTGAGGCTAGTGAAGCTGAGAGCATAACCAAGAAGAGGACTAGAGCCTGGAGAGATAGTAGAGAGAGAATGAAGAGGCAATGGGCTAAGAAAATGAGTGAGCTCGAGGAAAGTCTCAGAGAAACAAGAGCCAAGATAATTGAACTCACATCTCAAACTCCCTCTCACACTACCCCACCACCACCATTCCTATCTCCATCCGATCCAACCCCTTCCAACCCGCGCTCATGCTACTCCACCACCCCCTAGAGTAGGATCAGTCCTAGCATATCCCACTCTTGAGGACCTAAATATGATGCTCAAAGCATATTAGGCCAGAATCCAAGAAGGGCCAAACGTAATCGATCATGAAAAGTGTTACCCTAGAGCAGAACTAGAGCTTGAACGAACCAAAATTTGTGCTAAGATGGTGGAATTGGCTCAAACCATGTTTGAAGCCAGTCGCCTCTTTAACATCTCTAGTTCAGCTAAGACACAGTTGCACTTTGATGGACTGCTAGAAAGGTTGGAGAGGCTAATAGCACATTCAAAAAAGGAACCTGTATCTCAAAATAAGGGCAAGGCAAGTGAAAGAGAAAGCCTACCTACCCAGGAAGCCTATGTGCCTAACTCTACGGAGCCGAACACATCTTCTTCTATGAATCGGTTCACACCAGAATTCCTATGAGAGATTCAAGAAGACAAATGGGCTAAAGAAAGTGAAGTCCCTCCTCCCATTGAACTTGTGGATGATGCACATGACCAATTCCCACAAGACATCCCATCCATTTATGAAGAGCAAGAGAGCACTCAATCTCAGGAGAGATTAGACTTCGAATCTAATTCCATACAAGAACTACCCTATTTCACAGGCCCATGGGAGGCAAAGTCCACGTGTATGAGAGCACCCACAATCATGGTAAGAAACGAAGACTCGGTCATACCTAGGAACACAGAGGTAGTGAAAAACACTAAAGTGCACTGTAACCTCACTTTAGAAGAGCTCCTCAAAGTAAGGCCAGAGCTATGGAAACATGTAGCCAAACAAGTACCAGAGATAGCAAAACCTCGTTCCTAGGTAGGATCCCATAGAACAGTGCCAGAGATACCGTTGGACAAGATAGGAGACATGAGTGAAGGAGAAGAAGGAAACACCTATCTTCCCATCACCCATCAAGGATACACAACCAAGGCAATTCTGGACTCTGGTGCAGGAGTTACAATTGCTACCACTTCCCTATGGAAGCGTTGGGGTAAGCCAGCACTCAGGCCAACGAGAATGAAATTGCAGATGGCTGATGGTCACATCGAGAGACCTTTAGGACTGCTAGAGGGAATAACTCTCACTACCTGTGGTGTTGAGTTTGAGCATACATTCGCTATATGTGACTTTAGCAAAAATCATGCCTATGAGATGATCTTGGGAAGACCATTTATGCGACAGTTGCAAGTGGTACAGGATTGGGGAACCAATTCCTTGTATTTGCAACACTTAGGTGTTACGACTAAAGTCAATCTCAAGGATTACTCTCATAGAGATGTCCCTCCTATCCAGTGGAACTCGATCCATAGAGCTAAAGTTGATACGGATTCTGTGCATTCCATAGGATCAGGATCCTCATGGATGCATGAAGACACCCATTTATGGATGTGTAAGGTAGCAGTAGAAGAAGAGAAGAGAGAAAAAGCCAGAGAGGTAGGTGTGAAAGAAACCCATAGATCAGTTCAAGACCCAGCCTATGCACCTGTAGTATTTTCGGACGAAGAATTTGAACCTCACGGCTGGGTAGAAATTTTAGCAACAATGGATGTAGCCATCAATGAGGAACAATGGACACCCCACTGTGATGAGGATGGCTATGACATTTCAGTTTTCTCCATAGAGCCCATCATGGGAGAGGTAGTTCTAGAAGAATGCGAACCTAGCCCTGATGCATTTGAGGATGCAAGTGACTCCGATCTAGAGTTAATCATTATGGACTCACCTTTTGCATCAGAGGAAGAATACTTCTATGAAGTAGAATTTCAACCCCAGAGACACGAAGAGCTCACCAATGATGTAAGGTTAACCACACAAGTGACCCCTAAGAATGAAGGAAAGAAAAGAAAGGAGAGAGAAGTCACACCAGCAGAGGAAGAATCTTTGTTTGAGGTCCCTGCCAATTTTAAAAAGTATGAGATAGATGACAGGAGAGTCATGATAAGAATGCCTAAACGAGAGGCACAATCAGGAGAGGCCTATGATAACAAAGAAACCACCAAGAAAATAGTGGTAGCCCTAGAAGAAGGAGAAGAGAGATGCACGTACATAGGCCATGACCTAACAGAGGAAGAAGAGCATGCGTTAATAGCCTTGCTAAGAGAATACAGAGATGTATTCGCTTGGAGTTACAAGGATTTGAAAGGTGTTGACCCAGACATATGCTCACACACAATTCCCATGACCTCAGACGCGAAACCCTCTAAACAGAAGCCATATACATATAACGATAATTATGCTGCGAAGATCAAAGAGGAGATAGATAGACTGGTAGAAGCTGGATTCATCTATGAAATTGAGCACACCGAGTGGGTATCCCCCATTGTAGTGGTGCCCAAGAAGAATGGAAAGCTACGTGTGTGCATTAACTTGAAGAAGGTTAATGCAGCCACTATTCGAGACAACTATCCGCTTCCTATCACTGAGCATCTGCTAGAAAGAGTAGCAGGCAAGGAAGTGTACAGCTTCCTTGATGGATTTTTGGGCTACAATCAAGTAGCCATAGCTCCAGAAGATCAGCATAAGACAGCTTTTGCCACAAAGTGGGGCATATATGCCTTTAGAGTAATGCCATTTGGGCTTACCAATGCTCCTGCAACTTTCCAAAGATTGATGTGTCATGTGTTTAAAGAGTTCTTGAGGAAGAATTTAGAGGTCTATGTTGATGATCTCTGTGCTCATTCCAACATTAGACAGACACATATACCAGAACTCAGGCAAATCTTTGACAAATGTAGAAAGTATCAAGTCTGCCTGAACCCAAAAAAGTGTGTTTTCATGGTCAGGCAAGGCAAGATTCTAGGACACATAGTGTCAAAGAATGGCATATCCACCGATGAAGAGAAAATAAGAGCCATAGCCGAGCTACCTAGGCCAAAGAATGTCAAGGAAGTACAAGCTTTCATGGGGCATTGTGGTTATTACCGACGGTTTATACACATGTATGCCATCATAGCAAAGCCTCTGTATGGGCTTTTGACTAACTTTGAGTGGACTAATGAATGTGAGGACTCCTTCAATGAGCTCAAAAGAAGATTGTGTTCAGCACCAATCTTGACCACACCAGATTGGAATAACCCATTTCATGTTCACGTGGATGCATCCAATTATGCTATTGGATGTGTACTCGCACACCCTACGGGCGAAGGTATTATGGATCTTCCAATTGCCTATTGTTGAAGCTCAAAGTCAAGGACAAAGCATGGAAGCACATCAAAAGGTGGACACACAAGGAAAGGGAGCAAGTAGGGAGCTCCATGAAGTACATGTCAACTTTTCAGAAGAATCCCCTACAAAAATAGTGATTTCCATCACTAAAACCTTTGTAAATACCATTTTCTATTTTTGTAGCTCCATTTTGTGCAAGCCGAGTAGTCTTCGAGCTTGAGGAGTATTAGAAGTACCATCGTACCAATTTTCATAATGTTTAGACTTCGTTTGAGCCCTCAAATAAGCCCTGGAACCTAATTTTTAACTAGGCCGGACACTAGGTCTGGACAGGGCCAAAACTAGTCAAAAAACTATAAAAAGAGCTAGAGAGCTCATTTTTGGGGGTTAGCTTGTGAGAGAATAGAGCTTTTGTAAGAGAACTCTTTTGCAATCGAAGCTTTCCATTGTTCCTCTCTTTGATCTTACTTTGTGCGCGTGTGTGTGTATGTATGTGCACGTTTGTGTGCTTTCACTCACGCACTTGTGCCTTCACTTGCTCGTGGTCTTCATACCGGTCCTCATGTCTCCGCGGATTGACAAGTAAAGGAGGTGGTGCTTACGCTTGAGCTACACCAAATTTTGGCGCCGTTGCCGGGGAGAGAGCTTCGAGGACGAGCGTTGTGATGGTAAGATCGTAGATTTGCGACGTTGGAAGGTAAAAAAACTGTCATTTCAAAGTACAAGTAGCCTCCACCGAACCAAAGCGTCAACCACACTAGATACCACAATTCAGAAAGAATCCAAGAGGAAGACGTCTGAAGTAACCTCTACAGTGCCAAATGATGTTCTAAAATGGACTCCAATAAGGAGGATTACATCAGTTCGAGACTCAATGGATACCTCCACCAAGGTCAGCATCAACCTCCACAAATAACATCGAAAACCTCGAACGAGCGACAACCATGTGCTCCTTGCACAACCCTGTCTTTTGCACCATTCAGGTCATGCATTTCCAAAGTATGCATTAATATAGGGCCACATTACACGGCCGTGCATAGACACACTTGAGAATCCCACGCACAAGAGCACAGTGACATATGTCAAATATTTCTATTGATACTAACTTTTGTGTTCTTGTTTTGTGATATCTTTTTCCTCAAAAAAGAAAAAAACGAAAAAAAGAGAGAGAAAGAAAAGCGGGAGAGAGCTTGTTTCCAGGGTAGGAATGAAGAGCTTGAAGGTCCGCAACTTGAGTGATGCTTAACTACTTCATGTACCAGAGCATCCAAGGAGATATCTGCAAAGGGTAGTTCTGGAGGAGAAGACTCCTGCGTATGGTGAGCTAAAGAGAATATGTGAAACTCAGCTTGGTGTAGTTACCCAATGTTGTTTGCCAAGGAATATAAAGAAATTGAATTCTCAGTATTTGGCAAATGTTGCTTTGAAAAGAGGAGAGAGGATCAATCACTCAAAAGATCTCATCAGTGGACCATCAACATGGACATTCATCAACAATGTTCCATCCCAAAGGCTGAGTGTACAACACGAAGAGATAAACATCGATCAACCTTCTCCATGGTAAGTATCTTTACTCTGGAAACACCATAACCATGATAGCTTAGGAAACCTCTTCGTCGGCATACCCTTGAGCACTTAGCTCAAGACCCCAATTTTTGCACCATACTTCTTCCAATGCATTTCCCAAGTAAGCATTCATAGGGCTACATTACAAGGCCGTGCACAAGGCACCTATTTTCCTCAACCCATGCACGAACACACTTACCCATCACTCAATATGGGTTATGAGTACTTGGCATGACTACTATGAACATCAACTGTGGAAGATCTCGAAAACATCAACGGAGACTCACAACGACACAGTCATGCTGGAATCCAAGGAAGAAGCATATACCAAGAGACTACAACTTGCAAAGACTCGCAGTGATAGATGAAGAACCAAACACATCTGGAAGTCAGACGACTTTTTTTCATACAGAAGGGACACTCCCTCTCAAGGCACTACTTGGAACAACCACTACAACAAGGGTCTGTCAGGGACGACAGACTCGAGAGGGGGGGGAGTGTTGAAGCTCAAAGTCAAGGACAAAGCATGGAAGCACATCAAAAGGTGGACACACAAGGAAAGGGAGCAAGTAGGGAGCTCCATGAGTAACAAAGATGGAGCCAAAGCTTGCTGGATTTGTGGTAAGACAAATCATTTAGCTAATGATTGTTGGCATAATACTCAGAGTAATGGTGGATATAATCATAACTATAATTCAAGAGGAAGAGGTGGCAGAAATCAAAGAGGTAATTTCAGAGGTAGAGGTAGTAGGGGTTACTTTGGAAGAAATGCAGGTAGAGGATTCCAAAGTCAACAATATAACAATACTTACTACAATTATGCTTCAGATCAGAAGGAGGATTCAACATTGATAATGAATGCAACTTGTGAAAGGCAGAGTGAAGATCAAAGAGTCTCCTACATTGACTCAGGGTGTAGCAATCACCTGAGTGGTAACATAGCATTGATAACTGATTTGGAGAATAAGGTATCTAATCATGTTGTTCAAACAAGTGACAATACAAAGCACAATGTGAAGTCAATTGGATTAGTGAAGGCCAAGGATGGTAGCACCTTATTGAGTAAGGTCTTGTATGTTCCTACAATTCCTAAGAATCTTATAAGTGTAGGACAAATTGTTGAAAAAGGTTATGAAGTGAGGTTCACTAATGAAGGAGTGTTTGTGGAAGACCCTAGCAATGGGTATAAACAAATTGTTTCAGGGAAGAAAGAAGGAAGATTGCTTACATTGAAGATTCAAGGTAATGTTGGTCATGCCTTGTTTACTTATGGAGGACATAAGATATCTGAGTTAGATCTTTGGCACAAGAGGCTTGGACACTTCAATGAAAGAGGTATCAAAGATATGATTAACAATGGTGCAGTGCTTTGGATTGCCTAATGTTGCAGGACAATATATGACATACAGATGTGAGGCATGTCAATTAGGTAAGGCTCATAAGCAATCTTATTCTAAGCATGGTTTTATGTATTCAGAGAAGCTTGAGTTGGTACACACAGATGTGTGGGGACCATCAAGGGATTTCAGTATAAATGGATCAAGGTACTATGTGATTTATGTTGATGATGCTACTAGATGGATCACTATCTATATGATTAAAGATAAGTCAGAGGTGTTCAATACATTCAAACATTATCATGTGTATGCAGAGAGAATTACAGGTCATAAATTGAAGAGACTAAGGTCAGATGGAGGGGGAGAGTATTTCTCTAATGAGTTCAATGATTACTTGTGGAATGCAGGTATAAAAAGGGAAATTACTTGCAGGTACTCTCCTCAACAAAATGGTGTAGCAGAAAGGAGGAATAGAACTCTTGTTGAGTTTGCAAGATCCATGATGAAGGAGAAAAATTACCCTAATTATTTGTGGGCTGAGGCTGTAAATACAGCTACTTATTTGGTAAATAGGTTACCATGTAAAGCCTTGCAGGGTATGACACCATATGAGGCATGGTGGGGTAAGAGACCTACCTTAGATCATTGCAAAGTATTTGGGTGTTTGGCATATGCATATGTGCCATCACAATTAAGGCACAAATTGGAACCTAAAGCTGAAAAGTATGTGTTCATTGGTTATGATGACAAGCAGATGGGGTATAGGTTGTGGATTCCATCCACAAAGCAATTCATTGTGTCTAAGGATGTTACATTTGATGAGCAAGGTACTTGGTATGCAGGTACTATCAATATTAATACAGATGATGAAGAAATTGTGAGTCAAAAGAAAGGTAAATCGAAGGTTCAGATATTTGATGAACAAGAGAATAATGAAGTGCAGGTTGAAGTTGAAGAAATGCCAAGATTTGATCCTGAGTGTGATGAACTAGAAACCTCAAGGAGTGGAGAACTCAGAAGGTCATCAAGACACAAGTGGCAACCTACAAGGTATAGCTATGATACTTCTTTTTTGGCTACCAAAGATTATGCTTATATGATAAAGGCAGATGAAGACCCTTCTACATTTGAAGAGGCAAAAGGCAAGGAAAATTGGGAGAAAGCTATGCAGGAAGAATATGATGCATTAATGGAGAATCAGACTTGGGAATTAGTCCCTAAACCAAATAGCCAAAAGATCATTGGATGCAAGTGGGTCTATAAGACAAAGAGATTTGCAGATGGAAGTGTGTCTAGGTACAAAGCTAGACTTGTTGTGAAAGGGTTTGCTCAAACATATGGTATTGATTATGATGAGACTTATAGTCCTGTGGCAAAGATGACAACCATCAGGACACTCATAGCAATTGCTGCATGTAAAGGTTGGAAATTGTGTCAATTAGATGTGAAGAATGCTTTTTTGAATGGTTACATTTCAGATGATGTTTTCATGGAGCAACCTCAAGGATTTAGAGATGGAAGATATCCAGATCATGTGTGTAAGCTCAAGAGAGCTTTATATGGCTTGAAGCATGCCCCAAGGGCATGGAACTATAGACTTGTAAAGTTCTTGAAAGAACTTGGATTTCAAGTATCAAAAGCAGATAGTAGCTTGCTTGTCAAAGCAAGTGATGATGGGTTTATTTACATGTGCATATATGTTGATGGTATGATTCTTACAGGTACAGATCAGAAAGGCATTCAAAGCCTAAAGAAGCAAATGGAGAAAGAGTTCAAAATCAGTGATTTGGGAGATTTGTCATACTTCTTGGGCATGGAGATTTCATACACTCAACATGGAGTGTATGTGACTCAAGAAAGGTATTTGAAAAACTTGTTAATCAAGTTTAAAATGAATGATTGCAGGGTAGCACCTACTCCAATGGAGGTGAATCACAAATTGAGCAGATATGGAGGTGGAGAGTTCAAGGACATGAAACAATATCAGAGTTTGGTTGGTAGTCTTATCTATGCTACATTAACTAGGCCTGATTTATCATATGCAGTTGGGGTTTTGTCTCAATTCATGCATTGTCCTAGAAAAGAACATTGGATTGCAGGTCAAAGACTGTTGAGGTCCATTAAGGGTACACTCAAAGAAGGTTTGTATTATGGTTCTACATCAGATACAAATATCAAAATATATAGTGATGCAGATTGGGCAGGTAATCCAGATGATAGAAGGTCAACCTATGGATACATGTGTTATGTGGGAGATAAGTTAATCTCTTGGTGTTCAAAGAAGCAACATACAGTTGCTTTGTCATCTACAGAAGCAGAGTACAAAGGCATGGTTGAAGCTGCAAAGGAAGTGATATGGCTTAAGACTCTCATGAAGAGTTTTGACACTATACAGAGCATACCTATCATTTATGGAGATAACATGAGTTCATTGTATCTAGCTGCTAATCCTGTTTTTCATGCCAAGACCAAACACATTGAGATTCAGTATCACTTTCTAAGAGAGAAGGTGATGGATAAAGAGATTGAAGTTATACATACTTCAACAAAAGATCAGATAGCTGATATGCTTACTAAAAGCTTGGATGGACCAAAGGTACAGAAGTTCAAAGACATGGCACACATAAAGAAGATAAGAGAAACCTCAATTGATGATTGAGGGGGAGCTGTTGGTGCAGACCAATCAACAATTGAAGTTTTGGAAGACAAAGAATGGAGAAAAGATCAATTCTTGAAGCATAGAAGATGGTTACACTCAGAGGTTGAAAGAAATGTACACATATGTACATTAGTTCAGATATAGGTCACTTATACTTTTGATTAGTCATAAACTTGTACATATTTGCCTATAAATACTATGGAAAATGTCGGGGCAAGTATGAGAGAGCATGAGAATAGAGAAATGAGAATTTGTAAGAGTCATTAGACACATGAAAAGTTAGTTGAATTCTCTCTCATCATTCAGTTGTAGTCTCCTTCAGAAATGATAGAGTTTTTGTGCCCAATGTTTCTGAGTTTTCTCCTCATGTGGTAGATCTTTTGTGAAATCCTTTTGGAGATGTCTAATTCCATAGTTAATGAGTCTATGGCTTAAGTTTGAGAGTCTAACTGTAAACAGGTTGTGAGAATTGTGAGTAGGAACATTCATATGTAAAGAGTGTTCACTGGTTCCTGAAACAGGCGCAAAATTCGAAGTAAATGATTTGATCATTTCTCACTCCACAGTTTAAAGTTTTGTGCAAGTAAGCACTTAATCTCTAAGTTGGAAGGTAAGCTACTCATGGCTAAAAGCATTTGCTTAAATGGGTTCTATTCTTGGAGAACCATGTCTTAGAAGTTATAGATGTCTAAATCGACTTCTCAAAAGCACAGTCTTAGACATAGGTGACTTGTCAAGTTGATTTCTCAAGTTATACTCAATCTTTTGGAGTGATTTGACTTGGAGGAGGTGCGCAATCTTTAGGCGACACCTTGTGCAAAGTTTCATCAAAAACTTTACACATTTACTCAGTCAATGAGAAAGATATATGCAGCAGATTTTCTGGGAATCATCTTCTTCACGGAATTTTTAAAATCTTTGTAATTGATCATTAATCTTATAAATTAGTGAAGGTTTTGACTTACTCTTGATTTAGAGGTGTTCTAATTTCAAGAGTAGGTTGTTCTTTTGGAGATTAACACTCTCCATCAATTATGTGTACCTAGCACCTCCTCATGGCCAACCCATAGTCAACTACATGATTTCAACCATCCGACACTGGGCAGTCAGGTTCAAGAATGTCCCATATGTCATGGCACAGATGTGCCTAAAAATTTTTGAGCTCATGCTAGTTACATTCAGGACATTTAAGAATATCAAAGAACCTCATCTTTTGGCTATTGGATTTAATGAAGGGAATTAGGACCTTGTCTACGATATGAGCACCACACCAGCCATTAACGTCGTATATGCATGGCATGCTCGTATAAAGTATCTACCTGCCTGCTTCAAACAGACGTTTGAAGAAATGTTCATCACAGGGTTCTGGGAATATCATTCCGAGATATTCATTCCCAGACCATCTCATCTATTACAATTATTTTTGGTGGAACAAGCCCTAGATTCCGAAAAGCTACATATGCCACATCCAGAAGTTCCAGGGCCAGTAGACTCGGATGCCCTACTCACTGATTTGGCCAAAGGTTTGAGAATAGCAGAACATCATTTAGCCACCGACGTTGTGGAGTACTACATCCAACGACCCACTCAACAAGGGTCTTTCAGAGACGACAGACGCGAGAGAGGGGGGGTGTTGGCAGCCAAGGAACTGAAGGACTCACAAGACAAGGAAGTCAACGAAGGGAGTCGGAGCGCAGAGAAGGCACAAGTAGATAGAGTAGCCAATGAAGATCTGGCAAGTAGGCCATTATTTTTTCATGAAGCTAAAGCATATCCAAGAGGTGGACCCACAAGAAGAAGAAGCAAGTAGGGAGCTCCAGGAAATGTATGTCAAACTCTTAGAAGAAATCCCTACAAAAATAGTGATTTTCATCACTAAAACCATTGTAAATACCATTTCATATTTTTGTAGCTCCATTTTGTGCAAGCCAAGGAGTCCTTGGGCTTGAGGAGATTTAGAACTACCTACCTATCAGTTTTCACATTTTTTAGACTCCGTTTGAACCTCCAAATAGGCCAGAGAACCTAAGTTTTAACTAGGCCGGACACTAGGTCTGGACAAGGCCAAAAACTAGTCAAAAACTATAAATAGAGCTAGAGAGCTCATTTTTGAGGTTAGCTTGTAATAGGTTTGAACTTGTATGAGCATTTTGAAAGTAATCTAAAAGAACTCCATTGTCTTCCTCTTTGTCTTGCCGTGTGTACGCGTGTGTGTGTGTATGTGTGTGCATGTTAGTGTGCTTCTCACTCACACATTTGTGCCATCACTTGTTTGAGGTCTTCATACCATCCTCACGTCTTCCCGGATTGACATTAAAGGAGGGTGTAGCTCAATGATGAGTAGCACCTCCTTTAATGTCAATCTGGGCACATACACACACACGTGCACACACGGCAAGACAAAGAGGAAGACAATGGAGTTCTTTTAGATTACTTCCAAAATGCTCATACAAGTTCAAACCTATTACAAGCTAACCTCAAATATGAGCTCTCTAGCTCTATTTATAGTTTTTGACTAGTTTTTGGCCTTGTCCAGACCTAGTGTCTGGCCTAGTTAAAACTTAGGATATCTGGCCTATTTGGAGGTTCAAACGGAGTCTAAAAAATGTGAAAACTGATAGGTAGGTACTTCTAAAGCTCCTCAAGCTCAAGGACTCCTTGGCTTGCACAAAATGGAGCTACAAAAATATGAAATGGTATTTACAATGGTTTTTAGTGATGAAAATCACTATTTGTGTAGGAATTTCTTCTAACAGTTTGACATACATTTCCTGGAGCTCCCTACTTGCTTCTTCTTCTTGTGGGTCCACCTCTTGGATATGCTTTAGATTCATGAAAAAATAATGGCCTACTTGCCAGATATTCGTTGGCTACTGTGTCTGCTTGTGCCTTCTCTGCGCTCCGACTCCCTTCGTTGACTTCCTTGTCTTGTGAGTCCTTCAGTTCCTTGGCTGCCAACATTCCATATGGAAACTGAGGCCTTCAACATATGTCGAAAGGTCCAATGCCAACGCTCCCTCTCGAACCTTACATCAATGAATGGACATGTACCTATCTCGTTCAAGATGTGCAATAATCCCCTGTACATGAGAGAATAGCCTACAACCATGGATCAGAATCACAAGGATCTGAAATGGCCTAGCGAGGGAGGAATTTTTTTTATTATTTTGATGGCAATCCTAACACATGGAGAGATTTTTGTTGAATGTCGGGGTAGATGAGGCACGATTCATAGCAGACACCTTCTATTTTAACAGTTCTTGTAGCAAGTAAAACTGAGCATCGAATGCGTCATACATTGCTAAATTTTTTTATTTGCACTCCATACATGCAAACGAACTCAGGGCATCCAATGTGCATCAGGAGACAATTTTTTGTACTATTAGTATTCTCTTCCTCAGAGTCTGATACAAGAAGCTATAATTCTACTAGCCATAACATCTATTAATGTTCCATGTACGTTATGAATGCATCATAGCATGCTTCTGCATCAAATTCCTAAAAAATATTGTTGTTCATGCCTTCTCTTGACAGAGGAGATCACTTGCTCCACATGAAACCGATAACTGAGATGTGCAGACTTTATACTAGAATAAACATAACATTGAAAAACCAAGCAGGGAAGAGGGTATATTCACCACCTGAGTGTTGAGGTGTGGATGTCCTCGTTCCCTTCCGAATGCGCCAAACAATCCCCTTGAACTCCAGTATCTCTCTTTGAAGCCCCTTGACTAATTATGCTCCCAAGATCCCTGTCCTCGATTCAGCTAGGGTTCTTTCTTCCACGCTCTAGCCTTTATCACTTTCTCTCTTTCTTCCTCCCCTCAGACCCGTGCCATACCCGCTTCCACCTTCTCTGAAAAGATACGCTTTCTCAGCGCACAAACCACCCAGCGATAATCCTCCTCTTTGTTCTTCACCCATTCCTCTCGGGTTTTCCTGATGAAGAGAGATTCCAACAAACCGGGTCCTCCTCCCTGTCAAGCTTCACCAACACCCTCACCAGGTGATGCACCTACATACCTGCCATAGGAAGCAAGAGATAGACACCAAAAAAAAAAAACCTTTCTTGTAGCCGTCAGCCAAAAATTTGACGCCAATCCCTCCCCTTATTCTCTGTGCAAAACCCAAGAGCTTTGCCTTTAATGTCTCAGCTCCCACTGAAGAGATGTGAGGCAGAAGGACAACTCCTCCTTGTCCTCCTCTTCCTTAGAGTTCTCATGCGCTCTTCTCCTCCAAGAGCCCACGAATGCTTCCTCCCCCCACTGCTGTCCTCTGTCTGAGCACGGGAGATGACTTCCCCAACAACTCCAGCCAAGCAAGTTCTCCCCAAAAAATCCTCTTCCCTCCCAGTTATTCGTCAACACCTGCACACAGACCACTCTTCTTCGTGGCAAGAGAGAGAACAGTCGTTGTCTCCTTCCCGCTTCTTCTATTTCCACTGAGTGAGTAAAACAAAACCGAGAGAGAAATGTCAGGTCCGCTGTTATGAATGTAAGGCCACCAAAATCAATTCTTTTTCCTGCGCTCCGACTGACAGAGCACTTATGTGGTGCATGTGTGCTCAGCTAACCACCAAGAAAACAATGAAAATCAGAGGATAAGATCCAGTAGTCCCCACTTTTCCTTTGTCGCAGGTGGCCATCCAACCACTAATCCATCTATTGTTAATTCACGCAAAACAAATTGCAACTGAATTTGTCTCTTGTAGCCAAGATGGCATCCCACATAAGTTCACATATGGTTACTTGATGACGACAAGAATCTAAGAAATCAACAACTGTTTGGCCATTTTTATTGATTCGGCATTTGTCATCGCATTCATATCATATCCTTTTTCTACATGCATTTTTATGAATGACAAGAAACCACATTTAGCAGCCAGATGTAAAGGCCAAAATTGACCACCATTTGTTTTGCATACCCAAAATTCAATATCTTCCCCAGCCTCTACAAGGACACTAATGCCATGGTCAACCCTTCCTCTCAAAACCCACACATACTAACAACCTCATCGACCTGAAACCTCAAAAAGTGTCACTTTAGTCCCTAAGTGTACAACCAACTCGATCCATCCGTCCTCACATCTCTGATTCGCAACCCCAAAAAGCAAACCCTAATCACACCCAAGCTGTCCTTACTGACATCCATCGCCTCATCGATTCCTTTCTCACCTCCAACCTCTGCCTCTCAGAGATTCCACATGACCTGATAGGTGACCTAAAAAGCTACCATTAGTCATTGTACCCTTCAATGCCTCAAGCCTCGCCACTAAGTCCCTTAATCCGTGTTTACTTTGCTCAATATCACTTTGATATTGGAACAAGTCACAGTCGATGCTTCGGAACCGATTCCATATTTTCTCCATTTCTTCGTCTAACTCTCTCATCCTTTTTTCAGATCCGAGGGGAAGATCCTTCCTATTCTCAACTCGAAGAGTCAACTTCTCAACCTCTTCTCGAATTGAACTTTCCTCCCAAATCCTACTCATATTTTCTACATCTAGATCATCTACCTTTTTCGACAACTCATTCTTCATCTCTTCTAACTCTGCTCCGAACGCCCTCAACCTGTCCAACACCACTTTTAGCTCTTCCTCCATTTTCCCTGCTCTCAGGTCCTTCGCTTGTCCTCGCATCTCATCATCTTTCCGATTCATCCACCTACCGAGCTTGCTACTGAGCCTTGCATTCTCTTTCTCTACACGTCTCATTTTCTCATCGCTCTCTGCTTGGGCACTTTTTATTCTTTCTAACTCCAGGTGGAACTCCTCACATGCCTTACCTGCTTGATCACTGTATCTATGGATTATGCTTTGTACCTTCTCGATTTCATGCTCCATTCCTTCGACTCTCCTCATTGGGTCATCCTCGTCTCTTGAGGGTTCTTCTTCGATCGCAACTCCAAAGCAGTCGGCTACCATCAAGCCGGATCTCAAGTCCAAGACCACGTTTTCACTCTCAGGCCTCTCAAGATCATTCCTTAAGCTTTTGTTTACGCTTTTCCACTCCTTGTTTTTGTTTTTCAACACTCGTACTTGCTTTTCCCAAGTTCTTAGGACCTTGGCCATTTTCACTTGATTTTCCTCTAATTTCTCTATTTTGATCCTCTCGTTATCTCGCTCCACATGCAACCATTGACTTGACATTCCAAGCTCTTCACAAGTTCTACCAAGTCTCGATCAGGAGATCCAGTGTCCTTGCTTTCACTTGCTCTCGCAGTCTCCGTCGACGGAGTAACTCCACCCTTGTCAACTTCCACATACAAAGAGGATAAACACCTATCGGATTGATTCCTTGCGACCTTTACGTCAGTCACCTCTTTTGAGCCACACACGTGCTCGCATAGTCTCTTTTTCCCGCAGTCCGCACATGTGGGGATAAAATCCAACGGGGTGCATACACGAGGGCAATATTTGGCTATATGCCCAATCTGCTTGCAACACCAGCATCTCACATAATTTGATATCGGGCCAAATCGCCACCCTCGGTTCACATGATGTCTCATGGCCGGATGAGAATATATCCATCTCCTATTTTGTCCAAAATTCGGTTGCCTCATGTTGGCCTTCTCAAAACCACATGCTTGCTTTTGTTGGGCCATTTCTCTAATGAAGGTCAAAGAAGATCTGGGATCGACTTGGTTGTGCCACACCATTGGGGAACCAAGCAAACTCGTAGCAATCTCTATGAGATGTGCTAAGCCAATTCCCAGCAAACGCAGCAAAATGATAGGTCCTTAAAACCAAGGGAAAGTGTCTTACACACACCTATGTTTTGTTCGATCAACTTGTACTATGCCACTTTCTTTTACTCCGAGTCCACAATTGCTCTCGAATATATCCTCTTTGGGATCCCCAATGGAATTGCCAAAACAATAAGCTCCTAAGGGCAAGAGAAAGGGATGCCAGTATCTACTTATGCTTGATCAAGATCACTTTAACCTTGTCCACCCCCTATACTCCATGTCACTAAATAGTGCTCAACATACCCCGAGTATCTCACTACTCACACACTCTCGTATCACTTTATCACTCGCACGACCACACCCACATTCACTTCTTGTCTCTCGATTTCTCTCGCTTACATACGTGTACTCACACATGCTCATGCACACACTTATACACATCTACTCACCCACACTCTCACTTTCACACATGCACACATTCTCGCACTTTGGGACCTTCACTCATGTTCGCACCCACTTTCTCTCTCTATCCATCACTCCTTACTCACTCCCATTGTTATAGCACATATTATATAAATTTCCATATCATCTTCGTTTTACATTAGCAATGAAATGGTATCGCCGTATAAAGTTCAGAAATTCACTTATGTGTAAAAGAGAAATAGGTGCAATATGTTCAGCTCACAATGTAATCATTGATGAATATGACAAAGTACAGAGCAAGAAGTGCTTCCTCCCCCCACTGTTGTCCTCTATCTGAGCACGGGAGATGACTTCCCCAACATCTCCAGCTAAGCAAGTTCTCCCCGGAAAATCCTCTTCCCTCCCGGTTATTCGTCGACACCTGCACACAGACCACCCTTCTTCGTGGCAAGAGAGAGAACAGTCGTTGCCTCCTTCCCGCTTCTTCTATTTCCACTGAGTGAGTAAAACAAAACCGAGAGAGAAATGTCAGGTCCGCTGTTATGAATGTAAGGCCACCAAAATCAATTCTTTTTCCTGTGCTCGGACTGACAGAGCACTTATGTGGTGCATGTGTGCTCAGCTAACCACCGAAAAAACAATGAAAATCAGAGGAAAAGATCCAGCAGTCCCCACTTTTCCTTTGTCGCAGGTGGCCATCCAACCATTAATCCATCTATTGTTAATTCACGCAAAACAAATTGCAACTGAATTTGGCTCTTGTAGCCAAGATGGCATCCCACATAAGTTCACATATGGTTACTTGATGAGGACAAGAATCTAAGAGATCAACAACTGTTTGGCCATTTTTATTGATTCGGCATTTGTCATCGCATTCATATCATATCCTTTTTCTACATGCATTTTTATGAATGACAAGAAACCACATTTAGCAGCCAGATGTAAAGGCCAAAATTGACCACCATTTGTTGTGCATACCTGAAATTCAATATCTGCCGGAGCCTCTACAAGGACCTCAACTGTA
Organism: Ceratopteris richardii; assembly: GCA_020310875.1. NCBI lineage: Eukaryota > Viridiplantae > Streptophyta > Polypodiopsida > Polypodiales > Pteridaceae > Ceratopteris > Ceratopteris richardii. The sequence goes on along the minus strand of CM035423.1, from coordinate 170,195,929 downwards.
GAAGCATTTCCACAGAGTGAAGCATGGCACAGAAGTGAACGACCCACTTGCAAAGAGTTGGCTGAAACAGGTTCAAGGAGCATACGCAATATTGTTCCTGTACCTTCCCAATACTCTACAGCACACCATATAGCAGTTCAGGGTTCTCCCTTTCCAGCACCCACTTTCAATGGCCTCAACTCCCTCCTCGATGTCATCCACGCTTTCAGCATTGAAGTACTAGGCTCACTTTTTCTCTTGAACCATCTTCTCTTCTTCTCTACTTTAAGCTTTGTGGCCTTTTGCCCTTTTTGTATTTGCCACAATCCTATGATGAACTTCAAGCACATACCATGAATCAGATAAGCGAGCACATAATTTAAGTACAGACAAGTACATTATATGTGTTGGTTGTGTGCCCTCTAGCTCCATCTGTTCATACAGCTTGAGCAGATACTGAGCATATTCAGCACGCTTGTGTAAAAGCTTCAGCCATTGATGTCCATGTAACAGCATCCCGGTGTGGAAGCATGTCAAACACTTCTTTTGCTCGGGATAACCAACCACCTTGTGCATACATGTCAACCAAGATGTTACCAAAAGATGATTCCTTTTGCAAGAGCCCCAATCTCTCTATCTCACAGTGTGTATCCAAGCCCTTGTCAAGTGCCCCATGTTGCTGAAGGCCTTTAATGAGGGCATCCCATGACACCACATCTCTTTTCTTTCCACAACACCCGCCTCCAAGCCACCTTGATTGAAGTCAACTGCTATCGACCAACATCTTTTTGTTGCAAAATACCTATTAGTGCACAAAAACCAATAGTTTATTCGGTTAACAGTAGATTAGGAGTTGTTTTCTTTATTTCACCATGGTATTAGAGCATAGGTTCATTTTTCTTTGAGTTCATGTGTTCATCTTTATTCATCATCATCAACATAGATGCATTTTTTTCTTGATCCCTCCCTAACTTCCCTTATAATAAAAGTGCTTGTGAGCACTAGCTCCATTGTCCACTAAGCATTGTTATCATTTTCATTTTGGTTGTTGTATTCAAAGTTGTTATCATCATGGAGATTGTTATTCTATAAAAATAGTGCTTATAAGCATTGTGATCTTGCATTCATCATGATCAACAAATGGCATTTCAACATGAGTGCATCATGATCAACAAGTGGGGTTTCAACATGATCGATGCTGCAAAGGTAAGTGTTGAGGCCGTTCATCCTGGTATGGTCTCCTCTGTAGACATTTTGATATGCGAGGATGTGGCACGCATGATCAACTAAAGCTTTGCGTGAAGAACCAATGAGCAGTAGGTGGTGCTCTATTGAATGTGTTTTCATCACCGAACATAAGTCAAGTCGGTTGTAAAATCCTTGGATAAAATTCTCTTCCTATTAAGCTTTCGGGTGATGTAGTTGAGTGCAAGGCAAGTAATCTATTCTAGAGGCAGCAACACCCTGACAATCAGTATGCACCCTGACAATCTTGCTTGGAGCACAAAATGAGGGACCAACAATCTTCTAATGAGCAAGGCAAAATAAATGAGTCTTTGATGAATCGACCGATGGACTTCAAAGTTGATGTATCATTCTCAATAGGTCTGGTAGGTAAGAAGGAAATAGGCACATAGGAGCAAGTTGGTTGGGTAACATGCGTACGACATAGTACTATGCGACACCCGTGTTGGTTTGGGATTGTGTTGAGCTCAGGCATCCGGTTTGGTTTTCCTAAATCATCTCTGTGTGAAGTTTCCTTGTCATGTAGAGTCTAGGTGCATATTCTATAACCATGCCAAAATTGAGACTTGCAGATAGCTATATCGCTCTCTATCTAAAGAAAGTGGCAAATAGTTGTATCACTCTCTATGTAAAGAAAGTGGCACATTCTCCTTGGAAGTTTCCTTCCTCCTCCAAGAATAAGTATCCAGATGGCAACGAATGTGAATCGTGTCCCTCTCACAATCACTTTGGTTAAGAAACCAGAGATATCTTTATCAAAAAAGACGAGCTAACAATCTACTTATACTGTGTGTATGTTCAATATTTGGAGGCATCATAAGAGATCTTGCTACAGATTGTGATATCGTGCCAGAGGTAACATATTTGCCTAATCACTGACGAAAGAATGCGTACTCATGTAGGGTCAGGCCTCCTATTTTCTTATTTCTTGATATAGAGAATCTTCAAGAATCACAGTGACTGCAGATTGCAACCAAAAGATATGTGACCTAAAATAGCTATAGCTAGGAAGATATTCGTTCGTCACATAAAGAGGAAATCAGTCAGCTCCACATTTCTTTTTAGACTTTAGACTTGTAATTTGATGAGAGAGAGACAAATAAAGCAAATTCTCACACATTTGTTTTGGGCTTCAAATTTAGGAATAAATTGGGGATTTCTTTATTCAAATATTTAGAAGTCATGTATATCCTAAACTAAAAATGTATACTCTCTAAAGAGTTAATTTTATGAAACATTATTGAGCTCCAAATCATCTGAAGCCCCATGTAAAGGGAGTAGAAAGTGCTCTTTAAAAGAGTAAGACCTTTCCTATGACTTGCACATATGACACCGAAAGCCCAAAGACACTCTCAAAATCAACAACAAGGAGCACACAAGAAGGAAGAGGACCCTACCAAAGATCCCACCAATGGATCCCATGAAGACTACAACAAAAAAAAGAGCAATTCTCAAAAGCTGGCAAATGGTTCCATAAGCACTACCTACCCCATGACGTAAACCATCTTGTATGTCTAGGGATCCCATATGTCCCTAGATTAGAGGAAAAAAAAGGGTGAATTTTAGCCCAATGGAGAATTTTTAAAAGAGTTGAAAATTTTTTGGCTATTTTTTTGAACAATAAAACAATAAAAATAGCCCTTTTATTTAAACTTTAATCTATGCAGTGAAGCCTAATTTGCCTTCATTTTATGTATTGTTTTGAATACATGACAACGATTTTGCCTGTGAGTAGTTGAGAGTGGAAGTGCGTATGCCCTCGTTTTCACCCAACACTGTTTGGTGAATAGTACGTTGGAGCCCACATTGTAGAACTCTCCTATAGAGAAGTAGCGATACCCCTTCCCCCCTGGCGTGCTTGTGGATGAGCATCAACGGCCACCATGGAGGAGAACCAAAGGCATCATGTGGCCTTCTTTTGGTTGGGAGAATGAAGAAAGCTGTAGAGAATGGCAAAGGTGTGTTGATGGCTTCGTGTGTACACCGTGTATCCTGATCGCTCTTTCTATTTCTCTCTATGGTCCTTATTGTCTCGGTGAGCGGAGGTAACAAGGAGTCTCGTGTCGTAACTGCGTGGTAGTCACTATATCTAACCGCATTCTTGCTCTTGCTGTTTCACAGGTGGGGCCCATAGGAGAGCATCAATGGTCGTGCCTTAGGGACAATGCACGGCTTTCAACAGACTGTGGCAACAATGTTTGAATTTCAGAGCTTCACTATACCATATTTAATGCACAAGCAAATTACCTATATTCCATTAATATAACATGAATTATGCCCACTTGTGATATCTGTAAAATGATGGAAAAAAAACTCCTGTTTATATCTTGATCTCATGTAAAATGCAAAGCAATGGTGATCTTCTGTTTCCTATGCAGCGATGGACTAACAATGTCAAGAAACATCTCCTTTTTGTACCTTTGTACTCCTGTTTATATCTTAATTCCATTTATCTATAGTTGCATGTAAGCTATTTTGTAGATTTAGGGAGCTCCATCTTTGTTTCTGTGAGGAGTCTACAGTGGCAGCATGAAACTACGATTTCTCATAAGAAGACATAGCCTCTGCATTTCCGTTTTTTTGGGAGTGTACATACATCATGCCGAATCTAACTTTTGTTATTACTTAAGAGTTTCAGGCATGAGTTCGTGTATTGTTAACTTTCAAACGTACTCTGACAATTATGATTGTTTGATTTGGATACTTTACTAGCCTGGATGCTGACTATTCTTTTGACATATCTGCGACTTAAGAAATGTACTTTTCTTGAGGAGAAAATCTTGTTTTTCAATTCTGTACAGTAAACTTTTCATTTCATAGGCCTTACCAAACTCTTGAAAACATGAGTTAACATGTAACTCATCGCTTACATTTTACACACACATATATATACATGCATACACACACGCACATATATATATATATATATATATATATATATATATATATATATATATATATATATATATATATATATATATATATATACACACACACACACATTCATATACATACATATATGCTTATCTATTTGAACAAGCTCAACCCCCTTAAATAGAGATGCGTCGTTTCTTTGCATACACATAGATAGTGATCCTGCCTTTGGAAAATCAAGAAACTAACTATCAGCCCTTAGGTCTAACTTTCTTATGCACTTGAGATCATAATAATTCTAATATAATCATACATACAAACATACATATAGGTCTAAGTTTATTATACATAATAACTTTTAATATAATGATACATAGATACATACATATAGACATACATACATACATGTAGAAATACATACATACATAAACTCAAACTTATATAAAGCATACATACTATAAATCATATATGCATACACATATTAACATATATACTTTTTTTTTGAATTAGGTTCTTATCTAAAAAGTATTTTTTATCCATATACCTTTCTTTGAATAATGAGGTTTTGTTGGATTGTTACAAGTGCCATGTGTGTCATAGCTTAGTTCATCAGTGATGAGGGTATATTGGGGAGCAAATGTATCTTCTTTTTTGCTCCAATTGCTACAATGTGTATGCCAAAATCAAGCCTTATTCCCACCCTGAGTCAATATCTGGGAGTCATAATGTGCCATTTGTGGGTGTCCATATTGCTCGATGTGTTTCTTCTTGGTCTATCCTTAGCAATTATGATGCCTCTTAATGTTCTGTCTTGACAGGCCTCTTAGTGGATTACTGTTCTTCTGCATATTCTCTCCTCAGGTTTATGGTATCTTCATAAGGCATGCTGGTCTCTGCCAGGTTGGACAGTGTTGGGCTTGCTATGATGTTGCCTCTTACAGAAGGTTCATGGTTTCTATTGCATATAAAATGATATGCTAGGTTTGTTGTGATGTTGTCTCTTACAGAAGGTGATCTTGTTTTGTTGGTGCCCAATGATGTTGTCTAGAAGTTCTTATGTAGTGATGGTGGTTGCTGGTGTGTGTTGGGTTGGATAATAAGTCAGCCTTGTTTGGGTTTCCTATGTACACATTTGCTCAGACATATTTTCTAATGTGATGACTAGCCTTGTTGGTGTTGCTGGTTTGGTCTAGTGCTAAGATTACAGTGAGGTTGTATATTACAAGAGGTTCAGGGTAGTTCCATAGTGCCTCTTGGATCAGTTTTCTCCTAGGTCTATTGCTTCTTTTGGCTCTTATGATTGGGGATTGTATGAACTTGCTTGTTCTTTGCTTCTCTGAAGCAGTTGGGGTATGCCCCCTCTACACTTGTAATAGTTTCCATTAATATATCTCCTATACTTGTTTCTCTCAAAAAAAAAAATGATATGACACATTTTTTTGCTTGTTTGCTCATCAAGAGTATCTTCTCACATGGTTTCTCCTCGTGCATTATCATAAGAGCTCTTTTATTCTATAGATGATATGCATCTAAAGTGTCATATGTAGGAATCCATGAGGTAGACTACAGAAGCAAAGGTGATGGTATCTTTTGCTCTCAACCAAGGGATGACCAGAAGATAGGTATATATGGAAAGCTTCCAAATTATTTTTCTAGTTTTATTGGAATCCGAGGTGTTCAATTTGAGAAAGGTGAGCACTCAACAGATCCTTTCTCGAAGGTTGACCTTGCAATCGGAGGAAAATTTTCAAATGATACTCCATTATATCATTGTGGACAAATCTTTTCTTAGATATTACAACATGGATTCAGCTAAGATCCACTTCACAACCCATCAAATGAAGCTAACCTATGGGCCATGCCTCAACAAGGTCAACAACCTAATTTTAAACATGTGGAGAGTAGTATACATGATCGGCTTGATCATGCTAAGATTACTAGTGGTTCCTTGTCACACTCAAGAAGCACCACATGAAATCATACATTTGATTGTATTCATGCAGCACCCATGTCAGATGTTAAAGTGCAAGAAAAACAATTTGCTTCATATAAGTAGATAGTTCCTTCTTAAGTTCCACTAAAGAAAAATAGCATTGATATGAATTCTTCAAGAGATCTTATTGATCTAAATGTGACTAGTGAAGAATTCATGCATCTTGACAATATCAAAACTTCTCATGTAAACAACATTTTACATCATACTGGTCATCAAAAAAGTTCTAATCAAATATTGATGTAAATGTGCTACTAAGCATTCATGTCAATATTCTGCCCCATAGCATGTGTTATAGTTCTCTAGTTGAACCTCCATATGTTCTTTACTAATGGGAAATCACATTTTCTTATCTTTTAGATACAAAATTCTTCATTTTTTATGCATCCAATGGTATTTCATTGTTGAATAAGCTGATAGATTATATATTCTCCATGACAATCATGGTCTTTTATTTACATAATTAGAATGTTGACTACATACATGTTCTCGGAATCCAAATTATGTTCTTGCATCTCATGCAAGTTTGACACGCTTATAGACACATGTAGTTTTGTCTTCTCTAGTTTGAAAAAGATGCACCATTCTACTATTGAAAAATGTCATTTATGGCTAATTCATATCATTTTAGTTTTGTTGGAGTTCAGAACCCTTCATGGTTATGATCAATTGGTAGATATGCATATGTTCAAGTGTATGTATGTGTATATATGTGAAAGTGTGCATGTGTATGTGGGTATGTACATGTATGCATTTATGTGTGCATCTATGACATGTGTGTGCATTGTGCATGCATTTCTATCCTATGCTTAGTGAAGGTGAAGAAAATTTTCTGTCCTATGATTTCTGTAGAACAAAGAAAGTGTCGCTATGAAAGGAAAAAGTTTTGAGAATGGACTCTCCTACTAGATTTCTTATGGCCTTTTCCCTTATGGACTGATTCTTTCTACATGTGGATTATATTTGTAATTATGATGATTTTGTCAATGGATGGCTTCACTGACACCAATATGTATCTTATCCTATTGTTTGGTGTTTTGATGATCCTCTTGTTGTAGCCTTGAGATGCATGGGGGCCTCCTCTTAGACTTATTGTGACATTTTTTCATCAATATATTTTATCTCTATTTTCCTCAAACAAACAAAAGCAATAATGAAGAGGATTACAAAGAAAAGATAGCAAAAGAAGTGATTTGACATAGTGAATGGTATCAAATACTCAAACATTTTTATATTTTTAGGTTATTATAAAAATTTACCTAAAATTGTATATTTCCAATCTAAGTTATCACAAAAATTTTCTAACTTTTTTATTTCTCAAATGGAAACTGCTATCAAAATTTGCCAAATACATACTTATAATATGATATACTTAGAGAAATTCACCTATATTTATATACTTTTGAGTGAGGGGGGTGGTCTTATTTTTTACCCTGCCCTAGATCCCAAAAACCACTTGGATCCCAAATGTCTAAGTATATGTCTTGGGATCTCATATGTCCCAAGATCCTAGGGATGCCATATGTCCCACCACCATGGATCCTAGATGTCCATGGAATCAAAAACCATATGGATGCCATATGTCCCACACTTGGATGCCATATGTCCAAGTCATGTCTAAGGATCCCATATGTCCTTAGATCTAAAAACCGAATGGACTAAGTGATCCCGTATGTCACTAATCCCCCACATTAAAAACAAAAGGGCCATCACATGGAGGGGGGGTGTTGAGAGTTCCATGCTCCACCCTTTTGTACAAGTCTACATTCATTCTCATGCAAGCACATATATCCCACATGCAAGGAGATTTGCCCTCAACTCCATATCAGGAGGGCCTCACTTCACTCCCCACAAGTCATTCACTCTAGCCCATTGCCAAGAGTGTGCACTCCCTCTTCATGGAGTCATCATTCTCCTAGAGAAACTCATGTAAGTCTTTTCATATTAATCAAGTTCATTATGTTTTCATTTCTTTTGTTTCATCCTCCTTAATCTAATTAGTGTGTGATTAATAGTAGATTAGGAGTTTTTTTCTTTATCTCAACATATATGACCTCTTGAAAATAGATGAAAGGTTTAGAAGTGATGTCTTAGGTATAATAGAGATGTTTTTTCGACCACCCCTTGAGATCACAATGTGGTAGGCATGTACAGAACAAAATGATCATGATAGGTAAAGCACCTAGTACATACTCGAGAAGTCCCACGGTCACGTTGACCATTTGTGGAAAGACCTTTACAAGGGTGATTATCGATGGAGGATCATGCATTAATCTAATGCCTCACTATTCTATGATTTTGTTGGGTTTAGAAATGACAAAGAAGGCTTCTTTCAATGTGACTCTTGCAGATATGAGTAGATTCCAACCCTTGGGAATAGTGGAGCAAGTACCTGTGCTTCTCCAAAAGATCCCACTTTTCTTAAGCTTTGTTGTAGTTGATGTTCCTCGCATGGATGGAAGATATCCACTCTTGATTGGAAGACCTTGGCTAAGGCATCATCGTGCAATCCATGATTGGAGCAATTACATCTTGCTAGTCAACATTTCTAGACACTTAAGACAATACCTACATCTCAACATCAAGGATCAGGAGAAGCAAGAAGATAACATGCATTCCTTTTCCATTCATAAGGAAAAAGAATTAGATATAGAATATGATCAAGACATACTACAATGGACAGAAACAATATACTCCTTTCCCTGCTATGGGGTTAAAGTCACAGAAAACGAAGAAGAGGTCATAGAAACTACAAGACTTGGGGAACCAATTCTTGACTATATAAGGGGAAAGGATAAGGTGTCCAAGTACTACCAGGAAGAACCTCAAAATAAAGAAGAAATATAAACATGCAAACAAGAGCCATCAAAAGAGCTCAACAAGGAGCTTGCACCAAAGGAGGACTTGCAAGGAGTTGGGTTTAAGAGAAGGAAACCAATATCATCATGGATGACTCCATGTTATCTAGGTAATATTTTCTCCCAAGAGTCTACAAAGTCTATTTTGACTTCCAAACTTGTGAAGCAGGTTAATTTGGATATGGAAGAAAAGCCTCAACCAGTTCTCATTGGATCTTGGTTGTGCGAGTATCCTAGTCTTCTAACAGAGGTAATTACATTTATGAAACAATTAAAAAATGTTTTTGCATGGACCTATGAGGACCTAGAAGGTATCACTCCACATTTAGGAGAACACACCATTCCTCTTACTAAAAATGCAAAGCCTGTCAGGGAAGGATATATAGACTCAACCTCAAATATGGAAAAGCTGTGAAAAAAGAGATTGAGAAGATGGAAGAAGAAAAGATTATTGTACCAATGGAACTTTTGCAACGGTTGTCATCCATGGTCATAGCACCTAAAACGAAGTCCAATAAAATTAGAATTTGTGTTGACTTTAGGTCTCTCAATAAAGTAACAATACCTAATGGATTTCTAACTCCTTTCTCTAAACAAGTTGTGGACGATGTGGTTGGACATTCTTTCTATAGCTTTATGCATAGATTTAATGGGTACAATCAAGTGCCAATTCATCCTACAGATCAATCAAAGACTACCTTTGTCACTCCATGGGGTACATATGTGTACACCAAAATGGCCTTCAGACTAAGGAATGCCCTTGCATCCTTCAATAGAGTGGTCTACATAGTTTTTAGACCACTACTTCTAGAACTTTTATGGATGATTTTTCTACCTTTCATGCATAAGCTATTCATCTTTGGCTGAAAATTTTAGAGAACACCGTTCTCAACTACAAGAAGTGTTTGAATTATGCAAAGGTGCATGACTAAAGCTAAACCCAAACAAATATCGTTTTTTGGTCATGGAAGGCACACTTCTCAGACATGTGGTCTCTTCAAAAGGTGTGGCTCCTGACGAGACAAGGTCCTAGCCATCATGTGGATGCCTTGTCTATCAATGCAAAACAAGTAAAATGCTTCTTAGGATGCACTAGGTAGCATAGGAAGTTCATAAGGATGTATGTGGATGTAGTAAGGCCATTGTCGAGACTAATAGGAAAATTAGTCCAATTCAATTGGACCCACGAGGAGGAAAAAGCATTTGAAGTCCTCAAGAAGATGTTGGTGAGTGCTCCCATACTCCTTGTTCCAGATTGGGAAGTCACTTTCCATGTGCGTGTAGATGCAAGCTCCACTCTTGTGGAGGCAATTCTTGCACAACCCAGCAAAGAGTAGAATTTGGATCACCCAATTCATTATGCCAGTAGGATTCTCACGAAGGCCAAACGGAACTACATCACAATAGAAAGGGAAGCATTGGCCATAGTATTTGCCTTTGAAAAGTTTAGACATTACCTCTGGGTGTTCATTTTGTAGTAATCACATATCATCAAGCAATCAAGTATCTACTCAACAAGCCTAATATTGTAGGACAGATTTGGAGAGGGTTGCTACTTTTCCAGGAGTTTGATTTTGAAGTTGTGCAAAGGCTTGACAAACACCATGTAATGGCAGATCACTTATCCATAATACAAATATCAGGCAGAGACAAGGGAATCGATGATGAATTACTAGACCAACATATTTTCCATGTAAGCACATACCCTTCATGGTATATTGAATTAGTCCAAATCTTGTCTACTAGCACTTTTCCCTCTCACATGACAACATTAGAAAAGAGAAGACTCCTCATCAAAAGTAGAAGCTTCACTTTGATCGATGGCATCTCTTCAAGATTGGACTGGATGGCATAATCAGAAAGTGTTTATACCCTAAAGACATTCGGAAAATTTTAGAATATGCACATAATGGACCCTCCTCATACCATTACCTAGGTCATATCATCGCACACAAGGTGTTGTAGAGCGGACTCCGGTGGCCCTACCTCTTCAAAGATGAATGTAATATGGTAAAGTCTTGTGATACCTACCAATGATGTGGTCCTAAACCCTCTAGAATCAACAGTAGGCCTTTGAAAGTTTCAATAGCATGGAAACCCTTTGAAACATGGGGGTTGGATTTTGTGAGCCCCATATACCCCATGGCTCACCCATCAAAAGCTCAGTATTTGTTGGCAGCAAGAAACTATGCCACTAAGTGGGCAGAGCTCATTGCATCAGTAGATTGCACATCTAATACAATGGCAACATTCCTCTATGAGCACATATTTTGTACATATGGCTATCCACTTGAGGTTACCACTAATCAAGGTACCCATTTTGTCAACAAAGTTCCAACAACTATTTTCACGAACTACCAAATCTTCCACAAGAGATCATGTGCATATTACCTTAGAGCTAATGGCCATGCAAGAAGCACAAATAAAGTTTTAATTACCTTGCTTAAATAGATGTGTCACCAACAACCCACTACATGGGGTAGGACATATTTGGGAGTCCTTTCGACCTACAAAATTGCTTACAAGGCGACAATTGGGCACACATCATTCCTTTTGATCCATGGTATTGAGGCTATAGCTCCTCTCAAGTTCATCCAAGGCTTGGTAAGGGTAGGATTAGAAAAGGTTGCTCATTGGACTAAGTAATCACAACATTCCAGAATCCATTTAGTGGAGGAACTCATACTGAGATCAAGAGATGATGTAAAGACCAATCAACTAAAAATGAATAAGTATCATGATCAACACCTCTAGAGAAGATCAATACAAGAAGGCTTTTTGGTACTTTTGTATCAAACGACTCTCACCAACAAGAAGGAAAATAACCTTTTCATAGGATGGAGAGAACCATACAAAGTGACCCCAAGTGCAAGGGGCCATCTAGCTTTCAACCTTGGAAGGGGTACTCCTACCCTTGGTGAATGCTTCCATAGTGAGGGCTTATGAAGAATAGTGGTTTAATCCAAACACGATGTAAATACTATAGCACTTAGACTTTCTTTTGCACCTTCTATTAGCATCTTCCATTAGCACCATTGAACCTACTCTCTTGTAAAAAATCTCCCAAAATCAAATTTTCCTTTCTTCGTTCCCAAAATCCCCACACTTCCACACTCACATATGAAATGAAGAACAACATTCGCCCCTCCTATGATTCCTTCCATTCTTTCACACACGACTTCCTCTCATTGACCCAATATGTCCAATAAAATGTCCCATAATTATCCCATAACTCGTCTAGCGATGTATTGGCACTCACAACCCAATTTATCACCCCAACTGATCAATTACCCCAAAGTAATGAACATTTTCCCCAATATTTGCCCCATCCATCCTATCCTACTGACTATGAAGAAAAATTCCCCCAATACTCTTCCCATCCATCCTATCCCATGACTATGAAATCAAAATCGCTCCATCTGCCCTCTCAAATTTTCTAGAATTCCTCTCAATTTCCTCCTTACCAAAGCAGCTACTGGAGTCAAATTCATCTTACTAGCCTTGGAGGAACCCATTTTTAGTCCATTAATCCCAAATCCAAAATTTTCCTAGCCCCTCACAATGCCACTGTTGACAGTAAAGGTCAAGCACAAGCATAGAAGCTCATCAAGGAAGTGGACACTTACAAGAAGAAGGAGCATGTAGGGAGCTCCAAGAAGCACATGTCAAATTTTCAAAAGAAATCCTTATAAAAATAGTGAGCTTTATCACTAAAAGCCATTGTAAATACCATTTTCCATTTTTACAACTCCATTTTGTTCAAGCCGAGGAGTCCTCGAGCTTGAAGAGTATTAGAAGTATCATCCTACCAATTTTCATAATTTTTAGATTTTGTTTGAGTCCCCAAATAAGCCTTGGAACCTAATTTTTAACTAGGCCGGACACCAAGTCTGGACAGGGCCAAAACCACTCAAAAAACTATAAAAAGGGCTGGAGAGCTCAATCTTGGGGGTTAGCTTGTTGTAGATTTCAGCTTTGTATGAGAGTTCTTTTGTAATCGAAGTCCTTCTATTGTTCCACTCTTTGCTTTTACATTGTGTGCGTGTGTGTATGTGTGTGCATGCATCTATGCTTTCACGCACGCACTAGTGCACCAGACTTGCTCTTGGTCTTCATACCAGTCCTCACATCTCCATGAATTGACATTTCTGAGGTGAAGCTCCTCACGTTGGTACTTGCCATTGTGCTAGAGTGACACCAAATTTGGTGCCATTGTCGGGGAGAGAGCTTGGAGGATGAGCATGTGACGGTAAGACGTAGAGTAGCGACGTTGGAAGGTAAAAAAATCACCATTTTCAGTTCAGTTTCTGAGTTTTCCTTCTTCTCCATCTTCATCATCATCACCATCTTCTCCCATCTGCATATTCTCTGATTTTTTCCATTTTCAGTTGTACATTCACCTCGTTTTTCACTTGTGGCTGCGAGCAAGAAGCATAGAGATTGTTCAGAGCTAAAACGTTGAAGAATCACTCTTGAAGAACCTCAAAAAACAGCAAAATCTGGGCAACAGTATCGTGGAGTGGCAAGACCTGCGTCTGGTATTGCTAGTGGAATATCGCAAGTCTAGAGGGTGTTTTTGCATCTACAGTCTGATAGGAGTGACAAGGAGAACATAAGGTACACATATCTACAAAAATGTTTGAATTTGGACTCCAAAAACTCTAAATATCGTGTCCGATTGAGATTTGGCATCGCGATACCAAAACTCCCGTGTATCGCGATACTTTTCGAGGTATCGTATCGTGCACACTCACTTGAGGTATCGCAATATCATTCTGGTATTGTATCATCAAGTGCTGGTATCGCGATCGTGGTCACCCCAGTGGTATCGTATTGTGGTCCACCTCGTATCGTATCGTGTCGATCACGGTATTGTATTGTTCATTAACCGGTATCATATTGTGTGCATGATTGGTATCGTATCACCTCTTATTCTGGTATCATATCGTGCACCTTGTGGTATCGTATCGCCTCCTCTTTTGGTATCGTATCGTCCGATCCTTTCATATCGTATCGCTCAAAACATCAGTATCGTATCGTGAGTTACTCCAGTATCGTATCGTGTAAATTTTTGGTATCGTATCATCCCTTACCTTGGTATCGTATCGTGTGATTTCTGGTATCGTATCATCAGCAGGCCAAGTATCGTATCATCGATTGTTTTGGTATCGTGTCGTGGACTTGGTGGTATCATCTAGCGAGGGGTATCATATCATGGAAGTTGGTATCGCCTTGGTGGTATCGTATCACCAAATGTGGTATCGTATCACCAAATGTGGTATCGTATCACCAAATGTGGTATCGTCCATAGGGGTATTGTATCGTGAAAATCTACCTCGTATCGTATCGCCTATCCTGAGGCACTCCCTGAGAGATCATGTTTCCCTTTTTAACCCCTAGAACCCTAAACTGGCATAACTTTCTCATACGAAATCCGTTCGGAGTGATTTTGGGTTCGTTGGAAAGCTCGTGGGGAGTACTACAAAAACATCCACTGGTTACGATAAAACTAATACATGGATTATTAGATATAGTATTTTTAATTTGACCTTCAGGTTGGACTAGGAAACAAGGGGTTCCACAAGATTTTGAGCAATTCAAAGGACAATTTTGGACTTGTAGACAAGGCCTATGAACCTAAGATAAGGTAGACACTGAGGAAGAGATAGATAAAGTACCAAATCATCTGAGGCTAGTTCCAACCATACAACCAAGTCAGGGGCACACAACTCAGTGGTTAGCACTACAATGTTGAGTTTACAGATGAGTGAGTTAGAAATGTCATTTAACTGGGAGAGACTCTTGGCTTCTAAAGACATGCATAGTTCAGTACCTAGGGAAGGTTTTATGTGTAGAGTGGAAGGGGAATATCATATGTCTCTTCAATACATATCCACTAACTTGCAAGGAATACCCGTCTACCTCAATGGTCTACATAGGTCAGTAGCAAGAATGATAAACACTACAGAATCTGAAATAGTTCCAAGACTAGCTGTTAAGTATGAAGGAGGAGTTTACATGGACAAGATGGGCCAGATATATGTAGTAACCGAGAACCTTGATCAGATCAATGAAAGACGAGATTTAGAGGGACAAGGAACTTCTGGGAGAACCAACAGTGGAAATATGGTGACTACCCCTAGGGGAAAGTCAGTAATGACTCAAGTATTGCATGCAGACAAGATACCCCAAGATGACTATCTGCTAGATGTATACTTGGTGCATGGACCAGACCTACTCCTAATGAGATAGTAAAAAATGAAGCATGAAGATTTAATCAATATGTAGACCGATGCCCTCTGACAGAGAGACCTTCTCAGCAGAAAATGATCCTTATTTTTAGAAGGTCTAATGAATGGAACATTGAGAATCTTAGTATACGTAAAACTATTGCAAACTCTGAGTGAGTGTCTTCAAGAGTGCATAGATTTGGAAGACAACTTAGCTGAGGATCTCAAAATCACACAAGATCCTACCAAAACAGAGGATACAAGGAGCAATGAGACTTCTAGTTCGAGTTATCTGGAGGAAGTGGCACAATTAGTGGCCAAGAAATTAGGAGTTCAAGTACAAAGGAACTACCAGAACTCTTCCTTGAGAGTGCCAATGTTAGGAAGTTGCACATGTTGCGGTGGAGATCATCCATCTCATGCCTGCACCAGAGAAGGATTAGGGTTATCACAACCTTACCCTTACGATAGACAACCAACTCAGGATCCTAACATATACTCTTATAGTGAGCAGAAGTACATCAACTACAACACTGAAAACGATCCAATGAGTAGACAGCCACGACCGTTTGTACCACCCCAATGTAGACCATATGGGTACCCTCCTAGAGATCAGGCAGAGAAGTTCCGAGGTATAATCCATGTCCAGGACCACGAGGAGCAACTAGACCGGATGAACATGGAGGATATAGCCAACCTCAACCTATACCAGGACAACAACCACCCCACCCACTAGCTCAGATACAAGGGCAGAATGTCACAATACAAGTCATTTGTCTTGAGTGTGGCAAAGAACAGCTCCTGAGAGATTGTCCCGGACATCCCTCTAGTGCACCAAAGGTTACACCCGTTAATGTAGTAGGCTTAGTAGGGGATTCAAGTTCTAGTAGCGGTAATGTGGCTCCTATACACGTAGTTACTAGGGCACAAGCCTTACAACAAGCTAAACCAACTGAGCAATCAGAGCCAAGTGAGTCAGGAGAGCCTAGTAAGAGAAAAACAAGAACATGGAAGGATACTAGAGAGAAAACCAATCATAAGTGGACCAAAAAGTTAATCAAACTAGAAGAAAGCTTGAAAGATGCAAAAACAAAAATAGATGATATTGCCTCTCAAAGCCCCTCGCATGTCAAAACTCCATCCACACCACCTCATCCCCACCCACCAACCACTGTAAATAAACCACAACCAGGATCTATTCTTGCAGATCCAACCCCAGAACACTTAGACATGATGTTCAAGACATACCAGGCTCGACTTCAAGAAGGGCCAACACTTGCAAACCTAGATAAGAGCTACCCTAGAGCATATTTAGAGATTGAACAGACAAAAATGTGCATAAAAATGGTGGAGATAGCTCAAGCTTTGTTCGAGGCCAGTCAATCATTCAATCAGACAAATGCTATTACACTAGGTTTGCACTTCCAAGGCTTACTAGATAGATTAGAGCAGTTGGTAAATAAACCACAAGTTTCTTTACCTCCACAGGCTCAACCAACTGTTGAAAGAGAAAGCTCACCACCAAAGAAAGTCTATGATCCTGACTCCATAGACGATGGAGAACCTCTTTCAATTCAACAACACGCTCAAAAGTTCTTGAGGGAAATACAAGAGGAGAAATGGGCCAAAGAGAATGATGTTTCACCTCCCATTCTTGAGATTGATGACCTTCATGATCAATTTCCACAAGACATTCCATCTATTTATGAAGACCAAGTAGAGCAACAAGGAGGAGAAAGGTTAGAATTTGAATCCAATTCTTTACAAGAGTTGCCACAGTTCACAAGCCCATGGGAGTCTGAATCTCTCCAAGTCAAAGCTCCCACAATATTGATCAGAATCAAAGACTCGGTGGTTCCAAGAAACAGTGAAGTCTTGAAGAATACTAAGGTTCAGTGTCATCTCACGGTAGAGGAGCTGCTCAAAGCAAAACCTGAGTTATGGGAACATGTGGCAAATCAGGTTTCAAAACTTGATTCCAAAAAGCCAAAAACAGATTCTAAATAGAAAGTACTAGAGATACCTCTAGACAAAATAGGGGACATGAGCGAAGGTGAGGAAGGTAATACTTATCTTTCAATCACCTACCAAGGTTACACAACCAAAGCAATCATAGATTTTGGTGCTGGTGTTGCTATCGCGACCACCTCCTTGTGGAAGCAATGGGGTAAACCTGCATTAAGACCAACCAGAATAAAGCTTCAGATGGCTGATGGCCGCGTGGAAAGACCTCTAGGATTGCTAGAAGGGATAACTCTAACCACTTGTGGTGTAGAGTTTGAGCACACCTTTGCTATATGTGACTTTGGTAAAAGTAATACCTACGAAATGATCCTAGGAAGACCCTTCCTACAACAACTGCAAGTTCTAAAAGATTGGGGAACCAACTCCTTATACTTGCAATGCTTAGGGGTCACAACCAAGGTCAATTTGAAGGATTACACCTTCAGAGATGTACCACCCCTATAGTGGAATCCTATCCACAAGGAGCAAGAAGATTCAATCTATGTGCATTCTAAAAGTTCATCTGATACATCCTGGATGCATGAAGATACTCATTTGTGGATGTGCAAGGTCACGAAGGAAGAGGAAAAATGCTTAAATGCAAGAGAAAAAGGAACTTCTCAAGGAGATAGACCAGTTAGAGACCCAGCCTATACGCCGATGATCTTTCCAGATGAGGAATTTGAGCCTCATGGTTGGGCAGAAATCTTAGCCACCATGGACACTGCTATCAATGAAGAACAGTGGACACCTCATTGTGATGAGGAGGGTTATGATATCAGTGTTCATGTGTCAACCCTTGCTAGAAGAATGTGACCGTAGTTACATCATAGAAGAAGAAGAGAATGATGATGATCTAGAGTCCATTGTGATGGAAAGTTGCTTTATTTCAGAGAAGCACTATCTAGAAGACATAGGAGTATTTACACAAAAAGAAGAAGAACCTCTCACAAGCATCAAAACGGTAAATTCAAAGGATGGAAGTGAGGGTGATCAAAAGAAAAAGAAAAGAAAAGTAGTGAAACAAGAAGAGGAGGAAACATTGTTGGAAGTACCAGAGAATTTCAAGAAATACGAAGTTGAGGACCGAAAAATTTTGGTACGAATGCCTAAGAGAGAGGCCACCACAGGAGAAGTATATGATAACAAAGAAAAGACCAAAAAAATCGTAGTCACCATCGAAGAGAATGAAGAGAGATGTACATACATAGGAGATGACCTAAGTAAAAAAGAGGAAGCAGAGTTGGTAGCTTTATTCAGGGAATATAGGGATGTGTTTGCGTGGAACTATAGAGACTTGAAGGGAGTAGATCCGAAAACTTGTTCTCATACGATCCCCATGATAGCAGATGCCAAGCCCACCAAACAAAAGCCCTACACATATAATGACACCTATGCAGCTAAAATAAAAGAAGAAATTGACAGATTGATTGAAGCTGGATTTATCTATGAGATTGAGCATATTGAATGGGTGTCGCCCATTGTAGTGGTGCTCAAGAAGAATGGAAAGTTGTGTGTTTGTATTAACCTTAAAAAGGTTAATGCTGCTACGATCAGAGATAGTTATCCACTTCCAATCACTGATCATTTATTGGAGCATGTTGCAGGCAAGGAAGTTTATAGCTTCCTTGATGGATTTTCAGGTTACAACCAAGTAACCATTGCCCCAGAAGATCGACATAAAACGGCCTTTGCCACACAGTGGGGAGTCTTTGCATTTTGTGTGATGCCATTTGGGCTCACCAATGCACCTGCAACCTTCCAAAGGCTCATGTGTCATGTCTTCAAGGAGTTCTTGTGAAAGAGCTTAGAAGTATATGTGGACGATTTATGTGCTCATTCCCAAGAAAGGAGATGTCACATCCCTGAGCTCAGACAAATCTTCAACAAGTGTAGAGAATATCCAGTATGTCTGAACCTAGAAAAGTGTGTGTTCATGGTACGACAAGGTAAAATCTTAGATCATATTGTTTCTAAGAACGGAATATCAACAGATGAGGACAAAGTAAAAGCCATAGTGGAGCTGCCAAGACCTAGGAATGTTAAAGAGGTACAAGCCTTTATGGGCCATTGTGGATATTACCATAGGTTTATTCACATGTATGCGATTATAGCTAAGCCTCTTTATGCCTTGTTGGCAAATTTTGAGTGGAACGACGAATGTGAGAAGTCCTTCAATGAGCTGAAGAGACGCTTGTGCACAGCCCCAATACTGACCACTCCTAATTGGAATAAACCATTCCATGTCCATGTAGATTGATCCAATCATGCGATAGGGTGTGTGCTAGCACAACCCACAGGAGAAGGAAATCTAGATTTGCCTATAGCATACACTAGTAGGCAATTGAATGCTACTGAACGAAACTACACCACAACTGAGAGAGAAGGCTTAGGCATGGTATATGCCATAAAGAAGTTTAGACACTATCTATTGGCAGGGAGATCTAGTGTTGGTTTATACCCTAAAGCAACATGCCCATAAATTGGAAAAAAGAGGATACAGACCCATGATCATTAATAGAATTTCCACTAGCGATGCAGTTCAATTGGCCACACTAGAAGGTGATATCCTGCCAAATTATATCAGTGGATGTCGAGTCAAGTTGTATCAAGGACCTCTTACAGAGGATATGCTAAAGAGACTCAACACTGCTAAGAAGCGAAAAGAAGAAGAATTAAGGGTTAGAGAAGAAGCACAGCCAGAGGCTAGAGAATGCATTAGGAGAAATAAGTTAAGACGCCTATGTCTAGATATCAATCTTGAGGCCCCAAGATACCACATGGCCATGTGTCAAACATCAAGTGCAATTGCTTCTCAAATAATTGATCGACGTCCATTTGTGACCATAGGGGTAGGACAAGGGAAGAATGTAAGGATTGTGAGAGCATTAATTGACTCAGGTGCAGCAGCTAGTGCAGTTAGACTTTCATACTACTAAGATTTGCAATTGAACCTCAATCCCATAGAAGCTTATCTCATAGGATTGGGAGGTGTGGAAACCCCTTGTTTGGGCGAGGTGGAACTTCCCATCTATCTTCAAGATGTTCCGATGAGAGTGAAAATGCTAGTGTGTGAAGATGAGGACCTTACGGAACCACTTGTCCTGGGTCAAGACAGGTCCTATGACCATGCAGTCAACTTAAACATTAAAAGCCAACTTCTTCAAGTTTGGGTACATGAACAATGTATTACCTTAGAACTAGACAATTGCATGCTCACAAATCCAGAGGTCACACATTCTCTTAGTTCTTCCGAAACTAATCTTTGCAAAGAAAATGTTGTGTGTGTCAATAGCCCTACAAAGCAAAAGGACTCAATCATGGAAGCACACGCTCAAAGGCCAGCAAACCTCTCTTCTTCTTCACAGACTAATGCAAACATAACTCGACTAAAGAGGCAAGCAAAACAAACATCTACTATATCAACTAGACAGACATAATTCAAGAAGAAAGAATCTCAGGGCATGAAGCAGATTTGGGTACGAAAAGGAGAACAACCACCAGCTTTGCCACAACCATTCCCATTGAGGCAAGCCAACCATGCTAAAAGAAGCACGAAGAAACGAGACCAGCTCAATCCTACGGTCTTCAACAAATTTGGGTACCAAAGCAATCGATGAAGACCGACCATAATAACGTACAACTTTGGGTGCCTAAGAAATTAGTTGTACCTCAACAAGGACAATTACACATTTGGGTACCCAAGGCACTCCTACATGCACAAACACCACCAATCTTCCTCACAATAAAAGTTTCAACAAAGAAGCCAAGGAGAGAAAGGGGTAAGAACCGAGCACAGATATCAAAGGAAGCTAAACTCACCTCTTCAGAAAAAATAAAAAGACAATCATCAAGGATATGGGGTTGGAATCCAAAAGTACCAGCAGCTTCCACAAAATCAAAGAGCCAACCATGCTGGATACCAAATTTTAGAGACCATCCAAAGATGAAGGGGCCATAAGTGATCTCCACAAGGCCACACACCATTCTCAAATGGATCCCTATAAGGAGGATTACATCATTTCAAGATCCACTTGATACCTCCAAACAAAGAGTGCATCAAGTCTACAAGTAACATCAGAAGCCTCGACGTGCAACAACCATGTGCCTTTGGCATAATCTTGTCTTTTGCACCATTTAGGTCATGCATTTCCAAAGTGCGCATCAATATAGGGCCACATTACATGGCCATGCATAGACACAATTGAGCATCCCAGGCACATGATACACATTTAGCATATGTAAAAGAGTTTATTGATACTAAACACCCTCTTCTTGTTTCGTGATATTGTTATTAAAACAAAAAAAAGAAGAAGAAGAAAAAGAAATAGGATCAAGTGCTCAAAGAACCTCATCAATGAACCATCAACAAGGATGTCTATGAACAGAATGACAAGCTAATGGTCAATCACCATGATGAGAGTACCACACGAAGAGTTGAAGATCCACGGACCTTCCACCATGGTAAGAATTGTATGCTTCAACAACAACATATTTATGATCGATTAGGAAACCTCTTCGTCGGCATACCCTTGAGTACTTAGCTCAAGACCCAACTTCTTGCACCATAATTCTTCCAATGCATTTCCCAAGTATGCATGCATAGGGCTACATTACAAGGCCATGCACCAGGCACATTCTTCTTCCAACCCATGCACTAATGCACTTACCCATCAGTCATTATGGGTCACGAGTACTTGCTATGAAAACTAGGGAAGGCATCTGTGAAAACCAGAGGACATCAAGGTGACCACAACAAGTCCAAGCAAGCAATCCACCGCCGGGAGCTACTCACAATCAACCGTGATAACCTCTTTTGAGTAGCTCACAATTTCTGAAAGCTCAATAATACACTCTCATGCTAGAATCAAGGAAGAAGTATATAGAGAGACTAAACATGAAGAATGGGCCAAGCGACCCTACTACAGGTGGAAAACAGACCGCTCTGGTGGAGACATGAGGAACTCTACCTCTCAAAGTACTACATGGAACAACCACTACAACAAGGGTCTGTCAGGAACGGCAGACTTAAGAGGAGGGGGAGTGTTGACAGTAAAGGTCAAGAACAAACATAGAAGCACTTCAAGGAAGTGGACACTTACAAGAAGAAGGAGCATGTAGGGAGCTCCAAGAAGCACATGTCAAATTTTCAGAAGAAATCCCGATAAAAAAAGTGAGCTTTATCACTAAAAACCATTGTAAATACCATTTTCCATTTTTACAACTCCATTTTTTTCAAGACGAGGAGTCCTCAAGCTTGAAGAATGTTAGAAGTACATCCTACCAATTTTCATAATTTTTAGATTCCGTTTGAGTCCCCAAATAAGCCTTGGAACCTAATTCTTAACTAGGTCGGACACTAGGTCTGGACAGGGCCAAAACCACTCAAAAAACTATAAAAAGGGTTGGAGAGCTCATTTTTGGGGGTTAGCTTGTTGTAGATTTCAGCTTTGTATGAGAGTTCTTTTGTAATCGAAGTCCTTCCATTGTTCCACTCTTTGCTTTTACCTTGTGTGCGTGTGTGTATGTGTGTGCATGCATGTATGCTTTCACTCACGCACTGGTGCACCACACTTGCTCTTGGTCTTCATACCAGTCCTCACATCTCCACGGATTGACATTTATGAGGTGAAGCTCCTCACATTGGTACTTGTCATTGTACTAGAGTGACACACCAACTTAACTCACCAAGCCAACCATGACATATTGACCTACTCTCCCGCCCTGACTTCAGTCACAATTCGTTCCTTTATTAAATTCGTTCCTTTATTAATTGGCTATGAAAACTGCCAAGAATCGCCCTTCCCACGTATCTACTCATACCAGCTTATGCTATCATGCTATCCACTTGCCCCGCAATTACAGGGACAAATTATATGAATAATTTGGGTGTAACCCGATGACACATCTTGCTTTGGTATATTCGGTTCACCCTCAATTATCTAAATAGTTTCCTGAATTTTTCCACAAACCGTCCAACAAAAACCCAAAATTTGTCTCCCAAATGCATTCTATCTTACCACTTAGTCTACCAAACTCATCAAATTGTGTCCATGGATCATCAAATTTGTCCTTCATCATCTCCTATTTGCCATTGATCTCCATAAAATCACCCAAGACAATGTCGCCACATCCTTGGACTTCGAATTTATCCCCTTCTAGATTAATATAGTCCTCCTGCCAAATTCGCCTTAATGCATGAATTCGTGACCATCCAAATTCGTCCGCTCTCGATTCAATTCCAAGCCGATATCTTGCAACTAATCTTGAGAAGAAATCGCCCCTATAAGAAATCAGCTATCCTCATGGAATTTAGATCAAATCGCCATTCGTCTCTTCATCTCACATAATTCATATCAAATCACCATTCGCCCCTTCGTAGTTTGACCGTAAAAAACCTAGAATTCATCCTCATCCTTCTCCAGAAATCGACGTATCTTCCCTCCTATTGGATTCATCTAGAATTCCCCTCAACCACGCTATTATATTCACCATCATTCCACAAATCGCCCAATTCTTAGCCCTAAACCATGATTGCGTCAAAAATTTCCCCTAATTCATTTTGCACTCCCCTTTGTAGTCAGTTCAGACCCTTCTCACCTTAAACCTCGAACCAAGGTTTTCCAATATTTAAAAGAATTATCACCATCATCGCAAAGTGCCCCGTTCACAAAATAAAGCAAATATTTGTCTCTGCCTCATCAACATTCTACTCGACGATCACATACATAGCAACTAACCTCTTGAATTCGCCCTTGGTAGCACGATCTTTCCCTTGTATTGATCTAATCAATCTGCCATCATCAATCAAGCCTAATTAGAACTCAAGATTCCCCTTACCACAAATTCACTTCGATCCCTTAATTCAATCCCCAATTTGATCCTGCTTCTTCCTAAACTAACATATGGTCTATCTCCCCACTACAATTTTCTACTCCTTATTCATAAGTCCACCACTGATGGAATCGTCTACGCCACAATCACATGACCAAACAAAAGTTGAACATGAAGTACAAACCAACGAGGTCCCATCAGCATCAAACAAGGGTCAGAAACTTGCTTCAGAAGTAGAGGAAATTCCAATATCCTATGAGGAGGAAGATGTTGATGATGCTAATAGTAATGATGTTATGGGATCAGGGTTAGAATTTGTACCCTCAAAACTTCTCTCTTCCAGGGATGTATCTGAGGGTACTAATTCATTCACTAATACCTTGTAGGGGGATAATGGCATCTTAACACACACACATTCCAATATCCTAAAGAACAAGGAGAAACTTTAGCAAATTTTTTCAGAGATTTAGCTCACGAGTATGGGACTTCACTCATTCTCATTGATCCTCCTTTCTACTAATCCGGATCACATGGGAGTATTGGATTTTTCCAAATCCTTTGCAAACTTCCTAGGTGGTGTACTAACCATGCACTACAACATATCGGGGGTATACCGAGGCTTCTACCGAGGAAAATGAACGGGTGCAATTTTGCCCCAACGTCGGTGTAAGGGTCGTTGTAGGCGTCAGAACCAAAGCGCCGGTATAATCCTCGGTATAAGCGTCGGTATAAGCATCGGAATAAGCGTCGGTATATGCGTCAGTATAAGCGTCGGTATAAGGGACGGTATGCCCCTGGGCAGAATAGTCGGTATACGCATCGGTATCTGCCTGGGGATACCGACGCTTATACCGTCGCCTATACCGAGGACCATATCTACAAAAAAATTTTTGGCTGAGTATGTTGTCTCTTGCTACAGCAACATTCCCATGCTGCTGTGTAGCAAAAGACAATACACTCTGCCCAAGAAAAACCGAAGAACATGTGACATGTATGACAGGCAACAGAAACATGACTTCTTAAAGCAAAACATACTGTCAAATACAAAAGACATGGGAGAAATCAATCATGAACCATGTACAAAGAAATGAGACACATTGACATGATATTTATAAACAACAACCAGAACACATGTATATGTGTGTATTTTTGTGTATATATATGTGTATGTGAATATATATATATATATATATATATATATATATATATATATATATATATATATATATATATATATATATATATATATATATATATATATATATATATATATATATATATATATGTGTGTGTGTGTGTGTGTGTGTGTGTGTGTGTGTGTGTATGTGTGTACGCATATGTGTATCTATGTAAAAACCCTCAAACCCTAATCCTAAAGACCTAGACCTAAAACATGTATATGTGTATGCATGTGTGTATATAAGTAAAAGCCAAAAACCCTAATCTTAAAACCCTAACCCTAAAACATGAATATGTGTGTATGTATATGTCACATGTGTGTATGTATGTATGCATGTGTGTATATATATATGTGTGTGTGTGTATGTATGTATGTATGTATGTATGTATGTGTGTGTGTGTCTTTGTGTGTGTGTGTCTTTGTGTGTGTGTGTGTATGTGTATGTGTGTGTGTATGTGTATATGTATTATGTGTTTATATGTGTATATGTGTGTATGCATGTGTGTATATATGTAAAAGCACAAAACCCTAATCCTAAAACCCTAACCCTAAAACATGCATATGTGTGTATGTATATATGATGTGTGTGTATGTGTATGTATGTATGCATGTGTATATGTGTGCATGTGTGTATGTATTATGTGTGTATATGTGTAAACATCAAAAACCCTAATCCTAAAACCCTAACCCTCAAACATGTATATGTGTGTGTGTGTATGTATGCATATGCATATGCATGTGTATGAAATATGTATGCATGTGTGTGTATGTATCTCTATGTCTCTCTCTTTCTATGTATCTATATCTCTCTCTTTATCTCTCTCACTCTCACTCTTTCATCTCTCTCTCCCTCTCTCTCTCTCTCTCTTTCTCTCTCTCTCTCTCTTATTATCTCTCTCTTTCATCTCTCTCTCTCTCATTCTCTCTCTCTTTCATCTCTCTCTCTCTCTCTTTCATCTCTCTCTCTCTTTCATCTCTCTCTCTCTTTCATCTCTCTCTCTCTCTCTCTCTCTCTCTCTCTCTCTTATTCTCTCTCTCTCTCTCTCTCTCTCTCTCTCTCTCTCATTCTCTCTCTTTCATCTCTCTCTCTCTCTCTCTCTCTCTCTCTCTCTCTCTCTCTCTCTCTCTCTCTCTCTCTCTCTCTCTCTCTCTCTCTCTCTCTCTCTCTCTCTCTCTCTCTCTCTCTCTCTCTCTCTCTCTCTCTCTCTCTCTCTTTCTCTCTTTCTCTCTCTCTCTCTATTTATAAAAAAGAACAAAACAATCACTTACATCGATGTAATTCTTTTTATCACTCTCTTCAAAGCCCAATCGATGTCGTCTCTTGTCAAATTCCAAAGAGTCGATGCCAAAAAGCTCCTGCAAAACAAAAGAAAAAAGAAATTAAAAAATAGAAGACATAGAGAAAGAGAGACAGTGAAAGAGTACGCACATCATTTACCAAGATGTGAGAGAGAGAGAGATGTGTGTGTAGGGAGAGAGAGAGAGAACCCTAGCCCTAAACATGTATATGTGTGTATGTATATGTGGTGTGTGTGTATGTGTATGTTCATGTATGCATGTGTGTGTATACATATGTGAATGTGTATATATATGTGCATGTGTATGTAATATGCATGTGTGTATGTATGTATGTGTGTGTGTACATGCATATGTGTGTGTATGTATGTATGCATATGCATGTGTGTATGCACATATGTGCGTGTATACATATGTGAGTGTGTATTTATATGTGTGTGTGTGTGTATGTAGTATGCATGTGTGTATGTATGTATGTGTGTGTACAATCAAATATGTGTGTATGTATCTCTCTCTTTCTTTCATCTCTCTCTCTCTCACTCTATATCAATTGAAAACAAAACAATCACTTACATCCATGTAATTGTTTGGAGCGTTGTCGTCAAAGTCCACTTAATGTTTTCCTTCGTCGAATTCCATAGAATTGATGCCAAAAATCTCCTGCAAAACAAAAGAAAAGAGAAATTCATAAACCCTAATCCTAAAACCCTAACCCTAAAACATGTATATGTGTGTATGTGTGTATGTATATGTGATGTGTGTGTATGTGTATGTGCATGTATTCATGTGTGTGTATACATATGTGAGTGTATATACATATGTGAGTGTGTATATATATGTGTGTGTGCATGTAATATGCATGTGTGTATGTATGTATGTGTGTGTACATGCATATGTATGTGTATGTATGTATGCATATGCATGTGTGTATGCACATATGTGTGTGTATACATATGTGAGTGTGTATGTAATATGCATGTGTTTATGTATGTATGTGTGTGTGTCTACATGCAAATATGTGTGTATGTATGTATGCATATGCATGTGTGTATGTATACATGTGTGTGTGTACATGTGTGTGTGTACATGTGTGTATGTATATGTGTGTATACATGTATGTATCTATGTGAGTATGAGAATGAATATGTGTGTGTATGTATATGCATGTGTGTATCAAATATGCATGTGTGTATGTAATATGCATGTTTGTATGTAATAGGCATGTATGTATGTATATGTGTGTATGCATGTGAGTATGTAATATGTATGTGTATGTATATGCATGTGTGTATGCAATATGTATGTGAGTGTGTATGTAATATGCATGTGTGCATGTAATATGTATGTGAGTATGTGTATGCATATGTGTGTGTATGTATGTATGCATTTGTCTCTCTATCTCATTCTCTTTCTATTTCATCTCTCTCTATTTCATCTCTCTCTCTTTCACTCTCTCTCTATCTTTCTCTTTCATCTCTCTCTCTCTCTCTCTCTCTCTCTCTATGTTTCTCTAGATCTCTCTCTTTCTTTCATCTCTCTCTCTATCTCACTCTATATCAATCGAAAACAAAACAATCACTTACATCGATGTAATTGTTTGGAGCATTGTCCTCAAGGTCCACTTAATGTTGCCCTTCGTTGAATTCCAAAGATTTGATGCCAAAAAGCTCTTGCAAAACGAAAGAGAAGAGAAATTAGAAAAGGGAAAACACAAAGAAAGAGAAAGGGTGCTATAATATGTGCAATTCTTACAAAAATTTCAGATCTAGAATGGAATGCATCGTTAACATTGGCATGCCCGGCCTCTCCCCCCAGTAGAGGCATTTGAGGGAATGGTTTGGAGTAGTGGAGTAGTGGCGCATTGACTGCAGCGGGTGTCTTCCCGCTCGCCGGTCCTCCCTCGCGTCATTCCCCCCTGTCTCCTTTAGGGGCAGGGGGTCTTCCTCCTCCCTCTGTATAGCTCTCCAAGACGCTCTGGCCAACGGTTTGTCTTCGCAATGTCCTGCTGCTGAGGTTGGTCCAGCTCAGTGTGCTCCAGTCGAAGGTAACGTTACACATTTGTCACAGCCCTCCTACGCAGAGGTAGCAGCTCAACCGAGCGTTGCCCAGGGGCCCTCAGGCTCTTATGGTGTGACAGGTATGTCGTCCCCCCTTCGATCCTCTGATATCAAAGGTAAAAGTGTTATGCAGGATGATCCCCACTTACTTGAGCTGGACAAAGTGCATTTTTCTGAGGTAGATGAAGCTCTAGTCATAGACAGTAACTCATTTCTTAAATGGCAAAACCAGCTCTGTGAGAGGGTGGTGATAGGCCTGTGCCATGGCCCCCGCCCCCCGCAGGATGTTCTAAAAGCATGGATCAAAAAATGCTGGGAAAGTCGTGGTTTGTTTGTAAAGCAGATCCAATACCTTCCTAACGGCTATTATCTGTTTTTCTTCGAAGATGCTAATAGTGCTCTGTATGTTATTTCAAAAGGCCAGTGGCTTATTAGAGGCATCCCAGTGTCCTTCTTCAAATGGTTCCCAGGGTTTAACCCCCGGGGACCTAAACCTACCAAAATTCCTATTTGGCTTGAATTCCCAGAGCTCCCTGTGGAGTTTTATCCCTGGGTGGAGAGTCTGGGAGCCATGGTGGGTAAGGTGCTTGGACAGAAAGCCAAACCTAATGGCATTAATCCCAAATGGGATCCTCAAGTCATGGTTGAAGTTGACATTGCTAAAGAAGTTAGAACTTCCCTGATTATTAAAGACTCAGATGGCAAGTTGCTGCACACTCAAAAAGTTCTTTATCGCATGTTTCCACTATTATAAACAGGGTCATATTATTAGAGACTGCCCTTTGCTTATATGCGCCAAGGAGACTACCGACTCAGAGGACAAATCTTCTAGCCAGGCTGAAGCTAAATCTAGTTGTGGTTCTGGTCCGGTGGCTAGGCATCCCCTCGCGTCAGTCAACAGAAATGCCCTTCAAAAAAGGAAGAAGAGCTCCCCTCAATGGATGAATCCTTTCGAGGTTCTTCTAGATAATGTCTTTAATCCTTCTGAAGAAGGTTCCTCTGTTTATGCAGGCAAAGAAAATGAAGACCCCAACAGCGGTAAGGCTGACCTGTCTAACGTTGTTCCCCATCAAAACCACGACAATAGTGGGTGGACCTTGGTAAAAAATAAAGGGAACAGAGGTAATGAGTCCCCTTCCTTTACCAATGAAGATGCCTCTTTCGAAGCTCAACTTAATCATGTAGATCAAATGCAGTTGGATAACATGTGCCCAATCCAGGCTCAGGATGAAGATCTAGACTCTGTTCCTAACACGCAAGTCCAAATGGAGGATACGAGCACCCCCTCGACTAATGTTCCAAAGCGCAAGGAACTACCCAGAAGTGTTTTGGTTGTTAAAAAACCTACTAAGAATAGTAGGAAATAGGTTGTCTCCTTCTGTCTGGTGGTTGTTCTCTTTCTTTCCTGTTCTTTATGTCTGATCTATCTATCTTATCTTTAAATGTGAGAGGCCTATCTGATGCTGGCCGGGCTAAATGGTTGTCTAACTGGCTAAAATGCCATGATTTGCCTACCTTCATTTGTTTGCAGGAGTTGAAAAGTGATAAGAATCGTCTCAATTTTAACCTTAATATTGCCTCTAATAACTACAGCTGGTTCTGTTCTGACCATTATAATAAGGGGGGTGTGGCCATTCGCGTCCAGAATGTCGCTGTCAACTGTGTCGAGAACGTGTTCTTTAGCAACGATCATCAATGGGTTGCGATAAAACTGGGTTTCCCGTTTAATTTCCTCCTTATTAACGTTTATGCGTGTAATGTGCCTACTAGTCGTGCCAAGTGTTGGAATGACTTGCGAACTTTCAATGGTCCCACTATTATCACGAGGGATTTTAATATGGTTACGGCTCTTCAAGATAGGTTTGAAGCTAGAGGGGATACTCTTGGTGGGGCTGAGAAAAGTGCATGGGTCGACTTGTGCAACAAGCACGATCTTATTGATATTACGATGCATACGGGGTTTACTTGGTCCAATAATAAAAAAGGGAATGCTTTCACGGATGCCAGACTTGATAGGGCCTATGCTAGTGCTTCCCTATGTCAGTCTTGGAGTAACGTTAAGTGCAATATTGACAACACTCTCCTTTTGTCTGACCATAAGCCCCTCCTTGTTGTCATTCAAAAAGATTGCCCTAATTTCAGAGCTGGCTGGCCGCATCTGGATGCTAATCTGCTTAATATTCCTTTGGTCATTGATCAAACCAAGTTGATTATATTCAGGCGTTTTGCCTCTCATCCTTCTCCTGCTATTGCTTGGGAGAGGGCCGTCAAGGCCATTCAGTCCCTTTGTGCCCATTACACCTCTAAAGCGAAAGTCATCAGGGCTGCTAGGAGACATAAGATCCTGTCGGAGCTCAGCGACCTTAACTCCTCCCCCAATAGTGAAAGATCCATAGAGCTCCAGTGTTGCTTGAGAAAGGAGCTTTACCTCGAAGCCTATCGTGATCTCTCCAAATCTCAAGAATTTTGGGCCGGTAAAATGGACAGACCTTGTAAGAATATGTATGACCTGCTGAGGAAGAAGAAGATTAAAGACTTTGTTCCTCTCCTTAATAAGAAAAATGGTGTTTCGGCTCGTAATGCTGAAGAAAGTTTGGAAGTGGCTACTAATTTTTTCACTGAAGTGTACTCTAGTCCTCCTAGCTCAGGGGATGAGATCAGATGCGCGAGGGCTCATATTGCTTTGTTGAGGAAAAAAATTGTCCCTCAGAGCCTGGCTGCCGTCTTGGATCTGCCTCTGTCTATTGGAGAGATTAAAGACACTATCGACAAGCTTAAAACGAGGAAGACTCTTGGTATAGACGGTATTCCTAATGAGTTCTTTGTTAAGCTTAAAGACTTCATTTCTCTTTACATTCTCTTGATTTGGAGAGAGGCGGTTGGCAAGGGGTACCTGCCCTCTCAGGTCAACACGGGGGTTATTAGGCCGATCCATAAAAAAGGGAACAAGGACGATTTGAACAATTGGCGTTCGATATCTTGTCTCTCCTCTATATATAAGATCTTTGCTGCTAGTATTGCTAGGAGACTTAGCCCCATTATGGACCAGATTATCCTCCCTGAGCAGAAGGGCTTCATCAAGGGCCGCTTCATCCTTGACACCATCATTGCTTTGTGGGAAGGTATGGAAGAGGCGAAAGATAACAAGCAAGACTTTTACTTCTTTAAAATTGATTTTGATAAAGCTTATGATAGAGTTGAGTGGAACTTTATTCTACAGTCTCTCCATGACATTGGTGCCGGTAAGAATTTCATCAGGTTTGTGAGCACTCTGTTTGGTAATGCTTATTCCAGAATATCTCTGAATGGGGGACTGTCTGACCCTTTCCCCCTTAAAAGATCTATAAGACAAGGTTGTCCCCTCGCTCCTCTCTTGTTTGCTATTGTCAGCGACTCGCTTGGTTGGATGGTTAAGGATGCCATGGAGAAAGGTCTCATTAAGGGTCTTAATATAACTAATTCTGACAAGAATCTATGTCTCCAGATGTTCGCTGACGACACCAATGTGCTGATCAATGCAGATAACCAGTCTGTTGGATCCTTTCTTGATTGTCTTAACACCTTTTGCTTGGCCAGCGGCTCTAAGGTGAACCACTCCAAAACGGATTTTTGGGCGTCCAATAAGATCATCCCTAGTACTATTATGGACCTTGGTTGCAGCCTTATAAAAGAAGGTGAGGTGTTCAGATTGTTGGGGATCCCTATGGGCTTCAACATTTCGTTTGACCAGAGATGGCAATGGGTTGTCAATAAATTCAGAGGTAAGGTCTTCTCCTGGTACAATTGTCAAAGTTCCCTCTCTCATAGGGCTTTTGTGCTGAACTATTATCTACTTCCCTCAGTTACCTACTTGTTGTCTTGTTGGTTACCTACTCGTAAGCAACTTAACCAGATTATATGTTTATCTAAAAGGTTTCTTTGGGGTGGTAATGATCAACTCCAAAAGATTACCAAAGTCTCATGGAATACTTGCTGCCTCCCTAAATGTGAGGGTGGGTAGGTATATTATGCCCCATAAAAATGGCTAAAAACATGATTGCCAAATGGATCCACAGATGAAGCTGCTCCAATGACCTGTGGGCTATATTACTCAAGAGAAACACTAATCATTTTCATTTGCAGAATTACAAAGCCTGGAAAGTGATTCGGCTGTGGGACATCCTGGTCTCCCCCAAGCAATTCGTCCCGACTGGTAGTCCGCTCGCATCCAGAATGTGGAAAGTCTGGAT
This sequence comes from Ceratopteris richardii, assembly GCA_020310875.1. Lineage (NCBI taxonomy): Eukaryota > Viridiplantae > Streptophyta > Polypodiopsida > Polypodiales > Pteridaceae > Ceratopteris > Ceratopteris richardii. The sequence goes on along the minus strand of CM035423.1, from coordinate 170,163,150 downwards.
GAAGGTGAAGCAGGCTTTTATTCCTCAGGTCAATCTTGTTACTAACAAAAACTTTTTTCTTCAGGAATCTCTGTGGCTCAGTTGGAATGCCCAGAATAATAATGACCCTCTTGAGATCAAGGAGCACAAGTGTGCTAAGGCTGGTTTCAAAGCTTGGGAAGACTTCATCTATCAAGACAGTTTACTCTTTGATGTTTAGATCGAAAAATATTGATCACATGTCTGCTGGTTGTCAGCAGATCCATAAAAAGAAAGATAAATTCCTTAGGGAAGTGCTGTCCACCAGCCAGGACAAGAGGATTAAGTTGGAAGACATTACTAAAATCATGTTGCAGAACTTCAAGAAGAGTAAAGGCTCTGTCGAGAACCTCAGGAACAAACTCAACCAGAGATGGAATGTCAACTGGTCCTCGCATCAATGGAGATAGAGGTTCAAATGTATCTGGGCCTTCCCAAATTGTAACAAGCTCTCGGTTCTCCAATGGCTCATTATCCATAATGGTCTTTGGATTAGAAGTAGTGCCCAAAAGATCAATATTAACGCTGGGAGCTGTATACACTGTGGCAAGGAGGAAGATTTACCCCACCTGTTCATGAATTGTGTGGTTGCTAAGGAATCTTGGGGATTACTTTATCAAATTGTTTCCCTTAGGGGCAGAGGGGCTATCTCGGGGCCTGAAATATTACTCGGTTGTTGTATTGATCTTGATCTTGTCCTATGGAATTTGTGGAGGAGTATTATTCTATGGCACTTATGGAGGTTTCGGAACTTGGTAGTTTTTAACACCAATTGGAACCTGAAGTCGGCTTTGTTTAAACTCCGGAGTGACCTGTCCACTGCCGGCAATATGTGTATTGCTACCATGAAAGATTGCCCTTCCAGTGAGTTTGCTAAAATGGAGATTGTTTCCTCTTTACACTATACTAGGTGGAAAACAAAGTTACTTGAGCTTTACTCTCCCCTGAGATTCCTCATGATTTGTAATCTGTAACTGCCCTGGTGGGTTGTGGGGTGCACATCTTGCCCCCTTGTACACCGTATACTTCTTGGCATTAATACTATCTTTTTGCTGTTCTCTCGGAAAAAAAAAAAACATTGGCATGCCCGTCGCGATCGACCCACACTCCCTTGATTGAGGGCCGACCATTTCCAATTTCCTTCATGGCTCTGATGGGCTCTCGATTCTGCGAAGATGCGGCTAGCCCCCGTTCCATTCCAGCTTTTACGGTGCATTGTTGTTGCATCGTTTTTCCCCCAGCTATTCCACCTTTCTTGGATGTCAATGCTTGTAATCATCACTCCATGCCATACTCATGAATTACTAACAGACGCATTTCATTACGTTTTTCAGCGCTCCTCTGTTACGCACACCTTGCAAGTTGCCACTCCATTTTGCATGCGATTTGGAGCTTGATGGACCACAATGGTTTATCGTGTATCACATAAACATCCTCTCCATGGTTCACACTGGAAGCAGAGACTATATCCGGGAATGCGCCGAGCAATTGGCCCCATGATTTCGGGATTTTTGATTTCAACACTACGGTGATGCTCCTAGTGATTCCCGTGACTTCCGGACTCCGATGCTTCCTCACACAGGATGCACTTCGGTGCTAATTACGGTGACTTTTCGGTCTGACTCTACTGATCCCCTGATGACTGAATGATAGTTCGGTGATTTCGGGGTGCCCGGTCTCCTGCTCTCTGTTTCAGAGCCCTTGCGCATCTCACTCGGGTTCTTCCGGGAGTCATTTTTGGTCATTTCCAAATGAATTCTGGTTGACCTGGTACAATTGTGTCGCTCCGGTGGCTCTTGTGTCGGGTGATCTCTGAGTCCAGTGATCATTGGTTCATTTTGGTGGTTTTTTTTTTTTTGAAACAAGAACAGGAAGTATAAAATTGATGCTAAACAGAATTACATCAGAGAACGACCTACCCTAAAAAGGGAGGGGGAAATCTCACATGAGGTAAGAATTAACATAATCACCAAGAAAAGTGATCATGTCCCTTCTAATCTTTGAGTACATGAGGAGGAGTTTAGCTTTCCAAACATTACAGCGGTTGTTCTTCAATATTACAAAGGGGCTCATAGGGACCGATTGGGAATCTTGACAAGAGGTGAGACAAAGATTGAGAATTTTCCTCATACCCATAAGACAGGAGAAAAAGTGATCTTTGCTCCTCATACTAAAAATGGCATTATTTCTATTTTTCCAAATAGACCAAAAGAAGTGATTTCTGATAATCTGCCACAGAAGGATGTCCAGGCCACAAGATTCACCAATCAGGATATCTTTACAACTAGGAATTTTGAGCCCCTGTAGCCTACAGAAAGACCAGATGCAATCCCAGAATCTGGATGCAAATTTACACTTAATGAACAAGTGTTCCAAATCCTCTTCTTTGCCACAGAGTTTGCAGAGTCCAGCATCAATTTTATACTTCCTAGCGAGGCTTCCTGTCCAAACACCTTTGTGAAGAATGAGCCAGTTCAGACAGGACTGCTTGTTAGAGAGAGGGAAGGCCCAAGAACACTGAAATCTATACTTCCACTGCAGGTGGGACCATTGAAGGCCCCATTTCTTGTTAAGCTTCCCCGAGATCTCTTTTATGCTTCTGACATTTCTCCTGTAGGAGCTTATCATATCGTCAGCCATATCTTGGAGAGTAATCTCCTTCTTCCACAAGTTGGCCTCCAGCTTTTCCAGCAACTGCTCCTTCTTGCCCAGGAGAATCTGTTTACATTGCACAGACAATCCATCAGAATCCAGAATAAAATTATCGTCTACGACTTCACCTTCAGTTAACAAGTCCTTCCAATGAGCAAAGCCTTTCTTTCTGCATTTATTCCATCTGATAGGGAAGGTCTAATGGGTGCATCTTTCAGACCAGCCCAGCCAAATGGAGTCCTGCTCAATGAAGGAAGAATTGTTAGCAAACCAAATAGGGAGGATATATTTGGATTTAACTACCATCCAAGCCTTCCAAAAATTACAAATAAGCTGGCTACCCTTAGGCACAAATTCAACAGGAGAAGTAATCACATCCCACAGAGAACAACCATCCCAGCTCTTATTATGCTTAACACTGAACCTGTTAATATTTCTTTTAATCAAACAAGCCCAAAAGTCGTTAGAGGAAACAGATCTAACAATCCACTTGGCCGCCATTTGAGTCGCCATCCTGGAAGGACAAATGAGGCCAAGGCCCCCTTCCCTCTTCTTCATACAACAGATATTCCAGGCAACTTTGGGAATTCTAGAGCCTCCCCATAAAAACCTTCTAGCCAGAGAGATGGCCTGCCCCATCTGCTTTTTATTAGGCTGCCAGCAGGAAAGAAAATAAGTCAGAGAGGGGAGGATATAATGCTTCAGGACAAAAGTTCTTTGAGACAGACTATGATGCAAGTCAACCCACTTATAGATTTTAGCTCTAAACTTATCAAGCATCCAGTTCCATCTCTGCTTGTTAGAGATGCCAAAGCCCATAGGAATACCAAGCAGCCTGAATATAGTCCCTTTTTTAATAATACCACAACCAGGAGCCTCAACACAATAAGGAATCTTATTGTTAGTGGTATAAAAACCCGTTTTTTTATGGTTAACCACAGAACCACTGGCCATACAGAACAGCTCAAGACAATTAAGGAATTGGTTAGCAGAGTTTTCCTCAGCCTGCATTAACATGTTGGTGTCATCTGCAAACATCTGAAGACCCAGGGGAGAGTGGGCTTGGGGAATATCTAAACCAGTTATGGTTCCTTTGGTAATGCAGTCCTTAACCAGCCAGCCTAATGCATCACTTGCAATAGCAAAAAGAAGGGGAGCCAAGGGGCAGCCTTGCCTGATGGACCTGCACAACCTGAAGGGGCTAGAAAGACAACCATTGATAGACACTTTAGAAAAGGCATTACCAAAAAGAATACTAACAAATTTAATGAATTTTTTTCCAAAGCCAATGTCATGCAAGGACTGCAGAATGAAATCCCAATCAATCCTATCATAAGCCTTATCAAAGTCAATTTTAAAGAAATAGGTATCAACATTAAGCTCATTGTAATACTCAAGCCCTTCCCAAATAGTAATAATATTGTCCATAATAAATCTACCTTTAATGAACCCTTTTTGCTCAGGGAGAATGATACTATCCATGAGAGGACTCAATCTTCTGGCCAGGATGGAAGCAAAGATTTTATACAGAGAAGTCAGGCAGGAGATGGGTCTCCAGTTGTTTAAATCATCTTTGGGACCTTTTTTGTGGATTAACTTTATCACTCCACTGTTAATAAAAGGAGAAAGGGATCCCCTTCTAGAGGCTTCTTGCCAAATCTTGAGAATTATGGACACCATCTCTTCCTTGAAATCCTGAAAAAACTCATGGGGCAAACCATCATGGCCAGGAGATTTACCAGGCTTCAATTTGCTAATGGATTCTCTAACCTCACCTTCAAAGAGGGGCATGTCAAGGAGGGAGTCCATTCCCTGAGGAACCAATTTTTTCCTACAAAGGGCAATGGCAGCTCTAGCACTCCACACAGAGTCCCCTCTCCTGGGAGGCTGGGAGAATACATTGACAAAGAACCTATGAGCAACCTGAAGGTTATCCTTCATGCTGGAAACATTAATACCAGCATTATCTTTCAGCAGGGGGATAAAGTCCCTGGCTTTTTTCTTTCTCAACAGATCAAACATATGCTTATTAGGTTTGTCAATTTTACCTGCCCAGAATTCTCTAGATGAGGCAAGGGCACCTCTAGCAAGGAGGTAGTCCACTTTCTTGACTTTTTCCTGAAGATCCAAAATCTTAGCTCTTTTGGCATCCAAATCAAGGTTAGAATTCTCAATCAGATTCATCTCCTGAATAAACATCATCCTCCTCTTGTATCTAATATCTTTGGCTTTATTTTTATAATACTTAATCAAATCCTGAATATCTCTAACAGCCCTCTCCCAGGCCACAAAAGGAGACAAATCCAAAGCAAAATGCATCCTAAGAATATTAGAGATTTTATCCTTCACAACAGGGATCTTAAACAGGGAAGAGTCCAAACGAGGCCACCCAGCCCTATAGCTGGGGTTGTTATTGAATAATTTAACAATCAAAGGCGAGTGATCAGACAATAACAGAGAATGATCAATAGAACAACAATAATTCCACAACTCATGGCTTCTGGCAGCATGCATATAAAACCTGTCCAATCTAGCAGACAAGAAGCAGCTCTAGCTCCTGTTATTCCAAGTGTGCCCCGTGTTAGTAGAAAGATCCACCAGGTTATGCTTATTAATCAAATTATACCAGCAATGCTTTTCACAACCAGAAATAATATTTTCACTATTACCATTCCTGTCACCACTATTAGTGACCATATTAAAATCACCAGTCAGCCAGATGTCACCATTGATCCTAGATATTTCTTCCCAGCATTTGGCTCTCTGCAAAGCATGATTAGCAGCATAAACATACACTATAGTGACTTTGAGAGGCACTTTGCACTTAACTGCTATCCATTGATTAGTGGGACTCAGCTGCACATCCTCAATTAAATGACACACTCCATTAGCAACACCTATGGCCGCACCCCCTTTGCCCTTATGATCCGTGTGCACCCAATGGCAGTTGCTAGAAATAGTTTTCATATTCATCATGAGAGGGGGCCCACCAATCTTAAGTTCCTGTAAGCAGATGAAGTCAGGAACAAGAGTAGCATCTTTGAACCAATTATTTATAATCTTACCTCTGACCGGGTCAGAAAGCCCTTTTGTATTAAGAGAAACCAGTTTAAAACTATCCATGGGAGACAAAAAGAAAAGGAGAAGCTTACTTTTTAGGGTTCTTACCAGGCTTCACAGCAGAGAACGATGTCCTAGCCGTTTCCTTCCTCTTAGTTTTGGTATTTACTTTTCCTTTAGGGCTAAGAGACCTGACATTGGACATATTAACGTCTTGTTCGATGAGACAACCAGAAACATCTTGGTTAATGGTATCCTCATCAACTTCATTAATTTGATCGACAAACATATCATCATAATCATCTTCTTCAGAAGACACAGAGGCAGGAGTGGAGCTTGAAGAGGGTCTACAGACCGATTCTTTTACTTCTATTTTTGTCCTTTCACCATTGTCCTGAGATTTCAGATTGGTATTAGTTACCTGAGTGCCACTGAACGAGATATCTTCAACAACCTTATTTGCCTGTAATTTTTGCTCCTCAACAGCTTCAGCACCCGAAGCAAGGGAGCCACTGCAAGGGAAGTCCTCAAGAACCTGAAAGGGATTGAAAACTCCCTTGACTAGGGGCTCCGATCTAGTCACCATATTAGGGTTTTTTTTCTTTGTTTGAGGGGAATCTTTTTGAATCCTTGGTCTTCTTTAGGTTGAGTCGACTTGAAGGGAGCCGATTCAGAGGGGGTCGCTTCACCATTACCTGACACTTTTTCCAGTTTTTTACCTAGCAGAGGACAGTCTTTAATTAAATGACCTTGTTTATAACAATTAAAGCAAGCATTAGGAAGGTTCCTGTAAACAACATTTTGAGTATGCAACTTGCAGCCCTCAGAGTTCTTAATAACTAGTTCCGTTTTAACATTTTTGGAAATATCAACCTCTATAAGCATCTGGGGTTCCCATTTAGGATTAAACTCTTTCTTAGGTTTCTGACCAATCACTTTCCCGATTAATGATCCTAATTTATCGAGCCATGGGTAAAATTCCACCGGAAAGTCAGGAAATTCCACCCAAACAGGCACTTTGGTAGGCTTGTTGTTCCTAGGGTTAAACCCAGGATACCATTTATAAAAAGACAGAGGAGTATTCCTAATGGTCCAATGACCCAGAGGAGTATTCCTAATGGTCGAATGATCCTCTGCTATAACTTGGATAGCATTATTCACATCTTCAAAGAAGAAAAGAAAAAAGTTATTAGGTAGGTATTGCACATGCCTGGCATATAAACCCCTACTTTCCCAGTTAACTTTCATCCAGTTCTTAAGGAGATCCTGAGCTGGTCGAGGCCCGTGACAGTGGGCAATCACAACTTTATCTTCTAGGTGGATGTTCCAACTATTAAGCGCAGAACTCTCAATAATGAGAGTGCAGTCGTCCTTATCAACCTCTTCAAGATCAATGTTTAAAGTATAATCCTTTACTTCTACAGGAGTAGAGATGTCTACCCTATTATCTTGAAGAACCTTTCCTTTACCTTTGGAGTCCTTAAGAGTAGAGTGAGGGAAATGCATACCTGACATCTCCTGATTAGCAAACATAGAGTAGTAGTCATGCCGATGACTCTGAACCACATTGGCGTAAGAAGCACGCTCGTTAGGGTTACCTCCTAGCAGAGCATCAGGAGCTTTCATGCCACTCGGAAGAGCCTCAACAGGTCGGGACGAGCTAATACTGCCATCGAACACGGGGTTAAACATCGATTTCAACATATATTCTGTATCATCAGACCTCGAACCAGGTAAACCGTCGCGCAAAGCATCATGCAGGGCCATATCGGGGGCCCAAGGACGAAACAGGGCTGGAGCAAGGGCAGAGCCCTCCCTCTCGACGAGGGGGAGGAGAAGAGCAGGAGGCGGCCCAATAAACCCTAGAGGTGCGAATGCAGTTCACCACAAATTTTGGTGGTTTTTGTTCCCGGCGCACTGTTCATTCTGATGCTCTGATTTTGGGGTTGGACCAAATTTTCGGTGCACGCCTCTGACTACACGTCTTGTTAGTGATGGATTGACTACACATCTCTAACGGCTTCCCGGTGACATTCCAGTCAATACCGATGAAACTCCATTGTGCTCTCGTGGTCATCTCCGATCGTCTATGCGACATTTGATGATCTTTGATTATTACGGTGATGGGTTCTTGATCCAGTGGCTTGTGGTTGCCGCTCGATTTTCTCAACATAGGCTTTGCTTGCTCTACGTGATCACGCTGATGATTAGTTCGAGATTAGGCATTCCGGTTACATCCCTAGGCCCCCAGGTGGTTGCTTCTGTCCCACCCCGACTCTGCCTAAGCTTGTTCAGGATGTGCCCTCCTGCGATGGTATTCTTCATGATTTGCCATGATTAGACAATGATGGCAATGTGATGATTGATATCCACGTTCATTTTGGGTCATCTCGACTGTATCCCTTCTAGCCACCTTCGTCAATAGGATCAGTGCCCCTAGTATCTATGTGCACCACGAGGGGAGAGAGAGAGAGAGAGAGAGAGAGAGAGAGAGAGAGAGCGAGAGAGAGGGAAAGAGAAAGAGAGAGAGAGAGGGAAAGAGAAAGAGAGAGAGAGAGAGAGAGAGAGTAAGAGAGAGAGGGAGCCAGCCGAATACCTTCAAACATGTGTAAGTGAATAATGTATTGCTTTTTTATCATTTTGTATAAACAACTACGATAAGTTTTTCATGCATTTTGTGTAATTATAAGGATCACACCATTGTGCATTGTCTATTTCATACATGCATCATATGTTTGGGGGATGTGCACTGTTATGTATACGAGACATACTAAATTTTCTTACTCTATATGATGAGAACTTGAACAAGATTAGGTATGGTAATGGAACTACATTATTTCATAATATCCACACATTAAAAAATGCATTGCTTTAAGATAAAAACGACCTTAAAGCCATCCCCATGTTATGGAATCACATATGCATGTTCCCTATTATGCTTGATAGATTCATAGAATGTTTTGACAAGTTGATGAATAAGATATAAAACATCACTTATATCTCGTATGATGAATTACCCTACCCCCCCCCCCCCCCCCCCCCCCTTTTTGCCCTTGAGTGAGAATAATGATGCATGTGATGCACATATGATTGATGGTGCCACCTCTACTCCTACACATATTGAACACAAGATTCCACATGAATGTCCACATTGTGATAATAATATTTCAAATAATGATATAGCTTTGATTGATGATGATACGTGTGCACATGGTAAGGATATGCATGGAAATGAAGTTATTACACCTTTTCCTTCTATATATTTGGATGATGATATGATTGAGCATAATGATGAGAATTATTCACATGCTATTGATTTTGCTACCATTGCTTAGCACGACGCAAGTAATGAATCCTTTTTCCCTCTTGGTGATAATAAACATACAATTTCTCATAACAAAACAATACATGATAATGATGATCCATCTTTATGCTTCATTGAAAAAGACATTGAATTAATGCATGAAGATTTGATACAAAAGAAACATAGGATTGCTTATGATGATAATACCTTTGCTAATTCCATTGATGATATTGTTATAAATTCCCATGACATTGATTATCCTCTTTTTGATGATTTTACAAGAAAACATGATAATACGTGTGTTTATCATTCCTCTTCTCCACCAATCTTTGATATTTATGATGATGATGACATTGCCATATTGCATGATGTAAAGTCTGATTCTTTCCCTATCTTTGATACTTATTGTGAGGATGATGCCTTGAATGTAAATTAGGAATGCATTGATGATACACATACTCCAATGGCAGCTACAAATACGGATGAAATCATATTGTATGATGCTACCACACCCATGTTTGATGCATATAAGGGGCGTGATGATGAAAAAGATAAAGATAATGGTATTTTTTCCACCTTCGTGATGCATAGCAATGAAGGGAATGAGGAGAAAGGAATTATTTATGTTACCACGCATGTACCTAATGTGATTGAGGATTGTGGAAAACACAATTTGTCGTTCATAGAAATGTGTAGGTTCCCAAAGCATACTACAAAAAGAGTAGCCTTGAAGTGTGCCACTCTTTATGTGATTCTTGATTGTGTAAATGCATATGATGAGTATCAATCCATGTTCTCATTCTTTAGTTGAGTATTATCTCATTGCTGTGCTATGGAGTTTTGTTATTGGGTCATTCCCTCATGTGCTAATGATGTTTATGTTCGGTGGAAGTATTTGCGTATTTGTGCATATTTTAGTTTCCATAAAGATAAATTGATATGGATTATTTCCATTGATAATATTGAGCAAATTCATATATGATTCCAAATTTTGAAGCAAAGTGAAGCATACATGGAGCATGATGATATGAAGTATGAAGAAATGGAGCATGTTGAGCATGACAAAGTGAAGATTGAGGATGTTAAACAAAGCATATGGATTCTTATTACATTGTATGACTCACTCTTATGGAGCCAAGTTCACATTTTGTATCCCATGAGATGGCTTTTGATGTATCTCAAGATGTATTCACAAATGATGTATTTCACCCTTTACAAAGATTGTATATGATGATAAGGGATCCCCAACCATTTTTGCATTCTCATATAGAAGCATACTTTAGGAAGGGTGACTTGTTATATATATATATATATATATATATATATATATATATATATATATATATATGAGGAGTAGATTGTATATCTTGGCATACTCCCAAGCACTGTACTTTGCCCCTCATATATATAACTTGTCCGGAATTGTATGGGCATTGTTTTACCTTCCATACCATGGTTTGACCATGTACTTTGGCTGGTGAAGCAAGGTTCCATAGGGTAGTTGCATGAAGTAAACCTAGGACATTGGTATGCAATGTGTGGGATTCAGGTCCATCGTGCATGCCAGTGTTAGGTACATTATTTTAGCACACTTGTGGTTGGAAATTCTTATTAAAATGCATAAACTAAGGTCTAATTGAAGACTCCTTGAAGGGCTACAATGAAAAGTCACAAGACCCATATGAATGGGCATGACATACACACATATATATATATATATATATATATATATATATATATATATATATATATATATATATATATATATATATATATATATATATATATATATATATATATATATATATATATATGTGTGTGTGTGTGTGTGTGTGTGTGTGTGTGTGTGTGGCTTCAAGTAATGAAATATTAAGCGCATAGAGAATCGATGTACATGCTATTGTATCTGGTATTCTTGTTAATTGAATTTTGTGCATCACCTTCTTATTCATTATACAATGCATGTATATTATCTGTAGCAAGTGCAATGGAATGCATCATTAACACCCTCCATCTCCACAAACCCTTTCTCCCCTAACAAGCATGGACCTTCGTGAACCATCCCCTCCATATTCACCACCACATTTAGCTTCGCTGCCATCCCCAACACTATTTACTACATCCACTCCCCTCCCTATTGCACTACATCCACATGTACCTATACCCTCTTTCACTTGTCCTTTCAACCCTATAACCCATCCACTTCTCCACCCGTTCCTGATCCCACACCTCCACCTTCACTTCCTACTCCCAACCTACCATTCAACATCCATTGCCAACTCCTATAATAAATATGCAAAATGTTAGATGAACATACATAATGTGCTTAACACAAACAACTTCAATAATTAACATGATACTTACAAATTGGTAGTGCATACTGTCGTATCCGCGCGCTACCTAAATGCGACGTTCCAACCGTATCTAAACGTGTGGCCTCCGCATCTCTCTGTTGACGATATCGATTAGGAGTATGTTGCTGCTCATCCTAAATCGATTCCCATTCTTCGACATCTAGCCATACAGGCTTCGGTAAGCCTGCTCTAAAAGCATCGCTAGCTTCCGATCCTCGATGAGACATTACCTCGCGTGCCGTATGTTGAATCCATTCGGAACTTACAATAGGATTCCCAAGTGCTGGCCGGTACTCTTCATATATGCATTGTGTGATATGATTTTTAGAGTCCCTATTCTGTTCGGTCCATTTTAACATTACTGAATGACCGAATTCGATGGAGCAGAGTTGTCGAATACGCTGACGCATTGACTTTCTGGCCGCATCCATAACTAGAGCTCCATTACGGATATGATATATCTTTGATTCGTTATGATCATGCGCACCCCAAGGTGTACGTGGAGATCCCATCTGATGCAATGTGAAGATCTCATCTCATCCAATGTATATATATGCATGCTTGTATGCATATGCATGCTTGTATGCATATGCATTCTTGTATGCATATGCATGCTTGTATGCATATGCATTCATGTATGCATATGCATGCTTGTATGCATATGTATACATGCATATGCATGCTTGTATGCATATGCATGCTTGTATGCATATGCATGCATGTATGCATGTGCATGTGTGTATGCATATGCATATTTGTATGCATATGCATACATGCATTCTTGTATGCATATGCATTCATGTATGCATATGCATGCATGGATGCATATGCATGCTTGTATGCATATGCATTCATGTATGCATATGCATTCATGTATGCATTCATGCATGTATGGATATGTATGCATGTATGCATATGCATGCTTGTATGCATATGCATGCATGTATGCATGTGCATGTGTGTACGCATATGCATATTTGTATGCATATGCATAAATGCACTCTTGTATGCATATGCATTCATGTATGCATATGCATGCATGTATGCATATGCATGCTTGTATGCATATGCATTCTTGTATGCATATGCATGCATGTATGCATATGCATGCTTGTATGCATATGCATGTATGCATATGCATGCTTGTATGCATACACATTCTTGTATGCATATGCATTCTTGTATGCATATGCATGCATGTATGCATATGCATGCTTGTATGCATATGCATTCGTGTATGCATATGCATTCATGTATGCATATGCATATGCATTCATGTATGCATATGCATGCTTGTATGCATATGCATTCATGTATGCATATGCATGCTTGTATGCATTCATGCATGTATGCATATGCATTCATGTATGCATATGCATTCATGTATGCATATGCATGCATGTATGCATATGCATGCATGTATGCATATGCATTCATGTATGCATATGCATGCTTGTATGCATATGCATGCTTGTATGCATATGCATGCTTGTATGCATATGCATGCTTGTATGCATATGCATGCATGTATGCATATGCATGCATGTATGCATATGCATGCTTGTATGCATCTGCATTCATGTATGCATCTGCATTCGTGTATGCATCTGCATTCGTGTATGCATCTGCATGCTTGTATGCATATGCATGCTTGTATGCATATGCATTCTTGTATGCATATGCATTCTTGTATGCATATGCATGCTTGTATGCATATGAATGCATGTATGCATATGCATGCATGTATGCATATGCATGCATGTATGCATATGCATGCATGTATGAATATGCATTCATGTATGCATATGCATTCTTGTATGCATATGCATGCATGTATGCATATGCATGCTTGTATGCACATGCATGCTTGTATGCATATGCATCCAAGCATGCATATGCATACAAGCATGCATATGCATACATGCATGCACATGAATGCATATGCATGCATGTATGCATATGCATTCATGTATGCATATGCATTCATGTATGCATATGCATTCATGTATGCATATGCATTCATGTATGCATATGCATTCATGTATGCATATGCATTCATGTATGCATATGCATTCATGTATGCATATGCATGCATGTATGCATATGCATGCATATGCATTCATGTATGCATATGCATTCATGTATGCATATGCATTCTTGTATGCATATGCATGCATGTATGCATATGCATGCTTGTATGCATATGCATGCTTTTATGCATATGCATTCATGTATGCATATGCATACATGAATGCATATGCATTATTGTATGCATATGCATGCTTGTATGCATATGCATTCATGTATGCATATGCATGCTTGTATGCATATGCATGCTTGTATGCATATGCATTCTTGTATGCATATGCATTCTTGTATGCATATGCATGCTTGTATGCATATGCATTCATGTATGCATATGCATTCTTGTATGCATATGCATTCATGTATGCATATGCATGCATGTATGCATATGCATGCATGTATGCATATGCATGCATGTATGCATATGCATGCATGTATGCATATGCATGTTTGTATGCGTATGCATGCATGTATGCATATGCATTCATGTATACATATGCATTCATGTATGCATATGCATTCATGTATGCATAGATATGCATTCATGTATGCATATGCATGCTTGTATGCATATGCATGCTTGTATGCATATGCATGCTTGTATGCATATTCATGTATATATGTATGCATATGCATGCATGTGGATACATATATATGCATGCATGTATGTGTATGCATATGCATGAATGAGTATGCATATGTATTATGTACGTGTGTATGCATATGCATTGTGTATGTGTGTATGCATATGCATTGTGTATGTGTGTATGTGTATGCATATGCATGTGTGTATGCATGTGCATGTGTGTATGCATATGCATGTGTATGTGTATGCATATGCATGTGTATATGCATATGCATGTTTGTATTCATATGCATGTGTGTGTTTATACATATGTGAGTGTGTATGTATATATGTATATATCTCTCCCTCTCTCTTTATCTCTCTCTCTCTCTCTCAATCGAAAACAAAACTAAAAAGAGAAGATATTAGAAAAGAAAAAACATAAAGAAAGAGAAAACAATGATATATCTCTCACATACATCGATATAATTGTTTGAATCAAGGTTGTCAAAATCCACTTGAAGTTCTCCTTCGTCAAATTTCTAGAAATTTGATCCCAAAAATCTCTTGCAAAATTAAAGAAAGAACATATTATAAAAGGAAAAACATAAAGAAAGAAAAAAGAGAGCTACAATATGTGTGATCTACTTACCAAAGCGTCATATTTATAAAAATAGAGGTGTGCTTAGAGAGAGAGAGGGAAGGAGAGGGGGAGAGAGAGAGAGAGAGAGAGTGAGAGAGAGAGAGAGAGAGAGAGAGAGAGAGAGAGAGAGAGAGAGAGAGAGAGAGAGAGAATTGTTTGAATCAAGGTCGTCAAAATCCACTTGGAGTTCTCCTTCGTCGAATTTCCAAAGATTTGATCACAAAATCTCTAGCAAAACCAAACAGAGAACATATTAGTAAAACAAAAACATAAAGAAAGAAAAAAGAGTGCTACAATATGTGCGATCTACTTACCAAAACTTCATATCTATAAAGATAGAGGTCCGTTTAGAGAGAGAGAGAGAGAGAGAGAGAGAGAGAGAGAGAGAGAGAGAGAGAGAGAGAGAGAGAGAGAGAGAGAGAGAGAGAGAGAGAGAGAGAGAGAGAGAGAGAGAGAGAGAGAGAGAGAGAGAGAGAGAGAGAGAGAGAGAGAGAGAGAGAGAGAGAGAGAGAGAGAGAGAGAGAGAGAGAGAGGGGGAGGGAGAGAGAGGGAGGGAGAGAGAAGGAGAGAGAGTGAGAGAGAGGAAGGGAGGGAGAGAAAGAGGGAGGGGGAGAGAGAGAGAGAGAGAGAGAGAGAGAGAGAGAGAGAGAGAGAGAGAGAGAGAGAGAGAGAGAGAGAGAGAGAGAGAGAGAGAGAGAGAGAGAGAGAGAGAGAGAGAGAGAGAGAGAGAGAGAGAGAGAGAGAGAGAGAGAGAGAGAGAGAGAGAGAGAGAGAAAGGGTGACAAACAGAGATCTGTTGTTGGCGCGCGCAAACTCGACAGGAGAAGAGCTAGATTCAAAACGCTCAAAATGACGAATTTTGGTTTCGGGCTCGGTTAAAAAGAGGGCGTCGGTATAAGCATCGGTATAAGCGTCAGTAATTCCAGCAAATTACCAACGCTTATACCGACGATTATATCGACGCAGTCTTTTCGAGGCAAAGCGGCTTTCCCAAATTGTCTAAGGGTCATACGGACGCCGACAGGTGACCGTCAGTATACTGACCGTCGGTATTCCCTCGATATGTTGTAGTGTGCTTGATGTTAATTGAGTAATGCTTCTTTGCTTCTGTGACTCTTAATTTTGGCTCTTAGTCTGACAATCCCTTCTCATTGTCTTGTTTTATAATCCTCTTATGGTTTTGTGCAAAGCATACACATAGTGCATATTGCGTTGAGTAAAAGAACCCACCTCGAGCACAAGAGAACATAAATTTCCTCTACATTCTCACATGCTTGAAAGAATATTAAAGATCATATCAAGATCAATAGGGACTAGAGATGGGTTGTAGGTACTAGACAGACATACTCAATGTGGTACCCTGTTGTGGGCATGACTTGCTTCTTATGTGGGATATCTCTAAAGGGAAAAAACTTTGGCTGAGGCATTTTAGATGTGGAATGGACCTTTTTAAGTCATGGTAGGAACAAATGAATGCAACTAGAAGACATGAATCCCCATCTAAAACTGAACTAGGCCTTCCTTAGGAGCCACATCTTCTTTTGGGGAAGGCAAGACCTCATATTCATGCAATTTCGCTAGTGAGATCAACCCCAAGGGTCTTTTTTGGAAAGAGGGAAGTCCTATCAAAGAAGTGTCTCTCATCCTTAAAAGGATGGACATTCATGCCAAACTCAACAGGGCATGGATTACAAATTGCTAAACTATTAGATGAAACTTAATGCCTTAAATCTTGCGGCATCCCCTTATAAAAGTTGAAAAATTAGTCCTCCTTTGAAATATTCTTCATAGGGTATCTTCATAAGACTTCAAAGTCAAACTTTTCTCCTCTTTGGTGCAAAAAATCGCTCAAGGAAAAAGAAGGATTAAGGAATCTCTTTTATTCCTACCATAAAAGTTCTCCATCGAAAAAAAGAGAATGAATATCCATACACTTGCTAAGTTTATATGAAATTCTTCAAAACGTCCTTGATTTGAACTTATAGATCTGACATTTGAAAATTGGAGGCATTATAAAAGCTCAATCAAATTGAACTCCTCGTTGCATTTTGGACTTCGCACGTGTCCTTTGCAAGCCCTTTCCAAGTTCCAAGTGTCAAAAGACTACTGTCACCAGCTTCTGTAGCTCGAGGCGTGCTGGTCCGCTTAACGAACCAGAAATACGGTCCTAACACTTACTTTGCGACGAAACCAGCAGCAGGAGGCAATAGGATCTTCTCCATTTCTTCAGCATGGCTCTTATTTTTCCTCAGGGTACGCTTTGCGATCAGTTCTCGCATTGCAGAGGCCGTAGTTCATATTCGAAAGCTCTATCCGCTGATTTGTTACATTTCCGTAACCTACATGCTTCAAACATACCCGTAGTAAGGAGGCAGAAAAGCAGCCGTCCACGGATTCTTGAGTGCGCAGCCGTTAGGGGTGGCTCGAAGAGAGACGTAGAAAAGCTTGTTGCCAAAACTAAGCATCAACGACCTCGTAAGTCTCTTACTCTTCCCCCCTTTTTTTTTAAATATTTGTAGCTTTGGCCCTATTTATTAAAAGGAATGTGTTCAGAATAGCTCCTGTTTTACGGAAGTATTCTTTCAGCTAACAAAAACATCTGGCTCTTGCTGAACATGGTAGTTGAAATTCACTTTATTCGAATAAATTATCAGATATAGTTCCGCCGAGTTCGTTGGTGATTCTAAAAACTTCAAAAAAGTGGCGACTCAACGAATATTTCAATGCCGCTCAGCTTCCAATGTGTGAACATGCCCAGCAGGATACATGGCCCTTGCTTAATAACACATGGTGTTTTGATTGCGTTGCGTGATATGTATCTCGGTAGTTTATTAAGCCACTGCAATATTTGCTCCTTTTGCTTGCTCATAGATTGTAAGGGATGCGTTACCTTATAATAGGATGATAAGAGATTCATCGTGGAAACTCTTTACGTGACGTGAAACATAATTCCAATATTTCACCATAATTCCATAAAGTTGATGGAATTATGCAGTATAAGTGAATTGATTGGCTACCTATTAAATATGGTTTTCCTGATGTAGTCGCTTGCATAATATGGTGTTCTTTGGGTGCTGCCCTAACTGTAGCCTGTAGGTATATAGTGCTGCATTGTTTCATCGATTGCATGCTGGCAATGGCAGGTTTCCAACCATAAAAATCCTCGAATTGCAGAAGCTAATGCTGCCAGGTGTTAAGGTGAAGACCTTAATCACTTTTTTACCTGCATGTCTCTCCTAACTTGTGTTAGTGGTTTACACCCAGTTACTGTCTTTTTCATTGTAATTTCATTCTTGGCACAGCAGAAAAATGTTTTCTGTGACGTTTTGCCAGAGTTTATTAATGAACACTAAATGGTTTTTTAGTAGTGTGCGGTGTAGGTTAAAATCTTTTTCACTTATTTTGGTTTCATTGTGTTCCATATTCCTTCGAGAACACTTAAATGAGCTTGATTGAACTCAAGCCAGTAACAAATAATGGAATTATGCAATGAAATTTGTTTACTTATAGAGATAGACTGTTTACAATACTAGGACAAAGTGAGTTAGAATCATATAATAATGGAATCCTTTGCATATAATGTTCTTGAGTTCTACTGAGCAAAAGGCTTGCATAGCCTAATAGGGGAGCAATTTGCCTTGACTTCTTGTGGGTTGCAAAAGATTTCCTTATGAAGAGGAGAGACATGTTTTTTCCCATGATTTCCTCGTGTTGATTGAAAGGTGTTGGTTATTGATCGAGGCTGTTAGTACATGACTTAGCTGAACTCCTGAAGTCATGGGAACGATTGTGTGCCCCTTGTGAACACATCCAACACCCATTTATAGTTTGAAGGGAAGCTAATGATCTTCTCGCATTTGCTTGATGCTATTATCAATAATGTAAGCAAGCTCCAAAATAGCTAAAACTTGATAATTACATGTTTATGGCATGTGCATGTTTGCAAATCTTTTGATGATGAATTCCACAAGGAGGGGCTTGGTTGCGTGGTACATGTTTAGTTTAGCTCTTATAGGTGATTCTTTGATCTTGGAAGGTGTTCTTTGGAGGTTCAATGTATATTTTGAAATGCGATAATTGATGTTCTGGACAACCTTGAGAAATCTTGAATTTTAGAACGTTTTTTGTTACATTTATGCTAATTAAAATGATTTATACAAAAAGAAATAGACGAGATTAAAAAAAGAAAAAGGTGGGACAAGCAAAATCATAGTTGAATATACTAAAATGTGAAGTGATTCTATTACCCAGATGCAAATTGATTAGCTGATATATCTTGAGATCTAATCCAAACACATGGTTGATCAATATTTGACCCAAAATTGCAGCTTATTTTCTGATGTAGAAGAGAAAATGTAATAAGGCTGATTTGAATAAACTGAAAACATAGGACTAGTTGAGAACATGAAAGAAAAATAATATGTTGAGGATGACTGTAATAAGAGAGATAAGCTGCCCACCATAAGATTTCTATCCAAATATTAAGGAGTATTCCATAATTATGTTTTTAAAAAGATATAGGCTGGAAGCTGAATGCCTTAGGATGCCTCAGGTTGAGGTTGTCTTGGAATGAGAATTCTCAACTAACACTCTTTATATGAACCATAGGAAAGGATGATGCCCATAGATTTAGGCATTTTTTGAAGGTTCTCTAATGGACATGGACAAAAAGGATCCATAAAGTAAAGATGTGAAAAACATTGACAAGACCAAGAAAGACGTAAAATAGATTGCAACTGAGTAAAACGAAGCTTCTTGAGTTTGGAGAGAACAATTATATGGCATATGTTAGTTTCCTTTGAAAGAAGACAAGTTGAAGTAATGAATATGATCACATGTGAACTAATAAACTGAATTTGAGAGAGGAACTAAAAAGTGTAATTATTCTCACCAACATTGGCTATTATACTCATTGATTTTCTTTTGTTGTTTTGGCTTTGCACTAAAACTTCTTGCTTAGACTTGCACCTGGACAATTTTTCAAAGGAAAAACCTTGAGACATTCTCTTTCATTGTCATTGGTTTTTCCACAATGCTTACGTGTTTTTTAGCCATTAATTTTAACTTGGTTTTGACAAGAAAAGATTCTTCAATTGAATTGATCTTACTACTCTTGCTTTTCTTTACCTTGGATTTTATGGAAATTATGATTTCAAGAGCAAGAGGGGAGAGTATTGAGGCATAGTTACCAAAGTGTCATATGTTGGTGGAAGAGAGTTTGTTTATACAACCTTACAATGCCCCATATTTGCAATGCTATTGCACCAAACTTGGTATACAATCTTTATCTTTAATCTTCAACTGAAAGAAAGCAATCATGACAGAGTTTAGACTTCTTGGACCTCACACTAAAAGAGCCAAATTTATCAAATTGTTCGCAAGATGTAGAATTAGAAACATCATGAATATATTATCACTAAAGTTGTGGAAAATAAGTACTCCTAGTGTAGAAGGTTTTTGATATAATGTGTTGGGTACTTGGCTCTTCAATTTCAATGCCTTCAATCTTGCTGATTTTGTTTTTGATTGGTTCTTAAAGATTTTGAGTTGTAACAACTATTTGAGTTTTGCAGTCCATTTGTGAAAACCCATTTTTGTGAGATTATGTATTGCTATAATAGAAAAGTGGCATTGAAGAGGATGAGAAAGATTTGCTCTTCTGGATCTAGAGGTGAGGTTAAATTGATAGTTGAGTTGATGCTTAACTAATCTTTGATTCAAAATTAAGCTGGTTCTTTGGTGTAGAATCTAGCATGGCTGAAGAGAACGAACTGACAAGGCAAGATCAACCAAGAAAATGAGTGGGAAATGATATGCTTACAATGATCAATTTGTTAGAAGACTATTTGTCCTCATTTAATTCATCAATTATATCATTAAACAATTACTCTTTTGTTGTCTTATCTTTTGTACTCTTAAGATCTTGGTTGAGCGAAATCCAACACCATCTATCTTGTGTGAAAATCATGAATCATTTGAAGTTTAGCATGTCTTAGAACTGAGGATCTATTAGGATTGTCTTAAATAGCTTTCTGTTAGATATGATATCATATCTATTATTGCATTTCAAAATGTTCATTATACTTAGAAGGAGCACCTTCCCAAGGTCAAAGGATATGAATTGCAGGAAAATCCTCCGAAAGTGGGAAAAAGTGCCGGAACTTAAGCGTGTTCACTCACATCACTACCATAATGTACAAACAAATCTTCCTTGGGAGTAATTTAGTTGTTAAGACATAACAATACATAAATAGACACATAATGGAAGATTGCATCAGAGTTTATCAGCTGAGAAGTAGAGATGCCTTGTTGATATATTTAGGTAGTGATGTGTGTGAACACTCTAGGAACGCCGGGGCACTTTTTTCCCCCTTTAGGAGATTTTTTTTCCCCGGCTTGTATATATCCCTATAGCCCTAACGGGTTACTTATCTTTGGACATTCTCTAGTACATTCAGTATCGTGTGTTTTGCTCCAAGCTTCTTCTTCTTCCTTGTGTTGTTCGCGTGCTTCCGCAAACATCTAACTCCAGCAATTGGTATCAGAGCATGTCGCTGCTTCATCTAGGGCAGCGTCGACACCTCTCCGGTTGCAGTCTCAGAATCGAACGAATTTTGGTGAGCATACTCAACTCGTTTCAGCCTCTGAACATACTATCACAGTGCTTGTGCAGGCTATTTCGTCTTTTTGTGCCAAAGGTATATACTAGTTTCGGTTCGCTAGTATAAGAGTCTAAGTTTGCTACAGGTTTAGCATAATTCATCTCGGCAGTTCTGTTCAACTTTTTGAGGTATAGTCAATTTTCTACATCAAGGTATTTTAGTCATCGGCCATGGTTGAAAGCACAGATGTATTCCGTATGTTGGCTATTGACGATAAGTTGGATGGTACCAACTACCCGTTATGGGCTTATATGATGCGACATGTATTGGTTGCAAAAGGACTGTGGAACATTGTGCAGGGTGTTGAAAAATGTCCTATGACACCTGTAACTGTTACAACTTCAGGTACTGAAGCTGATGCAGAAGATGTCGAAGACGATGATATTCTGCATATTCCTGTTCATGCTGAGGTTTTCGCTGCACCTACTGCATAGCAAATTCGTTGGGATGGCAGAGATGCCCAGGCCTGCATTGATAGCTTTGTCTGTCAAACGTTCCATTATTCCTCACATTCGCACTTGCAGAACAGCTAAGGATGCTTTGGATACACTTACCACATTGTACCAAGCTAGAAATGATGCTCGTGTTGCTTACGTCTGAAAACAATTGGAGAGTGAGCACATGAATGAAGGTGATTCTATGGACAGTTTTCTAACAAAGATCAAAGACTTGAAAGAACAGTTGATTTCTGCCGATGAAGATATACCAGATAGCTCACTTGTGCAGACCGTTTTGAATGGTCTTCCTAATTCATATCAGAGTTTTGCTTCTACACTTCGGTTGATGATGAAAGGCAATCCAAATGCCTTGTCATTTGAGGAGTTAGTCTCTGTTCAGTTGCAGGAAGATCAGTCAAGGCAGAACATGTCCATTATGCGGGTCGAAGATTAAGCTTTCTTGGTTAGTGAGAAGGGCAATGGAAAATGGAGCTCTTCAACTAGTAAGCAAAAATCTGTTAATCTGCACATTCAAAGAAGGAAGACAAAGATAAGAAGACATCAGAAAAGCATAAATTGTTTTGCAAGTACTGTAAAGGAAATGATCATATCATAAAGAACTATTTTAAACTCGCTGCAAAAGAGGCAAAGAAAAAAGAGGCTGGAATGGTTGTTGCAGAGGCCTCTACTCCAAAAACAGAGTCGGCTAACCTTGTGCAGTATGAAGAATGGGCGTTTACTACTATTTGCGGTTTTGAGCCATCTTCTCATGAGGCGTGTATGTCTGTAGTAGACTCAGATGCTTGGTACTTTGATAGTGGGGCGACCAAACATATTACCTCGCAACGCAGTTTCTTCTCTTCACTCTAGCCTTCCCCTACAGGGAATAGTGTCACATGCGCCAACAACTCCTCTTATCTTGTCATGGGTTAGTAAGATCATTCTGTTGATGGTAGTTCTTTCACTTTGTCAGATGCTTTATTTGTGCCAGGGATCAAGAAGAATCTGTTATTAGTTTTTGCATTAGCCAAGATTGGCTTGGTTGTGAAATTTGTTGATGACAGATGTACAGTTCATGATCTGTGAAATGGCGATGTTATTATTGCTTCTGGCATTTTATGTTGTGGGCTGTATAAGCTCATAGACTATGAAAAATCGGTGAATGATTTGGCATCTGGAGTACATGATTCTCAGGCTATGTCGGATGCAAAGCTTTGGCAAGCGTTTTGGCAAAATGTAGCATTCCTTATTTCCAAAAGATGGTTCAGTTCGGGTTACTCAGAAATTAAAGCTTGTTCATAGCGATGTCTTTGGTCCTATGAAGACACCCTCTTTTGGAAATTATCCTTACTTCGTGACTTTCATTGATGATTTCTCTAGGCATGCATGGGTATATCCACTCAAAGCAAAGTCCGAAGTGTTTGTGCTTCAAATAGTTTCTGATTTTGGCTGAAAATATGTGAGCATGTAAAATGGGCACCCTCCGTTCTGATCGAGGGGGGGAATATATGTCTTGTGATTTTAATGCATTTCTGGCTTAACGTGGGATAAAACACCAATGTACGTGGCTTAACGTATAGACCTCAATAGAATGGATTTGTTGAATGGAAGAAAAGGTCACTCATGGAGATTGGGAGGTGTATGGTCAAGAGTCGGGCCTTACCACGGTTTCTGGCTTGAGGCTCTTATGTGTGCAGCATATGTACTTAACAGGTGTCCCACTAAAGCACTGCAGTCTATCACTCCATATGAGGCTTGGCATCATCGCAAGCCATCTGTTGCTCAT
Organism: Ceratopteris richardii; assembly: GCA_020310875.1. Taxonomy (NCBI): domain Eukaryota; kingdom Viridiplantae; phylum Streptophyta; class Polypodiopsida; order Polypodiales; family Pteridaceae; genus Ceratopteris; species Ceratopteris richardii. The sequence continues at coordinate 170,139,584 of CM035423.1, read as the reverse complement.
CTTCATGTTTTTGGTTGTCTGGCATATGCATTAGTGCTTGAACAACATCGCAGAAAATTGGATGATAAAGCAGTAAAATGTATTTTTGTTTGGTACAGTTTTGAAAGTAAAGGCTATCGTCTGTATCATCCACACACTAAATGCATTCTGGTTAGTCGTGATGATGTTTTTGTGGAAGATGCTATTCAGCCATTGCTTTCATGCACTAAGGAGACTTCTGTTAGCTGCAAAGACATGTATGATACTTTGCTGCCTCTTTTTACAGGTGGACAGTCTAGTGCTGGTCCTAATGACGCAACTTCTCAGCCTTTGCAGGTTTCATGTGATGATGCAGATCATTCCATTTCTGATGTAGATTTACATGATACACTTGTTGATGAGAGAGCTGACATTGAGAAGTCAAAAGCTATGCCAAAATGGATGGTGTAGACTTTGCGTGATAACAAATTAGATGCACCTCTGTCATATCGTACTCGGTTAGGCTCTCATAGTGCCTCTTTTGCATGAGATTGCTATGCTATGGCTGCCTCTAGTCTCTATGATGAGACTGAACCTGTTTCGTTTGATGAAGCACAAAAATCTGAACATTGGATGGCTGCAATGCAATTTGAATATGATGCTATAATGAAGAATGATACTTGGTCTTTATGTGACTTGCCTCCTGGCAAGAAGGCCATTGGCACAAAGTGGGTGTACAAGATGAAGCGTAAACCCGATGGAACAGTTGACAGGTATAAGGCTAGGCTTGTTGCAAAGGGTTATGCGCAGGAAAGAGGCATTGATTTTGATGAGACATTTGCACCTACTTGCCGAATGACTACTGTTTGTAGCATCTGTGCACCTGCAGTACATCAGTTGGATATCAAAACAACATTTCTGAATGGTGACTTGCATGAAGAAGTGTATGTTTTTCAGCCCTGTGGTTTTGTGCAGCAAGGGCATGAGAACGAGGTCTGCAGGTTAAAGAAGGCATTATATGGTTTAAAGCAAGCACCACGTGCTTGGTATGAAAAGATATATGCCTATCTGATTGCACATGGTTTTGAGAACAATCCAACTGAAAGCACCTTATATGTTAAGCATGCTAATGATGTACTTTTGATCATTGTGGTTCATGTTGATGACATGGTGCTCACTGGTCCTCATGAGAGGCATATTGTTGATTTTAAGGCACATCTTTCGCTACTTGAGTGGTACCCGGCTACTTGGGTTGTTTTATCCGAAGGGGGATCACTACCGCTAGATTTGCATGCTCTTTTTTACTCTGACCGGGCTGGTTGCTATGACACTCGTGTGTCCATGAGTGGTTTTTGCTTCATGCTTGGTAGCTCATGCATATCCTTGTTGAGCAAGAGGCAGCCTACTGTGGCCACTTCCAGTTGTGAGGTTGAGTATAGGGGAGCTTTCACAGCGATTGTTGAGTGTGTCTGGTCAGACTCCTTAGTGGCTGATTTGGGTGTTGGTCAGTCTTCTTCCACCACCATCTTCACTGACAGTCAGAGGGCATTGGCAGTTGCGAGAAACCCTGTGTTCCATGCTCGCACTAAGCACATTGAGGTGCATTATCACTATGTCAGGGAAAGGTTCTCTGCTGGAGAGATTAGCTTGGCTTATGTGCCCACGCAGGAGAACATTGGAGACCTTTTCACAAAGGCTCTGCCTCGGGAGAAGTTTGAAGCTTTTCCCAAAGCTTTGGGCTTACTTCCTTTTGTGGAGTGATTTCCACATAGCTTGGCACTTCTTTATACATGAGTGCTAGCTCCTTGTTCACCGCATCACTCCCAGGGGGGATTTGTTGATATATTTAGGTAGTGATGTGTGTGAACACTCTAGGACCGCAGTGGCACTTTTTTCCCTCTTTAGGAGGTTTTCCCCCCGGGCTCGTATATACGCCTATAGCCCTAATGGGTTACTTATCTTTGGACATTCTCTAGTAATACATTCAGTATTGTGTGTGGTGCTCCAAGCTTCTTTTTCTTCCTTGTGCTGTTCGCGTGCTTCCACATACATCTAACTCCAACATGCCTTGTACATTTTCTCTTTGTGTCTTCCTTGGAGTGTCCATGGCTTGTTTATTTTTCACATTCTATCTATTTTTTGTTGTGTAAGTCAAGGACCATATTGCACAAAAGGATGGCTGCCACAAGAGAGCACTGTTGCTCCCCATCGCGTGTATCAAGTTGGGTGTAGACGGGCACATGTTTGGCAACCTTAGTCCATTTTTGGTGCACTATGCAGTGCTATCATCATGCCACTCCTCCTCCAAGGTGAATGGCTAAGGTGGATTCTCGGACTCAAATTTAAGAAGGAAAGGCATATGACATAACCATTCAAGCCTCTTTCTTCTTTGCTCTTTAGTATCCAAATTATGACAATTCTCAATGGTATTATTATTAGCCTTGTACTTGCAAAATTGTTTCCTCTTTTTTGATTTCCTCTCATCTTGTATCCCTCCTTTCTTTGATTGTATAGCATTGAAACAATTTTGTTGCTTGGAGGACCTACTTTTAGATTAATTCTCTTGCAGCAAAGCATAAACCTACTCTTCGAATGATAACACATTGAGATTTCCTTTCATCATCAAGCAAAAATAGAAGCGAACTCTTACAAGAATCAGGTAGGCCATGAAGAATAATTTCCAGAAGTGAATTGTCTAGGGAAGGCTTATATAGCAATTAACTTCTCTTTCAAGTGCTCAATCTTTATTGAAAAACCAACCTTAGAATCAACTGCATTCATCTGCTCACTCTTTAGTCATCTTTGGAGATAAGGGTATCCTGGTTCCTAATTATCTTTGGAGATGAATTAGGATACTCTTTCTTGCAATTTCTTGCACTAATGTGATGAGTATTCTAAGTTGTCCCAATTGTTTTGCAAGAGTGAATATGAGGCATGTGTTAGTATATGAACAATTCAACAATGTTTGCCCCTCATGATTGTATATTGTGGTGCACACTCGCCAATTGTGTATCTCTCTCTCTCTCTCTCTCTCTCTCTCTCACACACACACACACACACACACACACACACACACACACACACACACACACACACACACACACACACACACACACACACACACACACACACATCCCCCCCCCCCACCCCCAAAAAAAAAACAAAAAAAAAACAAACAACCAATGCGCGCATGCGTGCGTGCACACACACACACACACACACACACACACACACACACACACACACACACACAAGCTATGATTTAATTATGGACATGTCATTTTGTATGCACCTTTAAGAATCAGAATGAGCTGGATAATAAACCCCTGTATGATTCCCGGTGTAACCATAAAGGATGTTATTTAAAAAGTACAAATTATAAGGTGATTGATTTAGAAAAAAAAATTCCCCCTTTTGCTTCTGTTCCCTTGCCTGTAATTTTTTCGTCTTCCAAGTGTCTCTTCTATTTACAAGATCAAATTTTATCAGAACTTATAAAGGTATATCATAGTTTGGCCCTTACGATATATTTTACCCATTAGAAAAAGGTCATTCATGGTAGCACCTACCTGCAAGTGTAAAAGAACCTGCTTGTGGATTGAGTTAACATATATATGCCATATATGTTGGTGTGTTTTATGCATATTCTATTTTTTAGCAAGACATACTCTCTGGTTGATCAAATATTTCTTTTGAATGGAGTACGAGTGGACTTCTTAGTAAGGATCAGGGTATGATATGCTATGAAAACATTTGAAGTTCTGATCTTCTCAGAATACCGAGCTCTATTTTGTTTGTCATTTGATTATAGATATCAGATGCTTTTAGTTTAACATTTAAAAAGACTTCAGAACTTGAGGTTTATAAATCACAGAAAGGCCATTGGATGTTGCCATACTATTTTGTCGATACCATGTTTAATGGAGCTGATGGCCATCTAATCTTGTGGCTGATTATCTGAGCTTATAGTTGCACTTTACTTTTGGGTGAATTTGTCATTTTTTCCTGTAATAACCTTGCTGTATTTATCTTTAATATTTTCACTGCCTGTAGGGCACAAAAAGGGAATGACTCCTTCAAAGACAGATCTACTTGAAGAGCTAGAGGAAGAAAAAGAGACAGAGGTGAGTGTCCAGGATGAAATCTCCCAGCTGGTCGGAGAGGATAATACATTAGCACTGTCTGAAGATGGTAATACATTGCTACATGATGGTTCTAACTCGGATGCAAAAATCCAAGAAAACACTATGGAGGGCCATGGAGATCACGATTCAGACAGTTTGCTGAACGTTGTGAACAATGTGACAGGTGTGCAAGGAATAGTTAATTCTGCTGAAGAGACTGCAGTCAGTGTAATAGATAGTGCTGCTGATGTACAGAAGCAAATGGTTAATGATACCATGGAGAGAGGGAAAACCTTAGCTGAAGGTATCAATGCTATTGTAAGTGAGCAACCAAACAGAGCTGCCTCTGAAGTAAAAGAATCAGGTGAGGGAGGTATTGATGTTTTCTCAGACGGAGATCAAGACTCAGAGGGTTTAAGTTCATTGAATGTTATGAACAATGTGACAGAAGGCGTACAAGGAATAGTTGATTCTGCAGAAGATACTGCAATCAGTGTAATAGATAGAGCTGCTGATGTACAGAAGCAAATAACTAGTGATGCTATGGAGAGAGGAAAAACCTTAGCTGAAGGTACTAGTGCTATTGTTAGTGAGAAACGAAACAGAGCTGCCTCTAAAGTAAAAGAATCAGGTGAGGGAAGCATTGGCATTATTTCAAACGGTTCCATAAATGTTGGCAGTAGATCGAGTGATTCGAGGCAACAAATGTCAGAGGACATTGTAGATGTCACTCTAGACATAAGAGATGATTCACATTCTCAAATCCACAGCACCATTCATAACAATAAAGAGGAATTGAGTGCTGCAGATGAGGCCAAGGATATGGCATCGGATGCCAATCAGAAGTTCAATGAAAGTGGGGGACGGCTTAGGGAAGATTTATCTAAAACACTGTCAGCTGGTCAGAGGCTTGCAGAGAATGGAAGTGCAATGATTGGTCAACAAGCTAAGGAACTAAAATTGGATGCAGAGAATATGCTACAGGAGCAAGGAGGTCGTCTAGAGCAAGCTTCAATGAAGCTCCAAAGTGAAGCAAGTAAATCAATGGGTCGAGTCCAAGACTCAGTGCAGAAAGCTTTGGAAGAATCCACAGGAGCAGCTAGAAGCATTCAAACTGAGGCACTTAGAATGGGTGAGCTTCTTAGGGACACTGGTAGTGAGACTATTGAGAGTGCATCTAAGATATTTCTGAAGACACCTACAGAAACTGGCAGAACAACACAGGAGCACAAGAGTGAGATGCTAATACAAGATGTCGAACCTCAAGTCACATCAGAGAAAGATAAACAGCTTTTTGATGGGCTTAAAGTTTTGGTAGCTGGTGCATCGGGACAAACGGGAAGGTAACACTTGTTTACTCATCATCATAGTTTTTGTTTCTAGGGATGGCTGAAGAATGGTAGGAACTGAGGCTGAACCAGAGTGACTATTGGTCATCAACCAACTTTTAAAAGAGGCAACCTGCTGACATCGGATAGCTAATAATAAGCTTCGCTACTTGATGTGACTAAGAAGATATTTGTATCATACATTTTGTTCATGTGCAAATGTTGCATTTTTCTTCTCTCCTGAATTATCTCATTAGAAAGAGTCACTATGTTAAAGGGCCAAGTTAACTCATTTCAGTCTAGTCTTGATTTTTGGAGTATGGTTCTTGTCTTTCCCTTTTTGTATGCATTTTAGTGGTCTTTATAGTATGGAATACTGTATACATGTCAGCGCCAGATCCTTGACTTCTCTGTTGTTGGTTGCTGAAAGAGATAAGTAGTTTTGCTCCTTAGCAGGTCTTTTGCTGTTCTATCTCCTTTTTGTTCTCATGGATTATAAGTGCTGTAAACCGTGAGTATTGTTCTCAACACCAGTTGAATCTTACCATGATCTCAGAATGGAGTCTTCAATAATCAAAGCCCTCCTAAAAATTGGTGGGGTCCATTCTAAAAGCTCAAGGTAGGTAGTTCATTTACATCTCTGCATTTTGTTTTTCGCTTCTGATCCACTGAGAATAGTTTTTTCATCATTTGACAGTTAGATTCTTCCCTTATCTATCTGTTTATAATTCTAGAGCCTTTGGATTTAGATTTTCACCTCATTGACTAGAGGATTTCCTACCTATGTTGAATGTGCCTATTGGGAAAGGTCTCTCCATCAATACTTTCTTGTCTTTGGCCTCCTTGGATGGTATCTCCAATGTTATCAGATACTTCACATGATGGAACTGGTTACTGCTCTCTGCCAGATCATGATTGGTACTGGATTTCACATTAGATCACTGCTTGCCAGACAATACGTCTTCAGTATGGGAGGTATTGACTGGAAACTAAGGATAATTATATTCACGTTTCTCTAGAAGGAAGAGCTTTTTGTACCCGGCCTTTTCTTGCAACGTTAAAATGGTAATTATTTCCTACATTTTCCTCCATAACTTAACTCACTAGGCACCCAAACTTTGTCTTAATTCATCGCTCCACTAGCCTTGCCTATATCATCAACTTTTCTTTCCATAAGATTCTTGTCTTCTCCATTTCAAGCTCCCTCATAATTGCCCTCTTAGTTGAAATGATGAATCCTTGTGTGTTTCCATGCCATCCATTTTTTTAACCTTTCTTGTTTCCTCTTCCTCCTCCCTGTTGCTCGTTAGTGATGGATCTATTGGCGAACTCTCAAAAGATAATGTTCTATGCTCCAATAGATTGTTCTTCATTTCCTCTAGTGTTCTTGAATGGGGCTTTAAGAAAGTTGAGGGCTTTGCAAATGATATGAGGAATCTAGATTCATTTACAAGAACTTCTCTAGTCTGGGTAAAAGCTCTTGTTGCTTGGATTGTATATTGAGATTACTTCAATTCTCAAACTCTCCCCTCCCTCCAAAAGAGAGGAAAATGTTTAAATTTCTGCATGGAGCCAAAATGACCCATGAGTCAAATCGTACATATGGGTCTGCACCCTCCTATTGTCAAATTTGAGTTAATGCAATGAAGTTTTGAGCTGTCCATCGGCTGAACTAATTATGGTGAAGTCATGTCCCAAGTATTTAGGATGTGCTATAATTGAAAACTCATATAAATGCATGAAGTTTACTCTTTTTAGCATTTGCATCTGTGAGGGAAGGAGTCCGATTGATTTATCGATCTCTCTAATGTATATTTAACATGCCTCCTAGTTGCTCACTTTGCCCCACTCACTTTGTGGAGTACATCATGGATGTGTCATGAATGTATTTGCTTGGTGGTATATGATGAATATTTAAAGGGTAAGACAAATCTTTCATGGTATCAAATGGTCCTAAGGCGACCTCACTTTCACTTGGGCATGGGTCACCTCAAGTGCCCCTATATTGGGCGACCTCTCTAGACCACATGCATGGGAGACTCCACTTGTATCTACATCTAGACCTGGCTATTGGGCGACCACACTTCTCCATGCCTAGGCGACTTCCACAGTGGGCAACATCAAAATGGGTAGGTTCCATCTGCACCCATGGACCACCCCCTGAAGCTTGGAACATCACTTGGGCTCTGGCATGGGCAACTGTCAGGACCTTGCAAAGTTAAACTGTCAGCCACCACACCCTTTTTGACTCATGCGGCTGCCCTGAGCCAAATATCTAGGCCACCACTCCGGAATATCTAGGTCATCCGGGTCCCCATGGGCTGTAAAAAGGGTGTCCACCCAAGTTGGAAACACAGACACAGATACACACATGTATGCAGAGATTGTACTATGCTTGTATTCCTAGCCCTTGTGCTCATTTTCCCCTTGGCATATCTGTGTCAGGCTCCTCCTACCAGCAAGGAAGTCCCTGCCAGTAGGTGCTTCCAGAGAGGGTAACCCTGAGGCTGGAGTTAGCAAGGAGATTGTAGCTGTACTCTCATCTTGCTAGGAAGTGTCTATAAGCCACCGAGAGGAATGCCTTGCGTTCTCTATCTTGTGTGTGTCTACTGGTATGTTATCTTGTGTGTCTATTGCATGGTTGTAACTTGTCTGAGCCATTATTCTAAGTTTTCTATTTTCATCTAAGTGCGAATGTGCTGTTGAGCATCGACTCTTACACTTGTGAGTATTTGCAGAAGTGTTCTATTTTAAGTGCCCAAGCTAAGCATGCAAAAATATCCTAATCATCATACTTTGCATGCTTATGTTACACATTTCTTGCCTCGAATTGTTTGAAACAACATCATAACCAATGGTCTCTCTAAATCTGAACATATATGTGATGGAATATTGGGGTCCATATTGTTGTTGCATACATAAGTGGTGGGGTGATTATCATGTTGAGTAGCTACCCTTTAGTGCAGACTCTTGGAATAAGGCTTGAAGGCACTCTCTCTTGAATATGAGAGGTAAGCTTAACATCTTGTTGGTGTGTGTTGGCTATCTTTATTGAATATTGTGTAGTGGTGATATGTTGGTGGTCTTTTCGGGAGTGCAGTGCACGTTCTCTGGATATCCAATAAATAGACGCACAACAGCTACATCACAGCAATCTCACTTATATGGATAACAAACCCACATAGATTCCACATGCACACTTAATCATGCAAAGAACAGCTGTGCATTTCCTTCCAGAATGAGTAGATAGCATACAGCTTTCAGCTCAATTGGACATGCAAGAACTCTTCCAGTCATCCAAGAGATAAAGGGTACCCTATTCACCAACAACTGGTAGGGACTTCCTTGCTGGACTTGGAATTAGTCTGCTGCTAAAATGAGCAGAGTATACAACAAGCGTTTCACAAGAATATAAGTGCATCTGAGCATAGGTGTACATATATCCTTTTTTTCCCCAAAAAAGAGATCCTTTCATTAGTTGGAAGAAAAAACTCTTGTAGGGCTACAATCCCTGAAGCAGATACAAGGGTGACCACTCACCCCATAAAACTAACAGAGGAACTACAATAAATCTAACTCCTAAGGGAGGAACTCTGGGTTTTTTTTTTGTGGGGGGCGGGGGGGGGGGGGGGAGAGCCAAGCAGGAGGCCAGTAGCTCCAACAGATTGTATCACCCTGAACGGTAAAGAAGGGGCCTTTCTTCCAAAGCTGAAGAAAGGCAAGCCGCCTCCGAGACCTGCCATCAGAGTCACCCTGAATCCGGTCCAGCTGCTCTCGCAGAGTACGAATCAACTCCAGCCAAAAGTCCTGAATAGTCTCGGTGGGGGGAATCGTGCATCGCTCGAAGATACGTTGACATTGAGCTCTCCAAATAAACCACATGGTAACGCTGCTGATCAGCTCCCAATAGGGGTCTCCCACACCACTCCACGGAGGAGTGTGGACATCCTGAGTGGTGCCAATCCTCCCATCCTGTACCAAAAGAACCGTACTGCCCACCTCATGCTCATAGCATAGGGTGGGACCAATAAGCGAGCCTCAAGCAACCGCACTCCAAGTGATGGTATGAGGGCCCTCCCACTAGGTAAGGAGCCACAAAACCCGCTGCCAAATCTGTTGTGCCAACTCACATTCCCAAAGCAATGCCGTTGAGACTCTGAGTGAAAGCCATAACCTGTGCAGTCCAGAGGCCTTCCTCTATAGCTCAACCAAGTGTCAATAGCAATGCTCCTATGGGCCACCAACCACTGAAAGAGGATAGCCCTCCGAGACTGTTGAGCACCCCAAAACTGATGCCAAAAGGACAAGAGAAACTCTTTCGTGAGCCCACCACACTGCCAAATCTCAGTAGCAGTCTGAGTGGTTGGATGGTGCCACTGAATGATTTGCCTCCCCAAGCGAGCCGAGTATTGAAAGAATGGAGTAGTGCGGGCCTCCTGAGGGGAGAAGGGATCGCGCCAATGCCACTCCCTCGGGTCCTAGTGAAGGTGAGATAACATTCGAGCCTCCATGGCCAAGAAACGCTAACTGGAGAGGGCCCGAATTTCAGTCGGGTCAGGATCAATGTGCCAGTTGCGGCCACGAGTGCCAACCCCCCGGATCCGTCAAAAGGTGCACTCCGTGATGATCTCAGACTCCTGTGATGAACCCATCAAACGCCCCTCCTCAGCAATCTCAAAGAAGAGGATCCCATTCGAAGTAATTCCCCGCACGACAATCAGACCTCCGTCTGAGTGAAGGCACCATCTGGGGAGCACCACACATCCTCATGCATGTGTCCTACCACTCCTTGGTGAGGCCCCTAAAGCTGATCCAATCTGCCACTCTCGCCCAGAACCTCGGGAAAATTCCCCCAAGGAAACATGAGGGAGAGAGCCAACCATGAATCCCGTTTCTGCGCGGATGAAGGGATTCCAAGTAATAGGCTGACAGAGCTTCTCCTCAATGCAGGAGAGCGGTTGTTGAACAAGAGAAGAACGGAGCTTCTCCCAAGATTGGATAATATTCCAAGCAAAACGGTCCTCATTCCGTTGTGAGAAGCCCATATGCCTCATCTCAACAAAGATCCATTTGATCTCGGACGGCCAAGGCCCACCAGTAGGAGCAAAGAGTCCCAGCCATTGATGAAGAAAATCATTCCAAGGCTCCAAGCAGGAAGGAGTCCATGAATAACAAACTTGCCCAACACAGCTATGCTCTGACAAGAAGGATCAATGATCCAAAGGCCACCACTCTCCTAGGGAAGGGTGATGACAGGTAGGCAACCTTAGCCCTAGGAGGGCTGCCATCTCTACCAGACCATAAAAAGTTCCTTATTATCCGTTGAATCTGGCTAATACAAGAGCTCAAAAAGATCCAACAAGAGGTGACGTACCACATCGTAGCGAGGAGAACTTGATTCGCCACCAAACAGCCAACGACAAACGAGCAGTGCTCCAATGCAGAGGCTTCCTCTTGATGGTCAAGAGGAGAGGAGAGATCTTCTTCTCGATCGAGAGATCAAGATCAATCTGGCACCCAAGGTATCTAATAGCCTTGTCAAGGGGGATCCACTGAAATGGCTCATAGGAAGAGCATCCGAGCCAACCCAGAAACCACAGGACTTCGTACCAGAAGCATCAGAGTCTCTCCAAAGCATGCTGAAATCTGGTCATATTGGCCTCCTTGCCCTGCAAGTAAATGGAGTGTCATCAACAAACTTATCATCCAAAAGCATCTCATCCCTAATCGAGAGCTGAATACCCTGAAGTCGAGTATCTTGCGTAGCCAAGAAAGTGCTCATGGCCTTAGCAAAGAAGAGAAACAAAGAAGGGGCTAAAGGGCAGCCCTTTCGCACCGAACGTGAAATGCTTAACCTCTCCCCCCGATCTCTCGCCACTAGAACTTGGTTGTGGGCCGAACGGTATAAGGAGACATTGGACAACCCCCCTATCCATCTATCGAGGGAGTCCATACAGAGCGTAGCCTCCTCGAGAAAAGTCGAGTCAACCCGATCATAGGTTTTCTCGAAATCCAAATGAATCATGCAGAGTAAGAGGCTCACCCCGCATGCGGGAAAGGGAGACAACTTCCCAAAAGGTGAAGATATTGTCAAGGATACTACGACCCTTGACAAAATCAATCTTCGTCGGATGAATCAAGGACTCAAAGAGTGGCTTCAATCAAACTCAGAGCCTTCGCAAGGATTTTGTAGACCGAGTTGAGAAACGTGATTGGACGCCGGTGCCTAATATCATCCACTTGTTCCCCCTCCTCAGGCTCAAGGATCCCCCAATACCTTATAAAAAAACTGGGGGACAGCTTTCCTTAGCCAGACCATGCAAAGCATCAAAGAGCTCACAATCCATAGAAGGGGCCAAAAGCATAGCCTGCATCTTATCACTGGGTGTCGTACATTGTGCAAGACATAATGCTTGTTCTCTTGCCAAGTCTCAGGAGTCTTGTCAAATAACAGAGGGTGGTATAATCAACCAATACATCATTGACATATATGCGATCAATTTGGGAAAGATTTATCCCTCCAAGCCTTTTGTCAAAGCGAGAAAAATGGAGTCTTTCTCTCTCTTTTATAAAACCCTCAGTGTGCCACACATCACACAATCTCAAGGTCAAGCATAATCTTTCCCAAGACGAAAGCTCAGAATCATGCACGGTGGTCTGGGGCCCCCTGACGTTCCTTAGGTGCTTCAATCATGTTGAAGTCATCAATAGTGCACCAAGCATTAGCATACAAAATAGCATCAATGATATGGGACCAGGAAGTGGCACGTGCACTCTTCCATAATGCCTAGCCCACACCATAAAATCATCTAGATGGCCCTTCTAGGGATAATCTCTCCTCTATCCACAATCGTTGACTGCAAAGACTCCCCAACAAAATTACATACACCACCTTGAGAGCCGTCGGGTCTGTTCCAGGTGACCAAAAAGCCTCTTCATGTCTTTGTAGAAGTTGTCTGCATGGCCGGGTACGGCTCAAAAAAAGATGATGCTCTTGAAGCATCCGAATATCAATGTATCCGCCAACCAAACATTGATGAAGCTCTTGTCGAAGAGGAGGCCTATAACGTAAGAACTATGGCCCACCGAGTCTCTGAACATTCCATGAAAGAGCCCTCATGGAGACGAGGCAAACCAAGATGCTCCAACAAAAGCAAATCGAGCCATCTTCGAGGCCACTTTGGATGGGGAGTAATCCAAGTCCAAACGTCCTCGGTATGAAGCCAACTTCCTCAGCGGAGCCCGGCAAAAACTAAGCTGGGTAGACTCGTCGGCCGCCTATGGCTTCTCTTGGCCAATCTCATCCTCATGTATATACATGTACTTGGGAGGAGTTGGAGTATCCACAATCACATACAAAATAAGCTGACCCACCTCCATACTTGGAATAAACAAGAACAGAGCTGTATCCCAAGCTCTAACGAATAACTCGATGCGGTCAAGATCCTCGAGATGGTGAGAAAACTCAATGGCATCTGCCTGAACAAAACGCAATGCCTCCCCAAGAGGCCAGTTTGGCTAATTCCGCAGAGAGGGAACGAGAAAGCAATGACCGATTCAAAGGCCGTTTAGCTGCGGGAAGTGCCACTACATGGACCCTAATAGGTGTCTCACATAAAGCCTCCTCTCCACCAAATAATCTCGCAAACTCAAAACCAAAACTCTCACCCTGCAAATGGTAGTCGAAACTCACCAACCCCGGAAATATAGCAGTCAAGGGCGATGTGTCCAACGAGAAAGGGGGGCGTGATGGAGACTTACCCTCGTGGACTACCCGATTCACCAAGAAGTCGCTGTCAACGGATCGCAGAGGACCAAGAGGGGAAGTATCATGCTGTCGAGGGGTCTTGGAGAAGAGGAGGGAGGAGATCGATGTGGTGGGGACTCAGGATGAAGGTCGAGATGAAGGCACCACGGAGGCCGGAATACTAGATGGAGATCCCTACTTGTTATGACCTCGAGGATACTCCCTATTGGACAAGACAAGACATAAGCCATATTCATAAACAATAGAAGGGCAGACATCATACTCACCTCCCATCCGTAGAGCCAATACGGGCTCACCCTCAAGCCTGGGAGCCTGCTTCCAAGCAGGCAGCCACCTCCAAGGAACTGGAGTCCCATACCACCAGCCCCCCCACCAGTACGGGTGACGAGGCTCCAAAGGGCCAAGAGTCCAAGCGCCTCACGCGAGAGATCCCTCACAAATGACCCCATGGGTCCTATTTATAGGCTCAAATCAGGAGGTGGCCAATTCATATTTGGCCGGACACTTTTAACTACAGGCGCCCATCCAAATGTACTTTAATTTTGGGGACGTAACACTTCCCCCCTTATTTCTAATTGCTGTCCTCAGCAATTCCTTGGCTAGAACCAAGAGTCCAATCCATCGACAACCTAACTGACTCCTAAGACAAAATAGACTCAGGTCGGTGCCTCCACCAATCAAATACTCAAGATAAGAAGTCTCTGGGACCTCCTCTCCCTCTGGTCTGGAAACAAGACAGATTCTAGTGGAACATGTTTGATGATATCTTCGAAGCTCAGATCTCCTATAGGAATATCACATAAAATCATCATGTCCGAGTTGAGAGCCAATAATGGAACCAAGATACTTGTCCAAGTCACCAACCTGTCAACTATCACAGAACCAGGATGTCAGTGATTCCTCAAGATAGATCAGACTTGTAAGGTACACCAATGATCAATGATCAAATACGGATCACCATCGAGAAGATAGCATCATGCATGTGTTAGTTTGAATTGTCTCATGATCTAGGGTTACCCTAAGGTTTCTCCTCCTCCCTCTGTAATAATTCCTTCCTCCGGGAAGAAGTCGTTGCTACAGACCAAGGATCCATGCCTCTAGGTCTCGTGGTTGAGAAAGAGATTAGCTCATGGCTAAATATCAACATCAATGGGCTATACATCAACCGATATTGAATACTATCATGAGCATACAACAAGTGGGGAAAGTCTCTCACCCAATCGGACCATAAATGAGAGGTATATGCTAGGTGAAACCATACCATATGTAGACATAACAATGGGGCATACATTTTGTGGGCAACGGCTCTTGGGTAAAAAACCCAAGGGGCTACCATCACAACAAAGGGGCTAAGAGGGCTTCCATCAAGGGCAACATCCTCTGTAATATATCTGGCTCCATAACGGTTGTGTCTACACGGGTATCCCTGATGGCTATACCATCTATGATCAAGCGACGTCATCTGACGTACGATCATCACACCATCAACATATTCTCCACAGTCCAGGGTCAATCCTTCAATCTAAATGATCTCTGGATCAATATAAACAGTACTTCCAAAGGAAACCAGATACCATGAGTCACGAAAATACTAGAATCTCCTTTTCGGGAAGGCAACACAACTCCCTTTAGGCATAACTAAGGTGTCCCAATGGGAACCGAGTGCCGGGAGTTGTCACATCAGTAACAACTCCCGTTCGGGCACACATGTAATGGACATAACAATTCCATGGGAAGGTGAGCAAAGCCCACTACTTCAAACGGTGGAAATATGACTAGGACCCTTGCCATAATTGGACTCGTCTCCGAACAATCGCAATGGCATCCTGAACCATACAAGGTCAAAAATTATCTCATGATAGAGTCCATAGTGGTGCTAGCTATCCACTATCGAGACTTTGAACAAGAGGCAATGCATGTCCTATGTACTCAATCATCAGACATAGCATCCCGATGGATACCTCAAGATGGAGGTTTCCATCCTATCCATGTATCCCGTGCTCAATCTATACTAGCATGGCAATACATGTATCCCTATAAATACCACATACGGGGTATCTCGAATATACACATTATCCTATGCCTAGCCCATGCTAGCTTGAAACCATGTGCATTTTAATGGACACTTCATACAGAAGGTCTTCCATCCTATACTGATGAACAAATACATCTTGTACTGATGAACAAATACATCCTGTACTGATGAACAAATACATCTTGTACTGATGAACAAACACATCCTGTATTGATGAACAAATACATCTTGTACTGATGAACAAATACATCTTGTACTGATGAACAAATACCAGCCTACTAGGGCCAAGGTGCATCAAGTATGATGGGGCATAACTACTGGCATATCCCCATCCTAGTCTCTGCCTACCTTTCCCTATCCGAGAAGCAATCCAGTAATAATGGAATATCTTCCTACCATCTTTCTCTCACAGTGATCAATCATATAGGTATCCAGGACCCATGACTATCGGGTCACAAAAGTGACTTGGACTAACTGCTTGATCCCAAACATGGCAATCATATAGCAGTCCCCTCTGAGAGAAAGATGCACATAGTCGAGATCTCTATGGAACAAGAGAGAGCAACCTCATAAATCAAAAGGTAACACTCACCCTTATGTAACACCCTCTGTAGGGTCTCTCATAAATCTGCCAAGGTGGTTAGACCGACATACAAATAACTAATGGCCAGTTCCCATACCTGTGCAATAGCTAGAATCACCGAGACTCTAGTATCCCATGCACATATATGTGTGGCCCAAGGCATCTCTCAACAGAAAGTTCATTGCTCACTATAGAAAATAGGTCACATTCCGCTCCAGTGTCAAAAAACACTGATGAACTCCTATGTCCACCACATGGACTAGAACCATGTTTGCTATCTCAATGTCCTTCATCAAGAAAATGGAGGTGCCAATAGCCAAACAAGGTCTCTGATGGTCATGCCATAAACATGATTCACCCTAAAGGTGTGCATCACCACGTGAATGATCAAGTCATCCCATAGCACCACTCTGCTCTTGTTAATCCTCCATCCCTGAGGATGTCCTAACACGGAGAATAATCAACACATGATTTGTCTTCAATAACTATCACGAGTCCACCTACTAGTGGTTAACCACTGGCCCCTTTGGTAGAGTGCATCCACATCATGCCAAAACAAAGACCAAAGCCTTGTCTCATAAGTGAAAAAAATGCAAAAGAAGAATGAAGTAAAATCCATGAATGTTTTGCCAATCAAACAAAATAAATGTGCGAACGATGCACGAATCTAATCATGCCATGTGGATGCATCCCTCCCGAGTGCTCCATTGAAGAATAAACTCCTCAACCTTGTGACAAGTACCCTATGGACTCAGGACCATAGTCCTTGTCACAAGGTAGATGTCATCGGTGGCTCAACCCAAGGAATGAGTCCTCTATCACATGGTAGATCCTATCGGTGGTCATGAAGGAAGAAGATCCTCTCTCACATGGCAATCTCCAACGGTGATATAGAGGCACCCAATATCCTCTTTCTCATGGCAAGCATTTTCTAATGCCTCCCACAGGGTATATACAACAAAAACATGTGCAAAGGTCCCACTCTAGGTGGTCTCACGGAAAATACGGCGTATGATCCACCCTATGGAAATCCTCTCAGAACGTAATGCCTATGAAAGTAGACTTCTAGTCATACCACCTCAATAATCATCCACCAATCACTCAACTAGTATCCGTGATCACAAATAGTGACCTATGAGAGAGAAACTCGTCAAGTCACACACAAAGGTATGAAAACTGAACATGTCTGGAAGGACCCATCTTTGTATCTAAGATCGAGTCTCGTCCACATGGGATGATATAGATCAATTGTCTTGGATCTCAAAAAAGATCCCCAAAGATTACCTATCACTTGTTGATATATTTAGGTAGTGATGTGTGTGAACATACTAGGACTGCGGGGGCACTTTTTCCCTCTTTAGGAGGTTTTTTTCCCCCGGCTTGTATATACACCTATTGCCCTAATGGGCTAATTATCTTTGTACATTCTCTAGTATTACATTCAGTATTGTGTGTTGTGCTCCAAGCTTCTTCTTCCTTGTGCTTTTCGTGTGCTTCCGAAGACGTCTAACTCCAACAATTGGTATCATAGCAGGTTGCCGCTTCATCTAGGGCGTTGTCGACACTCCTCTAGTTGCAATCTCAGAATCGCACGAATTTTGGTGAGCATACTCAGCGTGTTTCAGAGATCAAAACAGCTTTGTTTTGTGGTGTTGAAATCGCAATCTGAGCTCGTTTCGGCCTTCGAGCGCACTATCGCAGGTTATTTTATCTTTTTGTGCCAAAGATATATACCAGTTTCGGTTCTCCAATATAAGCGTCTCGAAGTCTTCTACAGGTTTAGCAGAATTCGTATGGGCAGTTCTGTTCAACTTTCTGAGATACAATCAATTTTTTGCATCAAGGTATTTTAGTCACCGACCATGGTTGAAAGCAGTGATGTATTCCGTATGTTGGTTGTTTAGGATAAGTTGGATGGTACCAACTACCCGTTATGGGCTTATATGATGCGACATGTATTGGTTGCAAAAGGACTGTGGAATATTGTGTAGGGCGTTGAAAGACGTCCTGTTACACCTGTGAATACAGGTACTACAAATACAGGTGCTTGAGCTAAAGGAGATGGTGTCGAAGATGATGATATTCTACATATTCCTGTTCATGCTGCGGTTTCTGTTGCACCTACTGCAAAGCAGGTTCGTTGGGATGGCAAAGATGCTCAGGCACATGCATTGATAGCTTTGTCTGTCAAACGTGCCATTATTCTTCACTCGCTCTTGCAGAACAGCTAAGGATGCTTTGGATACACTTACCACATTGTACCAAGCTAGGAATGAGGCTCGTGTTGCCTACCTCCGAAAACAGTTGGAGAGTGAGCACATGAATGAAGGTGATACTATGGACAGTTTTCTAACAAAGATTAAAGACTCGAAGGAACAGTTCATTTTTGCGGATGAAGTTATACCAGATAGCTCACTTGTGCATACCGTTCTGAATGGTCTTCCTGATTCATATCAGAGTTTTGCTTCTACTCTTCGGTTGATATGAAAGGCAATCCAAATGCCTTGTCATTTGAGGAGTTAAGTCTCTGTTCTGTTGCAGGAAGATCAGTCGATGCAGAATAGGTCCATTATGCGTGTTGCAGATAAAGCTTTCCTAGCTAGTCACAAGGGCAAAGGAAAATGGAGCTCTTCAACTAGTAAGCGGAAATCTGCTAAGGAAATGATCATATCATAAAGAATTGTCCTAAACTCGCTGCAAAAGAGGCAAAGAAAAAAGAGGTTTGAGTGGTTGTTGCAGAGGCCTCTACTCCAAAAACAGGGTCTGCTAATCTTGTGCAGGATGAAGAATGGACGTTTACTACTATTTGCAGTTTTGACCCATCTTCTCATGAGGCGTGCATGTCTGTAGTAGACTCAGATGTTTGGTACTTTGATAGTGGGGCGACCAAACATATTACTTCGCAGCGCAGTTTCTTCTCTTCACTCTAGCTTTCCCCTACAGGGAATAGTGTCACATGCGCCAACAACTCCTCTTATCCTGTCATGGGAGTTGGTAAGATCATTCTGACTACTGCTGATGGTAGTTCTTTCACTTTGTCAGATGCTTTATTTGTGCCAGGGATCAAGAAGAATCTGTTATTAGTTTCTTCATTAGCCAAGATTGGCTTGGTTGTGAAATGTACAGTTCATGGTTTGTCAAATGGTGATGTTATTATTGCTTCTGGCAATATATGTCGTGGGTTGTATAAGCTCATAGACTATGAAAGATCGGTGAATGATTTGGCATATGCACTACATGATTCTCAGGCTATGTCACATGCAAAGCTCTGGCATGCACGCTTTGGTCATCTGAACTTTACTAGTTTGCTACGTCTTCAGAAATCTAAAATGGTGTCCTCTTTGCCCAAACTTAAGGCATCCGGTAAACATGTATGTGAAGGTTGTATTTTGGGCAAAATGCAGCATTCCTCATTTCCAAAAGATGGTTCAGTTCAGGCTACTAAAAAATTGCAGCTTATTCATAGCGATGTCTGTGGTCCTATGCAGACACCCTCTTTTGGAAATCAGCTTTACTTCGTGA
Source organism: Ceratopteris richardii (assembly GCA_020310875.1). Classification (NCBI taxonomy): domain Eukaryota; kingdom Viridiplantae; phylum Streptophyta; class Polypodiopsida; order Polypodiales; family Pteridaceae; genus Ceratopteris; species Ceratopteris richardii. The sequence continues at coordinate 170,120,266 of CM035423.1, read as the reverse complement.
CTTTCATTGATGATTTTTCCAGGCATGCTTGGGTATATCCACTCAAAGCAAAGTCGGAAGTCCTTATGTGCTTCAAACAGTTTCTGGTTTTGGCTGAAAATATGTCAGCATGTAAAATGAGCACCCTTCGTTCTGATCGAGGGGGGGAATATATGTCTTCTGATTTTAATGCATTTCTGGCTGAAGGTGGGATAAAACACTAGTGTACAGTGCCGTATACACCTCAACAAAATGGAGTTGCTAAACAGAAGAACAGGTCACTCATGGAGATGGCGAGGTGTATGGTCAAGAGTCAGGCCTTACCACATAGTTTTTGGCTTGAGGCTGTTATGTGTGGAGCATATGTACTTAACAAGTGTCCCACTAAAGCACTGCAGTCTATCACTCCATATGAGGCTTTGCATGATCGCAAGCCATCTGTTTCTCATCTGCGTGTTTTTGGTTGTCTCGCATATGCATTAGTGCCTGAACAACATTGCAGAAAATTGGATGATAAAGTAGTAAAATGTATTTTTGTTGGGTACAATTCTGAAAGTAAAGGCTATCGTTTGTATCATCCACAGACTAAACGCATTCTGGTTAGTCGTGATGTTTTTGTGGAAGATGCTATTCAGCCATTGCTTTCATGTACTTAGGAGACATCTGTTTTTATGATACGTTGTTGCCTCTTTTTACAGGTGGAGAGTCTAGTGTTGGTCCTAATGAGGCAACTTCTCAGCCTTTGCAGGTTTCATGTGATGATGCAGATCATTCCATTTTTGATGCAGATTTACATAACGCACTTGTTGATGAGAGAGCTTATATTGAGAAGGCCAAAACAATGCTAAAATGGCTAGTGCAGACTTTGCGTGACACCAAATTGGATGCATCTTTGTCATATCGTACTCGATCAGGCTCTCATAGTGCCTCTTTTGCGTCAGATTGCTATGCTATGACCGCCTCTACTCTATGTGATGAGACTTAACCTGTTTCGTTTGCTGAAACACAAAATTCTGAACATTGGATGGTTGCAATGCAATCTGAATATGATGCTATAATGAAGAATGATACTTTGTTTTTATGTGACTTGCCTCCTGGCAAGAAGGCCATTGGCACAAAGTGGGTATACAAGCTGAAGCATAAACCTGATGGAACAGTTGACAGGTATAAGGCTAGGCTTGTTGCATTGATTTTGATGAGACTTTTGCACCTACTTGCCGAATGACTACTGTTCGTAGCATCTGTGCACTTGCAGCTCATCATGGTTGGAATGTACATCAGTTGGATGTCAAAACAACATTTCTGAATAGTGACTTGCATGAAGACGTGTATGTTTTCAGCTCCGTGGCTTTGTGCAGAAAGGGCACGAGAACCAGGTTTGCAGATTAAAGAAGGCATTATATGGTTTAAAGCAAGCACCACGTGCTTGGTATGAAAAGATACATGCCTATCTGAATGCACATGGTTTTGAGAACAGTCCAACTGAAAGCACCTTATATGTTAAGCGTGCTAATGATGTACTTCTGATTATTGTGGTTTATGTTGATGACATGGTGCTCACTGGTCCTCATGAGAGGCATATTGTTGATTTTAAGGCTGATTTACATGCCTCATTGAGATGTCTGATTTGGGGCATTTACATCACTATTTGGGCATTCAGTTTATGCACGTTGATGGTGGAATGGCTTTGTGTCAAACGCAATATATTGACACATTATTGTAGCGTTTTGGCCTTGAAGACTGTAAAGCTATTGCCACTCCTATGGAAACAGGTTTACGACTGAGTCTTGATGATGTTGGAGATGCATTTGATGCTGTTCTCTATCAGTAGGGTGTTGGATGCTTGATTTACTTATGCATTGCTTGGCCAGATATTCAGTTTGCTGTCTCCCAGATGAGCAGGTTTATGCATTACCGAGGAGTCAAGATTGGCAAGCAGTTAAGCACATCTTTCGCTACTTGAGTGGTACTCTGCTACTTGGTTTGTTTTATCCGAAGGGGGGATGATGGATCACTACCGCCATATTTGCATGCTTTTTTTGACTATGATTGGGCTGGTTGCTATGACACTCGTGTGTCCACTAGTGGTTTTTGCTTCATGCTTGGTAGCTCATGCATATATCTTGGCTGAGCAAGACGCAGCCTACTGTGGCCACTTCAAGTTGTGAGGCTAAGTATAGGGAAGCTTTCAAAGCGACTATTGAGTGTGTATGGCTGAGACGCGTTATGGCTGATTTGGGTGTTGGTCAGTTTTTTGCCACAACCATCTTCACTGAAAGTCAGAGCGCATTGGTAGTTGCGAGGAACGCATTGGTAGTTGCGAGGAACGGTGTGTTCCATGCTCGCATTAAGCACATTGAGGTGCATTATCATTATGTTAGGGAGAGGTTCTCTGCTGAGGACATGCCTATCTGAATGCACATGGTTTTGAGAACAGTCCAACTGAAAGCACCTTATATGTTAAGCGTGCTAATGATGTACTTCTGATCATTGTGGTTTATGTTGATGACATGGTGCTCACTGGTCCTCATGAGAGGCATATTGTTGATTTTAAGGCTGATTTACATGCCTCATTGAGATGTCTGATTTGGGGCATTTGCATCACTATTTGGGCATTCAGTTTATGCACGTTGATGGTGGAATGGCTTTGTGTCAAACGCAATATATTGACACATTATTGTAGCGTTTTGGCCTTGAAGACTGTAAAGCTATTGCCACTCCTATGGAAACAAGTTTACGACTGAGTCTTGATGATGTTGGAGATGCATTTGATGCTGTTCTCTATCAGTAGGGTGTTGGATGCTTGATTTACTTATGCATTGCTTGGCCAGATATTCAGTTTGCTGTCTCACAGATGAGCAAGTTTATGCATTACCCAGGAGTCAAGATTGGCAAGCAGTTAAGCACATCTTTCGCTACTTGAGTGGTACTCTGCTACTTGGTTTGTTTTATCGGAAGGGGGGATGATGGATCACTACCGCCATATTTGCATGCTTTTTTTGACTATGATTGGGCTGGTTGCTATGACACTCGTGTGTCCACTAGTGGTTTTTGCTTCATGCTTGGTAGCTCATGCATATATCTTGGCTGAGCAAGACGCAGCCTACTGTGGCCACTTCAAGTTGTGAGGCTAAGTATAGGGAAGCTTTCAAAGCGACTATTGAGTGTGTATGGCTGAGACGCGTTATGGCTGATTTGGGTTTTGGTCAGTTTTTTGCCACCACCATCTTCACTGAAAGTCAGAGCGCATTGGCAGTTGCGAGGAACGCATTGGTAGTTGCGAGGAACGGTGTGTTCCATGTTTGCATTAAGCACATTGAGGTGCATTATCATTATGTTAGGGAGAGGTTCTTTGCTTGGGACATGCCTATCTGAATGCACATGGTTTTGAGAACAGTCCAACTGAAAGCACCTTATTTGTTAAGCGTGCTAATGATGTACTTCTGATCATTGTGGTTTATGTTGATGACATGGTGCTCACTGGTCCTCATGAGAGGCATGTTGTTGATTTTAAGGCTGATTTACATGCCTCATTGAGATGTCTGATTTGGGGCATTTGCATCACTATTTGGGCATTCAGTTTATGCATGTTGATGGTGGAATGGCTTTGTGTCAAACGCAATATATTGACACATTATTATAGCATCCTTGAAGACTGTAAAGCTTTTGCCACTCCTATGGAAACAGGTTTACGACTGAGTCTTGATGATGTTGGAGATGCATTTGATGCTGTTCTCTATCAGTAGGGTGTTGGATGCTTGATTTACTTATGCATTGCTTGGCCAGATATTCAGTTTGCTGTCTCACAGATGAGCAAGTTTATGCATTACCCAGGAGTCAAGATTGGCAAGCAGTTAAGCACATCTTTTGCTACTTGAGTGGTACTCTGCTACTTGGTTTGTTTTATCCGAAGGGGGGATGATGGATCACTACCGCCATATTTGCATGCTTTTTTTTACTATGATTGGGCTGGTTGCTATGACACTCGTGTGTCCACTAGTGGTTTTTGCTTCATGCTCGGTAGCTCATGCATATATCTTGGCTGAGCAAGACGCAGCCTACTGTGGCCACTTCAAGTTGTGAGGCTAAGTATAGGGAAGCTTTCAAAGCGACTATTAAGTGTGTATGGCTGAGACGCGTTATGGCTGATTTGGGTGTTGGTCAGTTTTTTGCCACCACCATCTTCACTGAAAGTCAGAGCGCATTGGCAGTTGCGAGGAACGCATTGGTAGTAGCGAGGAACGGTGTGTTCCATGCTCGCATTAAGCACATTGAGGTGCATTATCATTATGTTAGGGAGAGGTTCTCTGCTGGGGACATGCCTATCTGAATGCACATGGTTTTGAGAACAGTCCAACTGAAAGCACCTTATATGTTAAGCGTGCTAATGATGTACTTCTGATCATTGTGGTTTATGTTGATGACATGGTGCTCACTGGTCCTCATGAGAGGCATATTGTTGATTTTAAGGCTGATTTACATGCCTCATTGAGATGTCTGATTTGGGGCATTTGCATCACTATTTGGGCATTCAGTTTATGCACGTTGATGGTGGAATGGCTTTGTGTCAAACGCAATATATTGACACATTATTGTAGCGTTTTGGCCTTGAAGACTGTAAAGCTATTGCCACTCCTATGGAAACAGGTTTACGACTGAGTCTTGATGATGTTGGAGATGCATTTGATGCTGTTCTCTATCAGTAGGGTGTTGGATGCTTGATTTACTTATGCATTGCTTGGCCAGATATTCAGTTTGCTGTCTCACAGATGAGCAGGTTTATGCATTACCCAGGAGTCAAGATTGGCAAGCAGTTAAGCACATCTTTCGCTACTTGAGTGGTACTCTGCTACTTGGTTTGTTTTATCCGAAGGGGGGATGATGGATCACTACCGTCATATTTGCATGCTTTTTTTGACTATGATTGGGCTGTTTGCTATGACACTCGTGTGTCCACTAGTGGTTTTTGCTTCATGCTTGGTAGCTCATGCATATATCTTGGCTGAGCAAGACGCAGCCTACTGTGGCCACTTCAAGTTGTGAGGCTAAGTATAGGGAAGCTTTCAAAGCGACTATTGAGTGTGTATGGCTGAGACGCGTTATGGCTGATTTGGGTGTTGGTCAGTTTTTTGCCACAACCATCTTCACTGAAAGTCAGAGCGCATTGGTAGTTGCGAGGAACGCATTGGTAGTTGCGAGGAACGGTGTGTTCCATGCTCGCATTAAGCACATTGAGGTGCATTATCATTATGTTAGGGAGAGGTTCTCTGCTGAGGACATGCCTATCTGAATGCACATGGTTTTGAGAACAGTCCAACTGAAAGCACCTTATATGTTAAGCGTGCTAATGATGTACTTCTGATCATTGTGGTTTATGTTGATGACATGGTGCTCACTGGTCCTCATGAGAGGCATATTGTTGATTTTAAGGCTGATTTACATGCCTCATTGAGATGTCTGATTTGGGGCATTTGCATCACTATTTGGGCATTCAGTTTATGCACGTTGATGGTGGAATGGCTTTGTGTCAAACGCAATATATTGACACATTATTGTAGCGTTTTGGCCTTGAAGACTGTAAAGCTATTGCCACTCCTATGGAAACAGGTTTACGACTGAGTCTTGATGATGTTGGAGATGCATTTGATGCTGTTCTCTATCAGTAGGGTGTTGGATGCTTGATTTACTTATGCATTGCTTGGCCAGATATTCAGTTTGCTGTCTCACAGATGAGCAGGTTTATGCATTACCGAGGAGTCAAGATTGGCAAGCAGTTAAGCACATCTTTCGCTACTTGAGTGGTACTCTGCTACTTGGTTTGTTTTATCCGAAGGGGGGATGATGGATCACTACCCCCATATTTGCATGCTTTTTTTGACTATGATTGGGCTGGTTGCTATGACACTCGTGTGTCCACTAGTGGTTTTTGCTTCATGCTTGGTAGCTCATGCATATATCTTGGCTGAGCAAGACGCAGCCTACTGTGGCCACTTCAAGTTGTGAGGCTAAGTATAGGGAAGCTTTCAAAGCGACTATTGAGTGTGTATGGCTGAGACTCGTTATGGCTGATTTGGGTGTTGGTCAGTTTTTTGCACCACCATCTTCACTGAAAGTCAGAGCGCATTGGCAGTTGCGAGGAACGCATTGGTAGTTGCGAGGAACGGTGTGTTCCATGTTCGCATTAAGCACATTGAGGTGCATTATCATTATGTTAGGGAGAGGTTCTCTGCTGGGGACATGCCTATCTGAATGCACATGGTTTTGAGAACAGTCCAACTGAAAGCACCTTATATGTTAAGCGTGCTAATGATGTACTTCTGATCATTGTGGTTTATGTTGATGACATGGTGCTCACTGGTCCTCATGAGAGGCATATTGTTGATTTTAAGGCTGATTTACATGCCTCATTGAGATGTCTGATTTTGGGCATTTGCATCACTATTTGGGCATTCAGTTTATGCACGTTGATGGTGGAATGGCTTTGTGTCAAACGCAATATATTGACATATTATTGTAGCGTTTTGGCCTTGAAGACTGTAAAGCTATTGCCACTCCTATGGAAACAGGTTTACGACTGAGTCTTGATGATGCTGGAGATGCATTTGATGCTGTTCTCTATCAGTAGGGTGTTGGATGCTTGATTTACTTATGCATTGCTTGGCCAGATATTCAGTTTGCTGTCTCACAGATGAGCAGGTTTATGCATTGCCGAGGAGTCAAGATTGGCAAGCAGTTAAGCACATCTTTCGCTACTTGAGTGGTACTCTGCTACTTGGTTTGTTTTATCCGAAGGGGGGATGATGGATCACTACCGCCATATTTGCATGCTTTTTTTGACTATGATTGGGGTAGTTGCTATGACACTCGTGTGTCCACTAGTGGTTTTTGCTTCATGCTTGGTAGCTCATGCATATATCTTGGCTGAGCAAGATGCAGCCTACTGTGGCCACTTCAAGTTGTGAGGCTAAGTATAGGGAAGCTTTCAAAGCGACTATTGAGTGTGTATGGCTGAGACGCGTTATGGCTAATTTGGGTGTTGGTCAGTTTTTGGCCACCACCATCTTCACTGACAGTCAGAGCGCATTGGCAGTTGCGAGGAACGCATTGGTAGTTGCGAGGAACGGTGTGTTCCATGCTCGCATTAAGCACATTGAGGTGCATTATCATTATGTTAGGGAGAGGTTCTTTGCTGGGGAGATCAGCTTGGCATATGTGCCCACGCAGGAGAACATTGCAGACCTTTTCACGAAGGCTCTGCGTAGGGAGAAGTTTGAAGTTTTCCGCAAAGCTTTGGGCTTACTTCCTTTTGTGGATTGATTCCACATAGCTTGGCACTTCCTTATACATGTGTTCCACCTCCTTGTTCACCGCATCACTCCCAGGGGGGATTCGTTGATATGTTTAGGTAATGATGTGTGTGAACACACTAGAACCGCCGGGGCACTTTTTTCCCTCTTTAGGAGGTTTTTCCCCCCCTGCTTGTATAAACGCCTATTGCCCTAATGGGCTACTTATGTTTGTACATTCTCTAATAATACATTGAGTATTGTGTGTTGTACTCCAAGCTTCTTTTTCTTCCTTGTGCTGTTTGCGTGCTTCCGAAGACGTCTAACTCCAACATCACTCATGTTACTCTTGGTCACACCATGTTGCATGAGGTAGACGACTGTCTCCCTTTGTCCCAAAGTAAGCCTCTCATCGTGGAAGTGGCTGTTATATATCCATAGGGTCACAAGGATGACCCGGATCCTCTATCAACCACTAGCTGTCAAGTGGAAATCCCTTCCATGAAGGTTGTAGACCATGCAAGGTATGACCCTCGCCATAGGTCTCCTCGACTATCTAGTTGCAGTTTGACCTTGGTAGGTAAAATCCTCCCCAAGGATTTCTTTGGATGGTCAGGGCCATGTCCTGATCAATCCCTCTCATGTCCGCAGTCACACCCAATAGATTTGCAAAGCACTGTAAAGAAGTACTCCTTTCGGCATCCCCACTTTATCTGAGCAGCTATAGGATTCAATAGATCCTCGAGGATTTGGGTCAATGCCCAAGATCCTCAGAATCCCCGTGAATATGCATCCAAGGTCTCATCCCTCCACTTCCTAATCAAAGAGGAAAGTGAATGTACTCATGCCCTTCATCTCAAACACACCATGGGTACGCTCAAATCTTGGGCAAAGGACCCCACCGGACCAAGAATAACTCCCATGGCTCATCTAATGAGTTAAAAATCTGAATATACCCACCTCCTAATCTATGCATCGAGGTATAAATCCCAATGTTATGGAAGTGCTGGGGAAGAAGACTCTTTTCGGGACATAGCCCGTGCGTGTCTGTAGGGTATGGAAGTCGTCATATCTTCCATTGGCTGAACCAGACCGGCTAAAGCTGATGGCTGAGAATTAATAGGCTGTGAAAACATCTCCATGACGATGAAGAAGGTGGAGTGGCTGAAAGTGCAAGTATGGAGGCTGAGGTGTGAAGGACTCTTCTCTCTACATGCAATCTTGGTAAATGTGTGCTATGCCAAGATGAAGAGAGGAGAAGCCATTCGTATGATCCTAAATTAAGATCCTCCCACCTCCATTATTCTCCAGCTACATCCTTAATTGATTTGGAAAGTTTTCAAAACTTTCTAATTGTACAAATCACCCAAGTAATACCAGCCATAAGGATGTATGGAGGAGAATGGATGTGCCCAATTTGACCCACCAAATTTATGCCATATAGAAGACCCCAAATGGAAGATTCCTTGTTGTCCAAGTAATTGCCTTGGAGCCCAAGTAATTGCCTTGGAGCTCAAGTTCCTTTCATCTTTTCCCATCCAGCCCCTTCATTTCTGAATGTACATGCATCTTATAGGCCAACCAAATGCATCTTATAGGCTGATGATGGGCTTCCCTCTAGGCATGCATCATGGACAAAAATCAGCAACTCTTATCAAGTTTTCTTTGTCCAGTAGGGCTGAAGGGCATCCAACAAGCAAATATTCGATGTATGCTTCTTTCTTGCCTCTCTCCTTTTAAGTTGGCTGCTCTCACACAGCCCCCTTTCTCTACCCAGCTACACACAAGGACAGCCCATGTTCCTTCCTTCCCTTCTCTTTAGTAGAGGAAAGGAAGCAGCAATGGCTTACAGCAAGGGTGCGATTGGAGAGTACTAGTCATCTAGCCACCTACTTACATAAAGGGAGAGGGACTTACTTGTGTTCTCCAACCATCGGCTTGAAGTATTTCGATGGCGATGCACCACAGTGCGCTCTCCTTCTCGACAGCTCTGCAACGATACACGCGGAGTAGAAAGCCGAGCTCCTAAGGCCGCACATAGTACTCCGCACAGAGGCTGCAAAATACGCAGAATACAGAGTACACAGGGAGCACGAAGACAGACTTCTTAGGTCTTACAAATGCGGTCGAACTTACAGTTTGTGACTGATCAGGCCATTATATGTTTTATTAAAGAACATATACAAAGAAGTGTCCAGTGGCCATTTGGCCTTTCACATGGACACTAACGGTAACAATCTCCCACTAAAGGCCAACATGGCCAAAGTAACTATGGGAGAAAAATAAAGAATGATAAAGAATACCCGAGTGTAAGTATATAAACTATACCTCCCACTTGATGGGCATGTTACACAGTATACAAGAGACTGTGTAAGATCAAAAATCAAGTAACCCCCATCAAGTGACAACAGTGTCGAAAGCTATCCTGTGATAGAGCTTTAGTCAAAGCATCTGCAGCATTATCTCGAGTGTGAACCTTCTCAAGAATAATGCGCTCAGTGGCTAAGAAATCTCTAATGAAGTGATACCTCACCTCAATGCGCTTGGTCTTTGCATGATAGACCGGATTCTTAGCCAAAGCAATGGCACTCTGACTATCACTCAGCAAGCGAGGTATATGCTGAGGTAAACCCATATCACAAGCAAGACGAGAAAGCCACAATGCTTCCTTACATGCCTCACTTGCTGCAACATACTCTGCTTCTGTGGTGGAAACAACTGTACATTCTTGAAGACGAGATCTCCAAGAGATAGCACCTCCAGCAAAATGAAAAATGTACTCTGATGTAGACTTACGATTGTCTACACAACCAACATAGTCAAAATTTGTGTAACCAATAATGGATGCTTTCCCTCTACCTAAGCATAGACACTTGTCCTTAGTGCCACTCAAGTATCTCAAAATCATCTTGACCGCTTCCCAATGTTTCTTGCCAGGATTAGACATATATCTGCTCACAACTCCCATTGCAAATGCAATGTCTGGTCTCGTAGCTACCATAGCGTACATGAGACTACCAACAGTAGACTGATAGGGAATTTTGGTCATGAATTCCTTTTCCTCGTCGTCTGATTTGGGGCAATCATCCTTGCTCAATTTCACATATGTGGATAAAGGTGTAGCTTCCCAATGTTTCTTGCCAGGATTAGACATATATCTGCTCACAACTCCCATTGCAAATGCAATGTCTGGTCTCGTAGCTACCATAGCGTACATGAGACTACCAACAACAGACTGATAGGGAATTTTGGTCATGAATTCCTTTTCCTCGTCGTCTGATTTGGGGCAATCATCCTTGCTCAATTTCACATATGTGGATAAAGGTGTACTCAATGCCTTTGCACCCTACATATTGAACCTGTGAAGTACTTTGGATATATACTCACTTTGAGACAAGTATATGCATCTTTTACTCCTATCATGAGTAATGCGTATGCAAAGAATATGTTTGGCATCCCCCAAATCCTTCATATCAAATGTCTGACTCAACTTCTTTTTGAGAATTGACAAGTCATAATAGGACTTCCCAACAATCAACATATCATCGACATGAGACAAGTGAAGAACGTCTCAATGGTTGTTGAACAGGAACATGTGCAGACTGATCTGAATGGACATTCTCTTGATCATCCCTATGTGCAACATTTTTATGCATGCTAACCGGAGGACTAGTATCCTCAAACACCACTCTTCTCACTTCAACCTCCTTAATGGGCTGTTTATGCATCTTAGACTCATTGAAAATGACATCACTACTTCTGATCACTGTCCGTGTTTCAGGATCCCATAAGCGATATCCAAATTGTCCTTCTCAACCATATCCAAGAAAAATGCATTTCTTTGACTTATGGTCCAACTTTTGTCTAAGATTTTTGGGTATATGAACATATGCTTCACACCCAAAAACTCGAAGATGATCATAATATGGTGGCTTCCCTATACACAGCTCTTGTGCCACTTTCAGACCTTTGGCAGTACTAGGTGAAAGGTTAATCACATGAACTGCATTCAATACTGCTTCTGCCCAAAAGCCTTGTGAGAGGTTTGCATGATGCAACATAGAGACTACTCTATCTTGAATAGTCCTATTCATCCTTTCACCTACACCATTCTGTACTGGGGTATAAGGAGCTGTAAACTCTCTACGAATCCCTCTAGATTGACAGAAAAGGCTGAATTCATGTGAGGTATACTCACCCCCATTATCTGAACGTAAAGCCTTAAGCTTAGTTCCTTTTTCAGTCTCAACTGAAGAAAGCCATTTTCTGAAAGTAGGGAATACCTCATCCTTCGATTTGATAGGATATACCCAAACTTTTCTAGTAGCATCATCTATGAAAGTGACAAAGTAAAGAGAACCACCTAAGGACCTAGTGGGCATAGGACCACACACATATGTATGAACGAGATCTAAAGGTTGAATTGAAGATTCAATGTGCGTTCTATGCACATTTTTGGTTTGCTTTCCATATTGACAATGCTCACAAAATGAAAAATCAGAGAAAGATAACACAGATAAGTAGCCAGAACGAGAAAGATTTTCCATTCCACTACGCGATATATGGCCAAAACGACCATGCCAAATACAAGCCATAGGTTGTTCAGTAACAGCTAACAAGTGTTCTTTCTGTGATACAAATAAAGGATAAAGTGAGCCAACTTTGCTTCCTTTTGCAATAACCATATTGCCCTTTGATATGCGAAAGGATTGAGCATAGAAGACCACCTTGTAACCAAGGTCATCAAGTCGACTAACTGACATCAAACTGTGTGATAACTGAGGTACATGGCGTACATTATGCATAGTAAATTTTGAACCATCAATGAATTGCCCAACCACATCTCCAATCCCCACAACATCACACTGGTAAGAATCACCAAGTCTCACGGTACGAAGAGACTTTGCTGCATAATTAGAGAACCATTCTCTATGTGGTGTCACATGGAAAGAAGCACCAGAATCTAGCAACCCGGTGTGGGAAAGAGAATCAGCCATAAGCGCCTCAGATGGCACAGTACTATCAAGTGTCAACACGTCAGCATCATTAGAAATAGCATTAATTTCTTCAATCTTCACAGTCGAAGTAGGTGGTGCAGGTAACTGTTTAACATGCCATCAACATTCTATCTTTTACCTTTAGCATTCTTTAATGCATAACAATCTTTCTTCATGTGTCCTTTCTTATGACATTAATGGCATTCGATATCCCTCTTCTTTGATTTACTTCTACTCTTATTCCGTTGACCATTCTTTTCCTTGTTCTTTCTCCTGCCACGTTGTTGATTCTTTCCTTGGTAAGAATCACGAACATTATATGCATCTCCACTCTGAGTGCCAACCATAGATTTTCTGCGAATCTCCTCACTCAAGAGCGCTCCACATATGTCATCATAGACGAGTTTACCTCGAGGTGCACTATTGCTAATAGCTGTGCAAAACGTATCCCATGATGATGGCAAGGTGCATAACAACAATACTCCTTTCATTTCATTATCCATATCATTTTCTGAGCTTGTAACTGAGAGAATATAGCATCAAACTCACTATTTGTGTCCTTCATACGAAGGTCATATAATTTTCTCATCAGATAGACTTTATTTGATGCCGTCTCTTTTTCATATGTATTGCATAACTTCTTCCAAAGCTCCTCTCCACTTTCACAGTCTAATACTGTAAATTAAACATTATCTGCTAGGTGTAAGCGAATGGTAGACCTAGCCATTTCATCTAACTCATCCTAATCATCTTCATCAATGTCAGCAGGCTTCTTTGAAATTCCATTTACTGGCTTCCATTGCCTCCTTTGAATCAACACATCTTTAATCTGATTGTTCCATAGAGCAAAGTTTGTGCCATCAAATTTTCGGATCTCAAAATGGTCTTTGCCCTGCAAGTTATAGCTCCTCCTCGGAACACTAGCACTAGACCCTGGTCCACCGTGTGCTGAGACCTCTGATGCCATGATGGTAGAGAATTGAATAGAATGATAATGGAGCTAGACGAGTCCGAACACCGAACACCAACGAATAAGTGTATCAAGGAGTAAATTGACCGCTGTATAGTTGACAAAACCAAAAATCTGGAAAAATTTTGCCAAAGTATCCTGCATAGTACTTACGTGTTTTCCTGCATAGTGAATCACTGACTCCACTACATATAATCAGTTACCCAATAGAAGCCAACTACGCTTATCGAGCACCTATGAACAACTATCATACATCTCCTATGGCGAGGCTGAGTAAGTCATCCACCTGCATCATCGAAGAGACCCCGACATCTGGATGTCTCCCAGTTAAGAAAACCTCACCACGACCCTCTTTATCAAACGTAAAAGGTTTTATGCAAAGAACATAACCGCTATATCAATGACCACATGGACGTACATAAGCGGTATCCATAGAAGCGTACATGGTGTGTATGTGCTCAATATATGAAGTAAAAAATGATACTAAAGGCTGAATACACCGCCCAAAAACTAGTCAATAACACTTGCAAGTGTCTATCAACTCTGATGTTTTAGGCTCAAAAAACCTGCATAAATTTGTAGCAACGGCTCCCACCAAAACTGAAACCTTTTCAGAAACCTATAGTTTTACGAGTGTGGCTGAAAACACAACCCCAAAGGTTGATATTTATTGGCGGAGAAATACAAAGAACACTCTTCTTGACGTTCTTGGACCTGTGTGAAGAGAACTATGTGCGGAAGTACTCCAAAATGGCTCCAAAAGACACCCAAAAATGCTTCAAAAATAGGCTTTGAAAGCAAAGAATGAAGCCTTGAGGGACCAAAACATGATCAAGGTAATGTCAACCTTAGTCTTTCCCCTTCTTCAGACACCACAAGAGTGTAGCTTAGTGGGAAGAGATTGCTGTAGAACAAATATTGATGAAGGCTTCAGTGGCTAAAGCATCAGTGGCCAAGGATCAGTGGCTAAAGCATCAGTGGCCAAAGCATCAGTGGCCAAGGATCAGTGGCCAAGGCTTCAGTGGCCAAGGCTTCAGTGGCCAAGGCTTCAGTGGCCAAGGCATCAGTGGCCAAGGCATCAGTGGCCAAGGCTTCAGTGGCCAAGGCATAGTGGCTAAGGCACCACACGCCCAAAATCTAGAGTTGGGCACCAGGATGGTAGAGTTGGGCGACTGTATGCCCAAGGCAGACCTCACAAGGCGGCCAAGTGGCTGGGCCCCGGACCCAGCCACTCATCATTACACGACAAGGTCCGATACTGAGGCAGGGGCGGCTGGAGTGACGGCTGACTCTTGTCACCGCCTAATGCATTAACTTCCCACTACCCCGATGGAACAAACTCTCCTGTTGTAACCAGCTCCTCACCTCTCTCCTATAAAAGGAGAACCCGCAAGTGGAAAAGAGCGTGATATGTAGGGCACGAATAGGCCATATGTTAAGCTGAGAGTGAGAGAGTGAACTTAGAGCTCCTGGTAGTGGAGTCCCGTCATGCTTCCTTGAAGCCATTGTGTAAGAATACCCTGAGATTGCGTTCTCATGCCCTTGCTTGGTATGATCAGCTGTAGTCGGATTAATAGTGGTACGAGATAACCATTTGTCTTCTCATTGTGTTGTATTTGACCTTCATTGTGTTGTATTTGACCTTCTACTTAGTATGGTGTTGTGCTCCATGCTCGCCGTTGCTTGATCCTTACTAAAGTGTTCATGTGCTTGCATATTCTCCAGAAGTAGTGCATTTTGCATTCCCTGCACCCACACACTTCATTTCACCACCTACAGGTGAAAATTTGGCACGCACGGTGGGACAGGGCTTCTGGAGATTTCTCGTTATTTGAGAAATCACTTAAGATTGAGTACCCAGAGCCACTTTTTCCCCTCCTCCCCCTTCCTACCCTCTTGGGAGACTGCCCTTTTCCCTCCTACTCCTCCCTACCTTCCGGGCGACTTCTCCTCATCCTTCTCAATTTTGGGCGACTACTCCTCATCCTTCTCACTTTTGGTGGGCGACTCTCCTCCTCTTTGGATTCTTGGGCGAACCCTCCTCCTCTGTTGGTTTCCTAGGCGACCGCCCTCTTCCTCCTCATCCTCCTTCTTGGCTTCTGGGCGACTATTCCTCCACCTCCTCTCCGGCTCCTGGCTTGGCGACCACTCTTCCTATCCTCCGTGTTGGCCCCTTGGGTGTCAACTTCTCCTCCTCCAACTTCCCACTGGAGTAACCTCTTTTGGGCGAAGACTCCTCCCGGGCGACCTCTCCCTTGGGGCGAACTCCTCTTGCAGAAGTAGTTCCAAAAATGGTCCATGACCCACACCAGAACTAGCAAGGAGAGGCAGCTAAACCCTAAGAAGACACCAATCAAGTGTTATCACAGAAGACGGCCAGATTTTTTCCAAGCACCCATAAGAAGTCTCTCTGTTTCTGGCCTGGTCTCTAGAATCGAGGGGTTAGATTCAAACCTAGTCTCTAGAATAGAAGGGTTAGATGACAAAACTAAAACTCAAAAGACTCTACCTCAACGCACTCTTCTTAACAAGGCCATGGCAGAGGAGCTTTCCGCTCTTTTGTCAAGAATCAATATCAGATTTTCTTCATTTCACGGAGGTGCTAATGAAGATCCCGAAGATCATGTACGAAGATTTCTTTCAACTTGTAAGAGCAGAGGCTTACAACAACGACAGGACGCATTCCTTGCTCTCTTTCCATCGACTCTTGAAGGACTGGCGGACAAATGGTTCAGCCAGTACGCGGAAAACCATTTCCAGACATGGGAAGCATTGAGGACCGAGTTTACAGATGCATTCCGACCAGGTAACTCTACAGAAAGAACCTTGGATGAACTTGAGAATCTAATCTTGCATATGGGAGAATCATTTTCAGAACTTATGACGCGGGCAAGGTCACTAGTAGCAAGATTGCCGGAACCACCAGGAGATTTCCTTGTCAAGAAGTGGGTGGAGAAGGCCTTGCCGAAGTCCACCCAGCAGAAGCTAAGAGAGCTGTTGAGACCCGACTCCACTTTGAGAGAATTCGAAGCAGCTGCCACAAGAATTGAGGCTGCACGAGTCCATTTTGGAGCACATCCGGGAAAAACCTTCCCCCAAGATGAAGACATGGTGACAGCCTTGAGGAAGGAACTAGAGACCTTAAAGCTGCAAAGGAATCGAGAAGAGGACAAGGGAACTTCAGAAGGTCTCGCTCAATTACGACAAGAGCTTGAAGAACTCAAGACACTAAGGGAGGTAAGAACTGGACTGTGGTGTTCTCTGTGTAGTACCCAAGGACACACACCACACGAATGTCCAAGGAAGCTAACATGCCAGTTCTGTGGCAAGGGTGGCCATGAGGCCAAGGATTGTTATTTTCTAAAGGGTCTTGGAAATCAGACTATGATGCCAGGGCAACCTCCGGTAGCTCAATGGGTAGGAGTGGCTCAATCCTCTTTATTGGGGCAGCCACCATTACCATCCACTACAACGCCTCCAGTAACAACTTTCTACACCAATCAAGGACCTCAACGGCAAGAAGGTAGACCTCGTCAGAATCGACCACCTAGGCCTATAATGTGCTACAGATGTGGGGAGTATGGACACTTCCAAAGTAAATGTTCGCTTCCTGAGGATGCTCCACCATGCAAAAATTGTCCTGAAACAAGGGATCATTACACGAAGGACTGCCCAAAGTCAATGCCTTCTACAAGCACGCCAGGTAACTCTTGCCCCCTGCATATGATCACAGTATCTAATGATAAGGGCAATGTAGGCTCCCCAAGCGCCCGAGTAGTCCAACTCGAGGAACTTTCCGGAGTCATGACTAGGGCACAAAAACAGAAGGTAGCTTTGAAAGATGCTGCAAAAGAAGCAACAGATTCATCAAAAGACAAAGGGAAAAAGACCATGGAGCATGAACCTTCTCATGGAGCCAACCACCACCAAGACAAAGCAAAAATCTCACTGGGAAGAGATAAAGATACTAATGAGCAAGTTATTGACAAAGCATATGCAGTATCTAAGGAGGACCTAAGGCAATTCCAGCATGGATCTACTTCAAGGAACAGCCAAGAAGGCTTCCTCACGGCAGTTCAAGTCTTGCAGAGCACCTACCAACAGGTATCTCTATATAACTTGTTAGCAATGAGTCCTGGATTCAGAGGAGAAGTAATGGCTGCCATAAATGGGTTAGACCCTGGCACTATATTAAGTGGCGGGCAAGGCTTCACTTCCCTAACTTCTCAACAAACACCTGTACCATCAACTTATAGCTCAGAACCATCTAGGATGGCACCTCTCACTGATTACAAGAGTCCTAGACTAACTGTAAGTATCAAGGGAACTCCCTTGGTAGGAGTGATAGTTGATGGAGGATCTGGTATTAATCTGATGCCGGAGTACACCATGACATGGCTAAACCTGAGACCAACTAAAGATGCTCACTTTACAGTATCACTGGCAGACCAAAGCAAAGTAAGCCCATTAGGCATAGTGGAAAAGGTTGAAGTCATCATACATAACTTAAAATTTGTGTTGGACTTTGTGGTAATAACACTCCCTAAGGTGAAGGGAGGATTTCCTTTGCTGATAGGAAGACCATGGCTACGCCACAGTAAAGCGGTACATGACTTGGGAAGTGACACCTTATGGGTGGCCGGACCAGACAAGGTGATGAGACAACTCCACATGGAAGGAGGACCAGATGAAGCCCTAGGTACTTCTCAAGTTGTTCTACATCCAGAGGAGAATGCACAGGAAGAAAATAATAGCACTAGAGAAGAGGAACCACGAACCATACCAGAGGGAGCAGACATTTGGGCCACTTCTCCTCCACCATGGGTTTTGGAAGATCAAGAGGTGTCAGTTTCTTCTCTTCCCAACTGGGCGACTCCATCTCCAACTCTTAATCAAACTTGGGCGACTCCACCTCCACCCCTAAATAACTGGGCGACTGAACCTTCAGTTTGGGCGCAGCCTCCACCCTCCTCCAGCTGGGCGACTCCACCTCATAGTCCAAGCTGGGTGTCTCAGCCTCCGAATAACTGGGTCGCCCCAGAAGCTTGGGCTCCATTCTCTGCTCAAAGATCCCCACATTGGGCACCTGAATGGGCAGCTTATCCGCCACCTTGGGCTACTCCTACAATTGGCTGGGCGGCTCAATGGGCATCCGGAACGTCTCACACAGAACCATGTGAGACGACACCACATGACATCAAGGAAGAAGTTGATGAAGGAGAAAATTTATCCAATGAAGAACTAGGGGACATCATGGATTGGATAGAAGAGACCAACAATGTTACATGCTTCACGGTAGCAATCATGAATAAAGAGGCAGATGAACCTATTATTGTGGAGTCTGTAGTCTTGGGCGAGCCAGCCAAAGATTTTCGAAGAGGTAAAATTCCGAGAGGAGTTGAAGGGGAAGATAAGATTGAATCAAGCAAAAAAGAAGAAAAACTAGTGGAAAGCATTTTTCCATTAGCAGAAGTTCCAGTAGGATGGACACAGGAAAAGTCCGAAGAAATCAGTATCAATGATAGTCCAGCATTCACAAAGCAGACGCTGTTCAAGGCTGAGGAAGAGGCACCTGTGGAGCCAGTTAAAGAAGTCAACTTGGGGGAAGACGGACATCCACAGAATCTTTTACTCGCAAGTTGGTTGTGGGAACACCCTCTTCTGCTCACAGAGGTAATAACATTCATGAAGAATTTTAAAGATATATTTGCATGGAGTTAGAAGGATTTGACAGGAATACCAAAAGAACTCGGAATACACACTATTCCTCTAGTGGATGAAGCTCGGCCAATTAGAGGAAAGATGTATAGGCTAAA
Organism: Ceratopteris richardii; assembly: GCA_020310875.1. NCBI lineage: Eukaryota > Viridiplantae > Streptophyta > Polypodiopsida > Polypodiales > Pteridaceae > Ceratopteris > Ceratopteris richardii. Next base: position 170,101,218 of record CM035423.1, on the reverse strand, counting down.
TCCCAAATATGCAGAAGCAGTCAAAAAGGAAATCCAGAAAATGGAGGAAGCAGGAATCATAGTCCCCGTAGAGCATTCCGAATGGTTGTCCTCTATGGTCATAGCACCTAAGAAGCAGCCTAATAAAATCAGAGTTTGCGTGGATTTCCGAGCATTAAATAAGGTAACCATTCCTGACGGGTTTCCCACTCCCTTTTCTGAACAAGTGATTGAAGATGTGGCGGGACATATGCTATACAGTTTCATGGATGGTTTCAGTGGATACAATCAACTAGAAATCCATCCTAACGATCAGCCAAAAACAGCCTTTGTAACTCCTTGGGGAACCTATATCTACACCAAAATGGCTTTCGGTCTTAGAAATGCACCAGCCACTTTTAATAGGACAGTGTATCTAATCTTCAACAAGTTGCTCCTAAAATTCTTAAGAATTTTTATGGACGACTTTTCGACCTTCTCTGGAGCAGCCTGCACTACTGCAGTAGAAAATGTGCCAGAACATTTGAAGCAATTAGAACAAGTGTTCGAGCGTTGCAGAGAAACAGGTTTGAAACTTAACCCTAACAAATGTCATTTTTTGGTAACTCAAGGTACCCTGTTAGGACATGTGGTCTCTGCAAAAGGCATGACTCCAGATCCGGATAAGGTAATGTCAATTCTCAAGCTTCCGAGACCTATCAATGCTAAAGAGGTCCAAAGCTTTCTCGGGCACACAGGATATCACCGCAAGTTTATACGCATGTATGCCGAGGCAGCACGACCACTTTCACGACTTACAAGCAAAAGTTTTCCTTTCCAATGGTTTGAAGAAGAGGAGTCAGCATTTACTTATCTAAAACAAAGGTTGGCGTCTGCACCCATACTCATTTCACCAAATTGGTCAAAAACATTCCACGTGCATGTAGATGCAAGCTTGTATGCGGTAGGAGCGGTACTGACTCAACCGAGCGAGGTACACAAATTAGATCAACCCATTCACTATGCAAGTAGACTCCTCTCAAAAGCAGAAAAGAACTATAGCACCACAGAAAGGGAAGCATTGGCTATTGTATTTGCCCTCAAAAAATTCAGGCACTATCTTTTAGGCACTACATTCACCATAATTACGGACCATCAGGCTTTAAAATATTTGTTGAATAAGCCGCAAGTTGCAGGAAGAGTATGGAGATGGTTGCTTCTCTTCCAAGAATTTGATTTTGAAATTATATAGAGAAGCGGTAGGCAGCATGTCATTGCAGACCATCTCTCTCGCATGAGGCATCCAGGACAAGCAACAAAGGGAGTAGAAGATGATTTCCCCGACAGCCAAATCTACAAGGTAAGTATGGCACCAACATGGTATGATGACTTAATTCTCCTTCTAGGGAAGGGCCAATTTCATACTGGGTCCACTCCATTGGAAAAGCGTAGACTCCTCCTAAAAAGTAAGAATTTCATGATGGCAAAGGATACCCTCTATAAGGTTGGCCCTGATGGGATGTACAGAAGGTGTCTTCAACCACATGAAACGGAAAGTGTTCTTCAATTGGCACATGAAGGAAAGTCTAGTGGTCATTTTTCCGGGGCATATCATTGCACTCAGAATACTCCAAAGCGGCCTATGGTGGCCATATCTCTTTAGAGATGCCACTAAGTTTGCCAAGGCATGTGATGTTTGCCAACGATGTGCGCCCAAACCAACACGACAAAGAAATCAGCCACTCAATATCTCTATGGCTTGGCAACCATTTGAGCACTGGGGACTAGACTTTGTCGGCCCTATTTTTCCAGTAGCACAAGATTCAGGTGCAAAGTATCTTTTAGTGGCAACCGATTATGCTACTAAGTGGGCTGAGGTTATAGCGAGTAAAGACTGTACTGCAGAAACGGTAGCTCACTTCTTGTATAATTATATCTTTTGCAGATATGGGTGTCCAATAGAGGTTACAACAGATCAAGGGTCCCATTTCGTCAATAGGGTGTTGACTTTGATTTTTAACAGGTATCAAATTTTCCATAAGAAGTCCTGTGCTTATTACCCAAGGGCAAATGGGCAAGCAGAGAGCACAAACAAGGTCCTTATGCTCCTACTAAGGAAAACATGTTTACAATTTCCTAATACTTGGGGACAGGCATATCTTGGAACCTTGTGGGCATATAGAACCTCTTTTAAGGCCACAACAGGTCATACTCCATTTGAACTATTGTATGGAATACAAGCAATTGCTCCTTTTGAGTTCTTGCATGGCTCCAACCAAGTGGGAACCAATCGAATTCCTGAGCTTACTAGCACTCTCTCAGCAAACATTGTAAGGCTGCAACTTCTAGAAGAAAAGAGAAAGATAGGCAATGATACTCTAGTGACAGTACAGGAAAAAAGGAAACAAAATCATGATGCCAACCTCTGGAAGTCAAAAATTAAGGAAGGGAGCTTAGTTTTGATGTACCATCCGCGACTATTCGAGAAGAAGGCTAAGAAGAAACTCATGCCAAGGTGGAACGGACCTTTTAGGGTCATACGAACACTTCCGAAAGGGGCAGTACAAATCTCCACGTTGACAGGGACAATCCTTCCCTTAGTTAATGAATCCAAGCTAAAACCTTATGTGGAAAAATAGAGAAGAATGTATTTGCCTTTGTATATAGTGTGCATAACCATATGTTGTTAACCGTTAGCTTTTATCATTTCCGAATGTAAATATTGGGCTTTTCTCATCTGTCTTCTCACCACCTTCCTCTCATAGGCTTAGACTTCAACTCTTTATCACCAAGATCTCCTTCCCTTTTCCTGAAGCCTTCCTCTCCTCGGCCCCCAGGACCTTTAGACCCCTTGGGCGAGTCCTCACATTAGGGGACTCTCTACCAAAACCACATGAGGAGACCCCTTCCCTTGCCTCCTTGGGCAACCCTCGCCCTAGGCGACCCATTCCCTTGCCTCCTTGGCAACCCTCGCCCGAAGCGATCCCTTCCCTTGCCTCCTTGGGCAACCCTCGCCCTAGGCGACCCCTTCCTTGCTTCTAGTTAGGCGACCCACAACCGGGTAAAGCCAGGTGACCCTTCATCTCAATTACCCACCTTGGGCGATCCTCACCCCTCACACACCATCAAGGGCGACCCCCTCCCACCTCTCACCTCAAGTGACCCCTCATCCCACTACCTCTCCAAGTTCCCTCATCATCGATTGGGCAACCTCCCTTCATCCTCAATTAGAGATCTCTCCAACTCCCCTCCCTTCCACCTCTCAAGGGCGACCCCCTTCCACCTCTTACCTTCGGTAACCCTTCATCCCACCCCGCCTTGGGCGACCCTCACCCCTCACACACCATCAAGGGCGACCCCCTCCCACCTCTCACCTCAAGTGACCCTTCATCCCACCCCGCCTTGGGCGACCCTCATCCCTCACACACCATCAAGGGCGACCCCCTCCCACCTCTCACCTCAAGTGACCCCTCATCCCACCTTCACCTTGGGCGACCCTCCTCCCATTTATACTCTCACAAAATTGGGCGACCTCCCCTCCCAACTCCCTCAATTACCCGCCTTGGGCGACTCTCTCCTCCTAAATCGGGCGACTCTTCTTTTGGCGACCCTTCCCTTGGGCGGCACCCTTGGGCGACCCCCATCTTGGGCGACACCCGTGGGCGACACCCTTGGGCGACCCCCACCTTGGGCGACACCCTTGGGCGACCCCCACCTTGGGCGACACCCTTGGGGACCCTCACCCTGGCCGATCCCCCCTTCAACCTCTCTTGGTGACCCTCCTCATATTCCTCTCCAGGGCGACCCTCCTCCCTTCCACTAAGACAACCACCACTCCAGAATTTAACGACCGTCTACCATTTAGGCGACCATTCTGCATAGGGCGACCCTCCTCCCGGGCCACCTCTCCACCCCCCTCACCGCACGCGGGCGACCCATCCACGTACCCTCAGCATCCATCCTATCTTTAGCTCCTCCCCATCTCCCTACCTATGTGGCACGCGGCAAATCCTTGGGCGACCTCTCCACCTTCCCCCACCCGGCAGTGGGCGACCGATCCACATACCTCCCTACGCGGCACTCCTTGGGCGACCTCTCCACCTCCCCTCACCCGCAATTGGGCGACCCCTCCAAGTCCCCTCAGCATATAAACACAGCCACCTCTTACTTAATCCCATCCCATCTGTAGCGATCGACTGAACACACTCCCTCTCCGCTCCATCTCCTCTTACTTAACCCCACCCGATCAGCCTGCCGGCGGCCCTCTCTCGGAAGTGTGTGTTTTGCAGCCAGCCGATCACTTCCTCTCAGCTCCATCTCCTGCTCCATCTACCCATCATCTACTGCTGCTGAACCACACATCTAAACCCGCCAATGCTCTACTGAAGCTCCATCATCCCCTTGATACCTGCTAAACGTCCACCCTGTGCTCCACAGCAATTCACTATATACAACATGGCCTCATCTTCACTGGAAATAGAGGAAACATTCTCTGAATTCAAGACGGACACTGAAAGCGCATCAGGACAATCATCTGATGATTCGAGTGATTCACTTTATGTGGTTTCCGAGGAGAACCCCTCAGAGTCAGAAGAGTCAGAAGAGTCACTGGAACAAGAAATTCAGCCGGACCAACATATCACTCCAGCAGCCGAACCGAGTCTTCAGCAAGATTCTGCTACATCTTCAGCAAACCTGGCAACCACGACCAAGATACTCGTTTCCATTCCTGACGAAATCACCTTGAAGCTGGACCTAAGTATATGTGGTAAGCTTCATAGTTCATTTTCTTCACAGGAATTAAAGAATATGGGTTTGTTCACCATTGCAAGTGCCAAGCTTCCCTCGCTTGGTGATCCTCAAGCAAGTGGGATAGAGATCTTGACACTTTTCAAGTCCTTCCCCTCTCTTTCTGGAGGACGAATTACCAAAGAGAAGCTCGCTCTCATGTTGGGCACCCAAGAAATTCCAGATTCTAGAAAAGCAGGCAGCTATGCGGAGTTGTCCATTTCAGACATTTTGCAGACATGTACCAATAGCTTCTCCACTTCCACTTGTAGCCAGGTAATGATGCAGAGGCTCATATTATTCAAAGCATTTTTTCTCTTGAAGGACAATCTGCATTTCACGGATGTAAAGGTATATGAGCCCCTTCTTTGCTTTGCCCAAGCAAAGCCCTACCCATACCATAAAGTTTTACTTCAGTCCCTGGCAGAAAGAAAGAAGAGGTATGGGCAGCAAGTGGGCAAAAAGGCGCTCACATTCAAAGTGGTAGGTGGTCATATCATGTCGTACATTTACAGATATTTTACCGCTCTCCACTCCAAAGGCAAAGACAGCCACACCTCATCAAAAAGTCCGCAAACGGCGATTCCTGGCAAAAAGAGAAGGGCAAAAGTTCAAAAGGATTCCAGAGAGCTCCTTGACAAGCTGCCTATCGACCAACAAGGGTATGCTAGATCTTCCAAGAAGGTACGCACATCAGCCAACACTCCCTTTCCTCCAATCAAGTTCGTACCCACTTCCTCGTCGAAACCCTCTTCTTCCATTCACTTCCATCCACCTTCACAAACCTCCCCCACTTCAGGAGTACCCACTACGCCCACTGCCCCATCTCACTCCAACCCCACTCCACCTCCCGCTTCCTCCATGACCACTCCTATTGCCATTGACACCCCAATGGATCCGATTCATATCCAATTCCCACCATGTGCCACTCCACCCCCTTCCCCTCCACATCCCGTCCCACACCACCTCCCATCTCCCCAACCACCATCTCATCCAACTTCGCCCCCACCACCAACATCCATACCTATTCCTCACACACACACACCACCCCCTACTACGATCCCTCACAGCTCCATCTGCCCACCCCCATTCGACATACTACCTTTTCCACCCCCATTTCGATTCTCCCCTTCTCGCCACAACCCTCCGACAGATTTACCTCCACACCCCCTTCTTGATGCATCTAGTGTTGAGCAGCTCTCCACGAATGCCAAATATACGAAACATGTATGGCCAATAGTCCCTAATCATTTACAGGGTATGTGCCAAATGGATGTAGCAAAGAACAGGTTTGCTGAGATTTCTAACAAATTGATGGAAGACAGGCAGGTGTGTGTGCGATTAGAGAATCGGCTGACCCATTATACTCATATGTTAAGTGAAGAGTTTCTGCGCGTAAGTCTCGTCAACAAGGAACTGTACATGCAGATATCCGAGATGTCTAGTCACTGCAAGACGACGCGAATACTGGAAGACAAAGTAAAAAATTTGGAGGCATTTTTGCAGGATGAAGAAGAAAGGACCAAAAGATTGAAGGCTGAAAACAATGCATTAAAATCAGCCAACAAGCAACTCTTGGCTGAGAATACAACTTTGAAGAAACAAAAGGACGCACTAAAATCCAAATTTAGTGCATTAAAGGCTCTGCTCACATCATCCGATACTGAAGACAACACTCCACCACAGGAAGCACCCAATCAAGAAGACCAGCAGAAGGAACGAGAACCTGCATGTGACTAGTCTCACTGTGACTAGTCTCATAGTTCTCTAGTATTTTATTTTCGCACAGTGTCATAGTTACATTTTGATACAGTTGTAAAACTTTTGGAACATTACTTCGTTCAGCAGGTTTCCTTTTGCAGCCGATTATGTATTCATACTCATATAAGTCATGATGTAATTTTCTATCCGCCATTTTCTGATGTAATTTTCTAGACCTCCCCTATGTATTTGGACCTACTTTCCCTCATCTCTCCGGGACGGAGAGACACTAGTGGCGGGCAACCTGTAGAACAAATATTGATGAAGGCTTCAGTGGCTAAAGCATCAGTGGCCAAGGATCAGTGGCTAAAGCATCAGTGGCTAAAGCATCAGTGGCCAAGGGTCAGTGACCAAGGCTTCAGTGGCCAAGGCTTCAGTGGCCAAGGCTTCAGTGGCCAAGGCATCAGTGGCCAAGGCATCAGTGGCCAAGGCTTCAGTGGCCAAGGCATAGTGGCTAAGGCACCACACGCCCAAAATCTAGAGTTGGGCACCAGGATGGTAGAGTTGGGCGACTGTATGCCCAAGGCAGACCTCACAAGGCGGCCAAGTGGCTGGGCCCCGGACCCAGCCACTCATCATTACACGACAAGGTCCGATACTGAGGCAGGGGCGGCTGGAGTGACGGCTGACTCTTGTCACCGCCTAATGCATTAACTTCCCACTACCCCGATGGAACAAACTCTCCTGTTGTAACCAGCTCCTCACCTCTCTCCTATAAAAGGAGAACCCGCAAGTGGAAAAGAGCGTGATATGTAGGGCACGAATAGGCCATATGTTAAGCTGAGAGTGAGAGAGTGAACTTAGAGCTCCTGGTAGTGGAGTCCCGTCATGCTTCCTTGAAGCCATTGTGTAAGAATACCCTGAGATTGCGTTCTCATGCCCTTGCTTGGTATGATCAGCTGTAGTCGGATTAATAGTGGTACGAGATAACCATTTGTCTTCTCATTGTGTTGTATTTGACCTTCATTGTGTTGTATTTGACCTTCTACTTAGTATGGTGTTGTGCTCCATGCTCGCCGTTGCTTGATCCTTACTAAAGTGTTCATGTGCTTGCATATTCTTCAGAAGTAGTGCATTTTGCATTCCCTGCACCCACACACTTCATTTCACCACCTACAATTGCCACGGTTAAACGAGCTCCGGGGGGAAGAGTACTGGGATGGGTGACCTCCCGAAAAGCACTGAGAACCTCTATATTCCTTGATCGTTGAGGTCCTCCCTCGCGCGAAGCCAACAGTGAGTTCGGTGACTCGGATGACAAGGTATGCCAAGGTTTATGCCTTGGTCGCCGCTTTAGTCGTAAGCCTTGGAGAAAGCTTTTTTTTTGGGGGGGGGGGGTGGCTTGCACAAAGGGAACAAAGCTTTTTGCGTCGAACTGCTCTAATACCAGTGAAGTATTTCGATGGCGATGCACCACAGTGCGCTCTCCTTCTCGACAGCTCTGCAACGATAAGCGCGAAGTAGAAAGCCGAGCTCCTAAGGCCGCACACAGTACTCTGCACAGAGGCTTCAGAATACGCAAAAAACACAGTACACAGGGAGCACGAATACAAACTTCTTTGCGGTCGAACTTACAGTTGACTGACCAGGCCACTATATGTTTTATTAAAGAACATATACAAAGAAGTGTCAAGTGGCCATTTGGCCTTTCACATGGACACTAGCGGTAACACGGCTTGCATGTGCTCCCCTTGCTCCTTCCTCCTGCTGGAAGCATCCCATACCACCCCATGCAAGAGGGTGAGAAGGATGTCAAGCTCAGCCATCACGGCTCCATGAGCTCTGATGGTTTTGTGCACGTTGTCTTGCCTTTCCCACGTGAGCAGAGAACTCCTCTGAAACCAATGTTATGACCTCGAGGATCCTCCCTGCTGGACAAGATAAGACACAAGCCATATTCACAAACAATAGAAGGGAGGACATCAGACTCACCTCCCAGCCGTAGAGCCAATACGAGCTCACCCCTGAGCCTGGGAGTCTGCAGCCAAGCGGGCAGCCACCTCCAAGGGACTGGCATCCCATACCATCAGCCCCCCACCAGTACGGGTGACGAGGCTTTGCCAAAGGGCCAAGAGTCCAAGTGCCTCACGTGAGAGATCCCTCACAAATGATCCCATGGGTCCTATTTATAGGCTCAAATGAGGAGGTGGTCCAGTTCACACTAGGTGGCTGGTTCATATTTGGTCGGACACTTTTAACTACAAGCGCCCATCCAGATGTACTTTAATTTTGGGGACGTAACACTATTGCAACACTATGCCACGGTCCATAGGATAGTCCTCCCAGAATGCACGCAATCGGTTCTTCTGTATCGAATCCCTCATGCGTCGTCGGACGGGGCTTCTGTCCAAAATGTTGTCGGTGCCTAAGATGCCGCCAAGCCCCGTCCAAATTGTTGTTTGTGCCTAGGATGCCACCAACCATTGCTAGAGGAAGAGGGATTGGCTTTGGAGGTCGGGGCATCAAAGTGTCGATGAGATCCACCCTCCTCTCGAGGTGAGGAGCCAGAAGGAATTAAGGATAGCGAAGGGGGAGAAGGTGCATGTTGCGGAGGTCGCAGGCCTCTTGCCTTGATTGCGGTCTGGTCTGACATCTTGGCCTCAAGGGGCATGCCTTCGCAAGGTGACCAACCTTGCGACAGGTAAAACACTGATTCGGTAGCCCTGAGAATTAGACCCTCTAAATCAGCCACTCACCTGAAAGAAGCGGAAGCTCAATCTTTGATGGCAATTGTGCGGGGTCAGAGATGAGAATCTGGACCGAGGGAAGACCCGTCTGTAGGTGGTAAAATGAAGTGTGTGGGTGCAGGGAATGCAAAATGCACTACTCCTGGAGAATATGTAAGCATATGAGCACATTAAATCACAGTACAGTACCATAATAGACACTTATCACGAAGCCTTCACATCATCATTAGAAACTACACTTAGAAGTAAGAGTCAAAGCAACAGCAAGCATGGAGCATAATAGAGCACAAGACCATACTAACTAGAAAACCACATGTAACACAATGAGAAGACAAGTGATTATCTCATACCACAGCTAATCATACCACAGCTGATCATACCAAGCAAAAGAACAACAGAATGCAAACTCCGGGTATTCTCACATAAGTGGCACCAACAAATAACATAAGAAGCAGAAGTAACTAACATGAACAGGACTCATACATCTAGGAGTTCTAAGCCCACGCTCACTCTCAGCTTCTCTGTGTCTCATCTATCATCTCATGTATCATATATTTCTCTCTTGAGGTTTCCCCTTTTATAGGAGAGGTGTGCGGAACCGGTTAATAGGAGAGTCTGTTACATGAGAGTAGTGGGGAGTTAATGCACTTGGCGGTTTCATTTGTCAGCCCGGCCGCCTCCAGTACCAGACTTTGTGGTGTAATGATGAGTGGCTGGGTCCCACTTGGCCGCCTTGTCTGGGCATGCCTTGGGCATGCAGTCGCCCAACTCTACCATCCTGGTGCCCAACTCCAGATTTTGGACGTGTGGTGCCCAACTCCAGAATTTGGACGACTGACGCCCAACTCCAGTACTTGGACCACTGATGCCCAACTTCAGTACTTGGGCCACTGATGCCCAACTTCAGTACTTGGGCCACTGATGCCCAACTTCAGTACTTGGGCCACTGATGCCCAATTTCAGTATTTGGTTCCTTGGTGCCCTCCTTTACTTTGTCCTTCAAAAATTTATTCTACAGGTTGCCCGCCACTAGTGTCTCTCCGTCTCAGAGAGATAAGAAAGAGAAGGAAAATTACATAATTGAGGTGTTACAACAGAATAAATTGAGAGATTACATCAGATAATTGCAGATTAAAAGGGCAGAAATACATCATGAGCTGCAAAAGAACTATGATTTTGCTGGTACAAAATAAAGTTTCAAGAGTTATACAACTGTTGCAAAATGAAACTATGACACTGTGCAAAAATAAACTACTAGAAAACTGGACAGCAGAAAATATGATCCTTGTCCACATGACACTGAGACTAGTCACAGTGAGACTAGTCACATGCAGCCTCCTTCCCAGGCCTATGATGTTCAGCTGAACTGTTCTGTTGGTCTTCAGTAACTTCCTGAGTGGTTTCTCCTTGTGTTGGAGTGAGGTCCTCAGTGTCAGAGGATGTGAGCAGAGCCTTTAATGCACTAAATTTAGGATTGCATTTTCAGCCAAGAGGTTCCTGTTTGCTGATTTCAATTCTTTGTTTTTAGCCTTCAATCTCTTGGTCTTTTCTTCTTCATCTTGCAAAAATGCTTCCAAGTTTTTTACCTTGTCTTCATGTCTTCGTGCGTCCTTGCAGTGAGTTGAAATTTCTGCTATCTGCATGTACAGTTCTTTGTTGACGAGACTTGCACGCAAAAATTCTTCACTCAACATGTGAGTATAATGGCGCAGCCGATTCTCTAAATTCACACACACCTGCCTGTCTTCCATAATTTTGTTAGAAATCTCAGCAAATCTGTTTTTTGCTACATCCATTTGGCACATATCGTGTAAGTGATTGGGAACTAGTGGCCATATATGTTTCTTGTATTTCTCATTCGTGGATAGCTTCTCTACACTAGATGCATCAAGAAGGGGTTGCGGAGGTAAATATGTGGGTGGGTTGTGGCGAGAAGGAGAGAATCGAAATGGTGGTGGGAAGGGTAGTATATCGAATGGGGGTGGTTGAATGGAGGTTTGAGGTAGCGTATGAGGGAGTGGTGTGTGACTCGGGGAAATAGGTATTGATGCTGTTGGGAGGGGCGAAGGTGGATGAGATGGTGGCTGGGGAGATGGGGAGTGGGGTGGTGCAGGTTGTGGAGGGGAAGGTGGAGGTGTGGGACATGGTGGAAATTGGAGATGAATGGGATCTCTGGGTGGATCACTGGTAATGGGAGTGGTGATGGTGGAAGTGGGAGGTGGAGTTGGGTTGGAATGAGGTGGGGCAATGGGTGTAGTAGGTACGGTTGAAGTGTGTGGGGTTTAAGAAGGTGGAGGGGATTGAACAGAAGAAGGTTTTTTGGATGAAGTGGGTACTAATTTGATTGGTGGAAAGGGAGTGTTGGCTGATGTGCGTACCTTCTTGGATGCTCTAGCATATCCCTGCTGGTCGATTGGAAGCGTGTCAAGGAGCTCACGGGAATCCTTTTGAATCTTTGCTCTTCTCTTTTTGCGAGGGTGGGCTTCCTGCGGGTGTTTTGATGATGTGGGGCGCGACACGTCTTTTGAATGGAGGGCGGCAAAGTACTTGTAGATGTACAACATGATGTGGCCACCTACCACTTTGAATGTCAGAGCCTTTTTGCCTACTTGCTGCCCATACCTATTCTTTCGTTCTGCCAGTGACTGAAGTAGAATTTTATGATACGGGTAGGGCTTTGCTTGGGCAAAGCAAAGAAGAGGTTCACATATTTTCACGTCCGTGAAATGTAAATTGTCCTTCAAGAGAAAAAATGCTTTGAATAATAGGAGCCTCTGCATCATTACCTGAGTACAAGTGGGAGTGGAGAAGCTAGTACTACATGTCTGCAATATGTCTGGAATGGCCATTGCATAGCTGCCTGCTTTCTTAGATTCTGGAATTTCTTGGGTTCCCAACATCAGAGCAAGCTTTTCTTTAGTAATTCTTCCTCCAGAAAGGGAGGGGAAGGACTTGAAGAGTGTCAAGATTTCCACCCCACCGGCTTGAGGGTCACTAAGTGAGGGAAGCTTGGCACTTGCAATGGTGAGTAAACCCATATTCTTTAGTTCCTGTAAAGTAAATGAATTTTGAAGCTTACCACATATGCTTAAGTCCAGCTTTAAGGTGATTTCGTCAGGAATGGAAATGAGGATTTCTGTGGTTGTGGCCACATTTGCCACATTTGCTGAAGATGTAGCCGAGTCCTGGTAAATACTTGGCTGAGTATCTGCTGCTGGAGAGGTATTTTGATTCTGCTGAATTTCGTCATCCAGTGACTCGGAGTCTGAGGGATTCTCCTCTGAGACCACATAAAGTGAATCACTCGAATCACCCGATGATGGCCCCGATGCACTGTCAATATCAGTTTTAAACTCAGAAAATGTTTCCTCTATTTCGACAGAGGACGATGCCATGATAGCTATAGGTAATATGGAGTTGCAGTTGCATTCAGTTTTAGCTCAGATGGTTCTCTGTTAATTCTTTGTTAAGCTTTATTTTGCTACCAGATATTTAAGTAGGTGCTGATGGTGTCTTTGTCGCTGTGTTCAGCAGAAGTTGACTTTTGGTTCAGCAGAAGTTGAACTTGTGCTAAGCAAAAGTTAATCTTGTTTTTTCGATTCTTTGCCTTGTTCGAAGAATGCAATAAGGGTGATTGGGTTTGCGCAGCAGAGCATAAATTGGACGAGTGATGTTACTAAATTGAACTCTCGGGCAGAACCACTATGGGTTGAAGATGTGAGAACTACGGATGGGATTTTGTTCTGTTCAGACAGCGTGCCAAGGGCTTGAACAGCGTTCAAGGGCGATGGTTTTGTTCTGTTGGTTGGCGAACTCTTCGGGTCGGGGCGGAATTTCTTTCCTGGGTGAAATGAAGGTACCCTCTATTGTGTTGGGCAAAAGTGAGCGCCTAATTATAGAGGATGGGATCGCGTAATTGTTGTGTAGCCGCCTAATTATAGAGTAGTGAAGCTGGTCGCCCGATTAGATAGCGGACAGGGTAACGGTGAGGAATGGTCGCCCGATTAGATGGAGGACAGGGTAACGGTGAGGAATGGTCGCCCGAACAGGTAACGGTGTCGTAGATGGACAAGACAGGGGGTTGGCTTGGAGTAACGAATTAGATAGATGAAAGAGCGTGGCAGGTCGGACAGGTCGCCTAAGAGGAAAGTTAGGAGGGTCGCCTAATTGAGTTGTGTAAGGTGGGAGTAGGAGGAGGTCGCCCTATTGGGGTCACTTAAGGCGAGAGAGGCCAAGGTCAAAATGAAGATTAATGAAATGGGAAGTAGATAGGTAGTCTAGATGAGGGGGTGGAGGAGTTGGGTATTGAAGGCAAGGCAAAGAGTCGATGAAGTTTAGAGGTGGGGTAGCCAATGCTTGAAGTAAGGCAAGAGGGATTGCCATTGAGATCCATAAAGAGGGTATAATGAAGAGGATATGATGTGTGTCACTTAATCCCAGGAAGGAATAGGACAATAAGGAGTAGGAGGGGAGGTAGTACAAGCCAATTGAAGGTCGAAGGAGGAGGATTTCTCCTAAGATGGCCATGAGGAGGATAGGGAGGAGGGTCGCCTTAGTTTGGACATTGGTTGACATGGAGGAGGATCACCCATTGGTTGAGAAGGAAGAGGGTCACCCCTGGTTGCCCAAGTTGCTCCTATAAGTCACTAGTGAGATGGTTGCCAAGATGCATCGAATTTGATAGGGAGGATAGTCGCCCCTGGTGGTATGTCGCATATCGGGTTGAGAGGGAGGATGGGCACAGTGAGGGTTGCCTATGTTGGCACATGCAAGGAAGTTGGTTGCCTATGTTGCCACAGTGAGGGGGAAAGGGAGGAGCCTCTTTAGCATTTATAGGTCTTGGAAGCTTAAGAATTGACATTACCTTATCTGGATCTGAAGTCATCCCTTTTGCAGAGACCACATGCCCTAACAAGGTACCTTGGGTTACCAGAAAATGACATTTGTTAGGGTTAAGTTTCAAACCTGTTTCTCTGCAACGCTGGAATACTTGTTCTAATTGCTTCAAATGTTCTGGCACATTCTCTACTGCAGTGGTGCAGGCTGCTCCAGAGAAGGCTGAAAAGTCATCCATGAAAATTCTTAAGAATTTTAGGAGCAACTTGTTGAAGATGAGATATACTATTCTATTAAAGTGGCTGGTGCATTTCTAAGGCCGAAAGCCATTTTGGTGTAGATATAGGTTCCCCAAGGAGTTACAAAGGTTGTTTTTGGTTGATCATCAGGATGGATTTCGAGTTGATTATACCCACTGAAACCATCCATGAAACTGTACAGCACATGTCCTTCCACATCTTCAATCACTTGTTCAGAAAAGGGGGTGGGAAACCCATCAGGGATGGTTACCTTATTTAATGCCCGGAAATCCACACAAACCCTGATTTTATTAGGTTGCTTCTTAGGTGCTATAACCATAGAGGACAACCATTCTGAATGCTCCACAGGGACTATGATACCTGCTTCCTCCATTTTTTGGATTTCCTTCTTGACTGCAGCTGCATATTTGGGATTTAACCTATACATTTTCCCTCTAATTGGCCGAGCTTCTTCCACTAGAGGAATAGTGTGTATTCCCAGTTCTTTCGGTATTCTTGTCAAATCCTTGTAACTCCATGCAAATACATCTTTGAAATTATTCATGAATGTCATTACCTCGGCGAGAAGAAGAGGGTGGTCCCACAACCAACTTGCCAGTAGAAGATTTTGTGGATTTTCTTCTTCCCCTAAGTTGACTTCTTTAACTGGCTCCAAAATTGCCTCTTCCTCGTCCTTAAACAACATCTGCTTGGTGAATGCTTGACTGTCATTGATGGTGATTTCCTGGGTCTTTTCTTGTGTCCATCCCACTGGAACTTCTGCCAATGGAAAAATGCTTTCCACTAGTTCTTCTTCTGTTTGGCTTGATTCTATCTTTTTTCTTCCTTCAACTCCTTTCAAAACTTTACCTCTTCGGAAATCTTTGGCTGGTTCACCTAATACCACAGACTCCACCACAGTAGGTTCTTCCTCTTCTTTTCCCTTGATTGCGATTGTAAAGCATGAAACATTGTTGGTCTCCTCAATCCAATCCATAATGTCGCCTAGATCTTCATTAGATATTTCTTCTCCTACATCAACTTCTTCCTTAATGTCAGGTGATGTTGTTTTATATGGCTATGTGTGAGGCTTTCCAGATGCCCAGCCAATTGTAGGGGTAGCCCAGATGGAGGATAGATGGAGGATAAGCTGCCCATTCAGGTGCCCAATGTGGGGGTCTTTGAGCAGAGAATGGAGCCCAAGCCTCTGGAGTGACCCAGCTACTTGGAGGTGGAGGCACCCAGCTTGGACTAGGAGGTGGAGTCGCCCAACTGGTGGGAGGTGGAGGAGACGCCCAATTGGGAGGTGGAGTCGCCCAATTGTTTGGAGGTGGAGGTGGAGTCGCCCAATTGTTCGGAGGTGGAGCAGGTGCCCAATTTTGATTAGGAGGTGTAGATGCCCAGGGAGGAGAAGAAGCTCGTTCTTGTCTTGATACTTCTTGATTTTCCAGAACCCATGGTGGAGGAGGTGTGGTCCAAATGTTTGCTCCTTCTTGTATAGTTTGTTGTTCCTCTTCTTCATTGTTATCTTCTTTGTCTTCCTCTGCACTCTGGTCTGGATGTAGAACAACTTGAGAAGTACCTAGGGCTTCATCTGTTCCTCCTTCCATCTGAAGTTGTCTCATCACCTTGTCTGGTCTGGCCACCCATAAGGTGTCACTACCCCAGTCATGTACCGCTTTACTGTGGCGTAGCCATGGCCTTCCTATCAAAAGAGGAAATCCTCCCTTCACCTTTGGGTGTTATTACCACAAAATCCAACACAAATTTCAGCTTATGGATGATGACTTCAACCTTTTCCACTATGCCTAGTGGGCTTACCTTGCTTTGGTCTGCCAATGATACTGTAAAATGAGCATCTTTAGTTGGTTTCAGATTTAGCAATGTCATTGTGTACTCAAGCATCAGATTAATACCAGATCCCCCATCAACTATCACTCCTACCGAAGGAGTTCCCTTGATACTTACAGTTAGTCTAGGACTCTTGTAATCAGGAGAGGTGCCATCCTAGATGGTTCTGAGCTATAAGTTGAGGGTACAGGTATTTGTTGGGAAATTAGAGAAGTGAAGCCTTGCCCGCCACTTAATATGGTGCCAGGGTCTAACCCATTTATGGCAGCCATTACCTCTCCTCTGAATCCAGGACTCATAGCTAGCAAGTTATATAGAGATACCTGTTGGTAGGTGCTCTGCAAGACTTGAACTGCAGTGAGAAAGCCTTCTTGGTTGTTCCTTGAAGTAGGTCCGTGCTGAAAGTGCCTTAGGTCCTCCTTAGATACTGCATAAGCTTTGTCAATAACTTGCTTATTCATATCTTCATTTCTTCCTACTCTTCCCAGTGAGGTTTTCTCCTTGGTTTGGTGGTGGTTGGCTCCTTGAGAAGGTTCATGCTCCATGGTCCTTTTTCCCTTGTTCTTTGATGGATCTGTTGCTTCCTTTGCAGCTTCTTTCAAAGCTGCCTTCTGTATTTGTGCCCTAGTCATTACTCCGGGAAGTTCCTTAAGTTGGACTACTCGGGCGCTTGGGGAGCCTACATTGCCCTTATCATTAGATACTGTGATCATATGTAGGGGGCAAGAGTTACCTGGTGTGCTTGTAGACGGCATTGACTTTGGGCAGTCCTTCGTGTAATGATCCCTTGTTTCAGGACAATTTTTGCATGGTGGGGCATCCTCAGGGAGTGAACATTTACTTTGGAAGTGTCCATACTCCCCACATCTGTAACACATTATAGGCCTAGGTGGTCGATTCTGACGAGGCCTACCTTCTTGCCGTTGAGGTCCTTGATTGGTGTAAAAAGTTGTTACAGGAGGTGTTGTAGTAGATGGTAAGGGTGGCTTCCCTAACAAGGAGGACTGAGCCACTCCTACCCATTGAGCTACTGGAGGTTGTCCTGGCATCATAGTTTGATTTCCAAGACCCTTTAGAAAATAACAATCCTTGGCCTCATGGCCACCCTTGCCACAAAACTGGCATGTTACCCTCCTTGGACATTCCTGTGATGTGTGTCCTTGAGTACTACAGAGAGAACCTCCCTTAATGTTTTGAGTTCTTCAAGCTCTTGTCGTATTTGAGAGAGACCTTCCGAAGTACCCTTGTCCTCTTCTCGATTTCTTTGAAGCTTTAAGGTTTCTAGTTCCTTCCTCGAGGATGTCACCATGTCTTCATCTTGGGGGAAAGTCTTTCTCAGATGTGCTCCGAAATGAACCCGTGCAGCCTCAATCCTTGTGGAAGCTGCTTCAAATTATCTCAAAGTGGCATTTGGTCTCAACAGCTCTCTTAGCTTCTGTTGTGTGGATGTTGGCAAGGCCTTCTCCACCCACTTCTTGACAAGGAAATCTCTTGGTGGTTTTGGCAATCTTGCCACGAGTGACCTTGCCGGCGTCATAAGTTCTGAAAATGATTCTCCCATATGCAAGATTAGATTCTCAAGTTCATCTAACGTTCTTCTGTAGAGTTACCTGGCCGAAATGCGTCTGTGAATTCGGTCCTCAATGCTTCCCATGTTTGGAAATGGTTCTCCACGTACTGGTTGAACCATTTGTCCGCCAGTCCTTCAAGAGTTGATGGAAAGAGAGCAAGGAATGCGTCCTGTCGTTGTTGTAAGCCCCTACTCTTACAAATCGAAAGAAATCTTCGTACATGATCTTCAGGATCTTCATTTGCACCGCCATGAAATGAAGAAAATCTAATATTTATTCTTGACAAAAGAGTGGAAAGTTCCTCTGCCATAGCCTTATTAAGAAGAGTGTCTTGAGGTAAAGTCTTTTGAGTTTTAGCCTTGTCATCTAACCCTTCTATTCTAGAGACTAGGCTTGAGGCAGATAGACTTCTTATGGGTGTTAGGTAAGGATCTGGCCTTCTTCTGTGGTAACTCTTGATTGGTGTCTTCTTAGGGCTTAGCTTAGCTGCTTCTCCTTGCTAGCTCTGGTGTGGGTCATGGACCATCTTTGGGACTACTTTTAAAGGAGGAAATTGCCCCAATGAAGAGGTCGCCCCGGAGGATTCTTCGCCCAAGAAGAGGTTACTCCAGTGGGGGAGGAGGAGTAGACGCCCAAGGAGCCAAGGAGGAGGATAAGGAGGAGTAGTCACCCAAAAATTAAGAAGGGGAGGAGGAGTAGTCGCCCAAGCCAAGTGCCAAGAGAGGATGAGGAGGAGTAGGTGCCCAGAAGCCAAGGAGGAGGAGGAGGAGGAGGGTCGCCTAGGAAGCCAAAAGAGGAGGAGTCGTCGCCCAAGACTCAAAAAGACGAGGAGAGTCGCCCACAGAAATTAAGGAGGATGAGGAGGAGCAGTCGCCCAAGAAGGTAGGAAGGGGGAGGAGGGGGAGAGGTGGCCCTGGGCACTCAATCCTAAATGATTTCTCAAAGGAAAGGGTACTCAATTCTAAGTGATTTCTCAAGTAACCAGAAATCTCTAGAAGCCCTGTCCCACCGGGCGTGCCAAATTTTCACCTGTAGGTGGTGAAATGAAGTGTGTGGGTGCAGGGAATGCAAAATGCACTACTCCTGGAGAATATGTAAGCATATGAGCACATTAAATCACAGTACAGTACCATAATAGACACTTATCACGAAGCCTTCACATCATCACTAGAAACTACACTTAGAAGTAAGAGTCAAAGCAACAGCAAGCATGGAGCATAATAGAGCACAAGACCATACTAACTAGAAAACCACATGTAACACAATGAGAAGACAAGTGATTATCTCATACCACAGCTAATCATACCACTAATCATACCACAGCTGATCATACCAAGCAAAAGAACAACAGAATGCAAACTCCGGGTATTCTCACATAAGTGGCACCAACAAATAACATAAGAAGCAGAAGTAACTAACATGAACAGGACTCATACATCTAGGAGTTCTAAGCCCACACTCACTCTCAGCTTCTCTATGTCTCATCTATCATCTCATGTATCATATATTTCTCTCTTGAGGTTTCCCCTTTTATAGGAGAGAGGTGCGGAACCGATTACAATAGGAGAGTTTGTTACATGGGAGTAGTGGGGAGTTAATGCACTTGGCGGTTTCATTTGTCAGCCCGGCCGCCTCCAGTACCAGACTTTGTCGTGTAATGACGAGTGGCTGGGTCCCACTTGGCCGCCTTGTATGGGCATGCCTTGGGCATGCAGTCGCCCAACTCTACCATCCTGGTGCCCAACTCCAGATTTTGGACGTGTGGTGCCCAACTCCAGATTTTGGACGACTGACGCCCAACTCCAGTACTTGGACCACTGATGCCCAACTTCAGTACTTGGGCCACTGATGCCCAACTTCAGTACTTGGGCCACTGATGCCTAACTTCAGTACTTGGGCCACTGATTCCCAATTTCAGTATTTGGTTCCTTGGTGCCCTCCTTTACTCTGTCCTTCAAAAATTTATTCTACACCGTCGACTTGGCCACCATAAAGGCCGTGGTCTTTGGAGCCTCCAACAAGGTGCCAAGAGACCTTCCAATATGGGGCAATAGTTGTAAATACCCACGCCTGAGGCCAGGGATGCAAACTGTCACAGGAAACCGCGTGCTTCCCTAGGTATGAAGGTCGAAGACAAGGCTATCAAAAGATCAAAAGCGTGAGTCTAAGGGCAAATGTAAGCTCGACTAGCTTGAACCGTGATGGGTCATAAGGTGATCATTGTGGAGGTGGCCTCCCAGGAACCAATTTCAAGCTAGTAAAAGTTGTGGCCCAGGGTTTGGATATCAACAAGCTTGCCCACCTCGACAAGCAAGCTTCTCTGGAGAAGGTCCTTGAGCTCGCCATGGCCAGTGCGTAGTCTTAGGATTTTGGAGATGACCGATGATGCTTGTAGACGTTCCACTTCTGAAACCAAACTCTCTCTTCCCTCATTAATAAGGGAGAGTCGGATGGTCGACGGAATGGAGTCGATCAAGGGGGATTCATGTGAGTCTCTCTGTGGAGCGGTCTTTGTGGTATCGGTGTCTGAAGCACACGAGAGGGAGAAGAAGGCAAGGACCGAGGCTGAGCCGCCATCCATCGTTGGAACGGAGTCCAACGGAGATGGGGACGGGACTGAAGGAGCCGGGGAGAAGAGGAAGAGAGAGAAAAAAAAAGGGGGTGGGGGAGAAAACGGGCGGAAGTGGACGGGTAGTGGAGGGGAAAGGAAAGGGGGGATGAGGCAGCAATGAAGAGAAGAGGGGAAAAGGGGGGAGGGGGGTGGGGAAGAGGGTGGCAGAGAGAGGAGACGGGAAGGGTTGTTTTTTTTTTTTTTTTTTTTTTTTTTTTTTTTTTTTTGGGGGGGAGGGGAGAAAAGGGGGTGGAAGGGGCAGATTTTTGGGGGGGGGGGGGGGGGGGCAGGGAAATGGGCGGAGGGCGGGAAGGGAGAAAGGGGGGTGGGGAAGACGCTGTTGCGCAGGAAAAAGGGGGGGGGGGGGGGGGAGGAAAAAGAGGGGGCTGTCGGTGGCAGGTGGCTATGCACGAACAGTGGGGGGGCAGCATGAGTGCTTCAGCAAGCTCTCGTCCACACTAATAGGTCCAATTTACATCCAGACCCTTGAGATTTGATCTAAGGTTTAAGGCTTGATTTTTAACCATGCGTACATATATCCTTAGACACCTCATAATATAACCTTTGGCTAAGACAAGGGAGCTAGATATTTGGGAAACTCTCTATCTAGCCTGAGCTGCCTTGGTCAGGAGATGGGTGGTGGCTTGGACCTCAGTAGTTATACTGGCAATGCTGGTGGTGGTCTTGGGAAGTCATTAGAGAAGGTACTAAGACAGTTACGACTCCTACTGCATGCGTGGTGACCCAAGTTGTCTCGTGGTTCAAGTCTGGGTGGTGGTCCAATTCTGCAGCAGTAATCGGCCAAAAGTTGGCATTCCACCCAAATGCATCTGGCATACCTCTTGCCTTGCTATTCCTACTTTAGTCTAAGTCATCCATTTTTTCTTTTTAATCGTACAGGTTGCTTGCCACGTATGTGCTCTCCATCCTAGAGAGGAAAACCCACTACGAATTGAGGGAAAAAAGAAAAAGAAAACTTCTGAAATATATACAGCTGCTAGAGAGAGAAGATACATCAAATAAAAATCAAGGCAAGAGAGAAAGTGCAGAGAATGTATATACATGAAAAGACTTTTATGTACAAAGATGATGCAAACGAACTTTAGGAACACTAAGCAATGCAAGAAAGAAACTATTTCTTAGTGGGTTCCTTCCTGGGCTTCCTGCCACTCGATGATGGGGGAGTGTCTTGGGTTCAGGTGTAAACAGTGTGCGAATCTGTGTGAATCGGGACTTGTACAAGTCCGGTTGTCGCCTCACTACATTACATAGAAACTAAAGACCTATAGCAGAATACATAGATATGTAGGTTCCACAATAGGCAGTCACACTAGAATGCATGCTAGAATGGTCCTCGCACTCACTTCATTACACAGAAACCAAAGACCTGGAGCAGAATACATAGATATGTAGGTTCCACAATAGGCAGTCACACTAGAATGCATGCTAGAATGTATGGTTGACCAAGCCATTATATGTTTTATTAGAACATACATTTAGAAGAGTTTTTGTTGACTATTTGGCTTTTCAACCCAATATTTTCTGAGTCTAGAGTACATTTTAGGGTCATATATTCAAATATATAACTCCTAGTCAACCATAAATCAAACGTATATTGGAGATTACTATACCTCTCATCTTGCAAAAGTATTTGATCTATATTTGGAGGTTGAGACAATTTTGCCTTGAATTCACTATACAAAGCTAGGATGGAAAATTTTTCTTTCTTTTAAACACCACCACCACCCCCCCCCCCCCCCCCAAAAAAAAACATGTGTAGAGACTCATAAGTGAGAAAGGTGCATGTGTAAGAGTAAAGATAAAGTACAATTTGACTCTAAGGTCTTCTTGAAGAAGCTCAAAGCAAGTAAATGTGCACGTGAAAAATATTATTTGCATTAATTTGATTAATTGAATAAATGCCCAGATGGACATTAACAATAGCAATTCTTTGTATTTAAGGGGTTCTAATTGGAATGCTCAAGCACTTCCAGTAAAATGAGAGAAGTGATCTAAGCTTATTTGAGCATGACCTTATGATTTGCTTCTTTGCAAGAACATAGAACATTGAATAGATTCGGAATTAGGAGGTAATCTGAAAGCTTGCCCATTGTTCCGAATGAGCTTGCGACAGGAGAATAAGGTTCGCAAGATCGTGGATGAGTATCTTCAAAAAGGATTGATTAGACGTAGCTATTAATCCTTCGCTATATTAGTTTTTCTGTTTCTCCATCTTATTTGTGTTTCTGTGGCAGTATGTAGCTGCATGGTTGGTGCATCATCATGATGGAAATACTAGTACACCTCTTCTCTGCAGGAGGAGAGGGGCCCAGCCGAGGCTGCCCATGATGATGTTTGGGCAGAGGAAGAGAGTGCTGAAGGAGAGGGCTCTTTCTTATGCTTGGAATCAGAGAAAGGAGGGCTAAATCTGGATGCATAACATGTATGGAGGCAACAATAGCCACCTAAATGATAAATTACTTTGGAGATAGAGGAGGCTGGCAGGCAAGATTAGAGAAGGCGATGGGATATCAAGCTCTTCTTGGTTGATTGCTGGACAGGGAAATATCCCAGAAGGAGTTTTCTCCCATTGCACTTCCGTTCCATCAAAGGCATCTCTATTGAGATGCAGACTTGTGGAGTTGTGTTTCACTCCGGCCTTGATTTCATTGGAGATTCTATGGGGTCTACACGATGCAAAGAGGCAGGGTGAAACCTTGGGCACACATTCATGGGATTATCAGGATTATGGGTATTAACCAAGGTCCTCGAGCATTTGCTAGATCCTATTGATGCTCTGTTGGGTGGGATTGCCCGAAGTAGCATTTCTTTTGGATGTTTTACAAACCCATTGAGTGTGACTACAAATGCGTGTTTGATTTTTCAAGGTGCTGCCTTGACATTCTGAGGAGACCTTTGGTGAGGGACATGTCTAGTTGAGAGGATCTTTGGGTGAGGGCTATGCCTTCCATGATCTGAAGCCTTTGTGGAAGGGATTAGCAACTTGATGGTTAGTGATTGACAGAGGATGAGGGATGACTTGGTGCCCCTATGGATGTATATTGGCTGCATCCATGATTCTAGGCTTGCTATGTGATAGAGGAGACAACGGTCTATCTCATGGTGTGATTGGATGTTACAGGGTCCATGTGTATCTCTTGGACGGATGGGTATCCTTGGGGATCCTTTTGGAGATCTAGGATAGTTGGATAGACCTATGTGTGACCTTTGTGGTCTCATGGGTATGATACGCGCACCAGTTCTTCTTGCGAAGAAGAAGGACGGGGGGATGTGTTTCTATGTAGATTACAAAGGACTCAATAAGGTTACCATTAAGAACAGGTATCCGTTACCTAGGATGGATGACCTTATAGATCGATTCTCAGGTGCACGTTATTTCACCGAGATCGAACTTAGGTCTGGTTACCACCAAATAAGGATACACCCGATGGATATCCAAAGACCGCGTTTCGAACACGGTATGGGCATTATCTGTTCTTGGTCTTGCCATTTGGCTTTGACCAATGCACCTGCCACCTTTCAATAGATGATGAACAATTTGTTTCATCCATATCTCGGGAAAGTGGATAGTGGTGTTCCTCGACGATATCTTGGCATATAGCTAGTTGTTGGAGGCACATAGATATCATTTACAGCTTTTCTTACGTATCTTGAGACGAGAGAAGTTATATGCGAAACAGAGTGAGTGTGATTTTTTTCGCACTGAGCTACTTTATCTTGGTCATATCATCACTATAGATGGTATTCGTATAGACCATGATAAAGTTAGGGCTGTGATGGATTGGCCTATGCTCTGAAACATTCGCCAGGTGAAAGCCTTTTTGGGATTCACTAGTTTCTTTCGCAGGTTCATCAGAGACTATGCTCATATTGCAGAACCCTTCACTTGTTTATTGAAGGGTATTCGTTGCAGTAGGCGTACTATTAGCCCACAGATTCAATGGACTTCAGAGCTTGATCAGTGTTTTCAGACACTGAAAAAGCTAGTTACTACTGCTCCGATGTTGCATATAGTTGATCCAGCTAGGTCATTTGTTGTCGAAACAAATGCTAGTGATTTGGCTATAGGGGCTGCCCTATTTCAGGAAGGTAGACCTGTAGCATTTGAGAGTCGTAAGCTCTCTGAGGTTAAGATGTGCCACACCACACAAGAAAAGGAATTGCTTGCGGTTGTCCATGCCTTGAAGGTTTGGAGACATTACCTTTATGGTAACCACTTCACTATATGGACGGATCACCCTTCTTTGAAATCTCTATGTGACCAGCCTAATCTTAGAGGCCAAAAGGCAAGATGGGCTGAACTTATGAAGGAATTTGATTATGAGATTCGATACCGGAGAGGCGTCAGCAATGTGGTGGTTGATGCCTTGAGCAGGATCCCTGAGGTGAATGCTCTTTCCTTTATAGACATAGGGACTGACTTCTATCTTTCTCTCAGGGGGACACTGCCGTGATGACCAACACTTCGGTGGGGTCTGGCAGCGAGTCTAGTCTAGATCAGGTAGCCCGGAAGGCTATGGTGGTCGCACCACCCGACAGCTGGCTACCGAGGGAAAGATAGCATAAAAGTTTTCCATTCGTAATGGATTACTTTTCAGGCAGAGCAAGGTGTGTGTGGCCGATGATGATGACATACGCCGGAGTATCTTATACGAGTGTCATGATGCACCGAGTGCATGCACCCAGGCATACATCGTACCTTAGCTCTGGCAGGCCGATATTTTTATTGGCCACGCATGAGGACCTTTGTGGAGAGGTATGTGCGTGAGTGCTCTCAGTGGCAGCTTAATAAAGCTGAGCGACTGAAAAGAGCAGGATTACTCCACCCATTACAGATTCCCCATAGTAAATGGTCTTTCATTTCTATGGTCTTTGTGACAGGGTTGCAGAGGATCCAGAGGGGTCATGATGCCATTTGGGTTGTTGTGGACCGACTCATGAAAATGGTGAGGTTTATACCTCCACGTTCCAGTGTGAAGAGCCATGAGTTAGCTAAGCTCTTTGTGGAACATCTGTATAAACTTTATGGTTTACCTGATGAAATTGTTAGTGATCGTGATTCTAAGTTCACAAGCAATTTTTGGCAGACAGTCTTCTAGACGTTGGAGACTCGGTTGAGCATGTCTTCATCGGATTATCTAGAGATCGATGGATAGACAGAGCGCACGAATCAGACTATGGAGGATATGCTTCGTGCATATGTGTCTCGACGACAGTCAGATTGGGAGCGTTACCTTCCCCGGATTGAGTTTTCTTATAACAGTGCTAAGCATGCGGCTACAGGGTATAGCCCGTGCATGCGGCTACAGAGTATAGCCCGTGCATGCGGCTACAGAGTATAGCCCGTTTATGCTCCTGTACGGTTATGAGCCGAGATCACCGCTTGCTACTGGACTCACGAGTGTACAGACACGGTTTGTGGTAGATTTCTTGACGGATATGCAAGAAATGCTACAGACCGCGAGAGAGAGCATACAAACAGCCCAGGACAGAGTTGTCTTTTATGCTAACCATCACCGTAGACCTCGTGACTTCCGTGTTGGCATGTGGGTGTACCTTCGGATTTCAA
This sequence comes from Ceratopteris richardii, assembly GCA_020310875.1. Taxonomy (NCBI): domain Eukaryota; kingdom Viridiplantae; phylum Streptophyta; class Polypodiopsida; order Polypodiales; family Pteridaceae; genus Ceratopteris; species Ceratopteris richardii. The sequence goes on along the minus strand of CM035423.1, from coordinate 170,075,326 downwards.
GAGGTTCTGAGACGATATGAACAGGCTGTTGTACGAAGTTATCTTCTCGGTATTGTGGTCCTTTTCAGATCACAAGGAAGATAACTGAAGTATCCTATGAGTTAGAACTACCTCGAGGAATCACTATTCATCCTGTGTTCCATGTAAGCCTCTTGAAAGAGCGACTTGGGCAAGATGATACAGTGCTCCCTCCGGAGGAGATTCCTAACTTGGAAGATACTGTTCATTACATCCCATGAGAGCCAGAGATTGTTCTGGACCAGAGGGAGAAGAGGTCCCGTAGGACTTCCTATCCTGAGTATCTGATAAAGTGGAAGCACATACTTGAGTCAACTGCCACTTGGGAGTCAGTTAAATTGTTGAAGAATCGTTTTCCTGGGTTTATTCATGAGGAAATTGTTGAGGACAGCAATGAACAATAAGGGGGGAAGTGTTATGTCTCCACCCTTTAAGGACATCTGGATGGGAGTTTGCAGCTATTGTCCGGTCAGAAGGTGTCCGGCCTGGAGGTGTCCGGCCAGTGTGTACTGGGACTGCCAGTTCAGTGTGAACTGTGTTATTTCATTTGAGTCCCATAAATAGGACTCAAGACCTCTCATTTGGCAATGGGGGCATTTGCCAGGACTGGACTCTTGGCATTGCAGGGTAGGGCCTCATCACCCGCTCTGGTGGGGGATTGGTGGTATGGGACACCAGCCCTTTGGAGGTGGCCGTATTGGCTCTATGGCTGTGAGGTGAGTCAGATGTCCGCCCTTTCATTTGTGTGATTTTGGCTTGTGTCTTGACTTGTCCAGCAAGGAGGATCTTGGAGGTTATAACACCCATGTATTTGTAGGATTTGTTATTGTGAGATGAAGATGGTAGGAAGGTATTGTGACATTCTTGATTAATTTATGAGAGGATGAGGTAGGCATGGACTAGGAGGAGGTGATGCTGACAACCTTGTCTCATCCTTGTACTTCTATATTGTAGCTTGACCTTGGTAGGTTAGTATCTTTGCATGATTGTAGGATGGGACCTTCTGTGTTAAGTGTCCATTGGCTTGCACGTACTGCCATGCTGAATGAGGCTAGGCACAAGGTATGTGCATATGATTGGGAACCTCTCGAGGTGTCCATAGAGATGCATGGGTTGCCATGCCAGTTGAGAGTTGGCATATGGTACATGCCTAGGATGGGAACCTTCACTTGGAGGGATCCATCTAGGTGAGCGTGGTGCTATACTTGGTGAGGCTAAGCACGGAGCATGCAGTTACACTGTCTTTGGTATCGGATCTTGATAGTGGAGAGCTAGCACCACTATGAATTCCATTGTGAGATAGTTTTTGATCCCATAAGGGTCGTGATGCCATTAGAGTCGTCCTTACTGGACTCACATCATGGCGAGGGTCCTGATATCAACAGTGAGATATATATGGCAGAGATGACGATCATATGCTTCCTTGAGTCCCATTTATCAAGAATGGTGAAGCTATCAAGTTATCTATCTAGACGCAACAAATATGGAAAGTGGGAGTGGCATTGACATGGATGGTAGCCCTCTCTTCACACTTCAGTTATGTAGGGTAGCCTCTTGGAGGTTATCTGAGAGTTGTTCCTCACGAGGATAGACTCCATCACTGCATCTATTTTTGACAGATGTATTACCAACATATACTTTACATATGTGGTCTGATCGGGTGAGTGACCTTCCCCACTCGCAGTATGCTTAGAATGGTACTCAACATCGGCTATTTACACGGCCCATTGATGTTGATACAGGATAATGAGCAATCTCATCCACATAAAGCAAACGGTGTAGGAGATAACTTTGACCTGTAGTGGAGTGAACCAAGGTAGAGATACCCTCTGAAGTGCATACCTGTTTGAAGACAGATCTGTATAATGCCATAATCCCCCATATGTGATCTATGGTTTACTGCCATGGCTTGCAACTTCTGCACGAGTCTGGCTCTAGATACTCTATCAAAAGCTTTCCAAAAGTCCACGAAACAACAATATACCCATCTCCCTTGTGATCTTCCACACATGTACGCATGCACATGTGCGGATCACATGCGCACGCCCCCCCCCCCCCCCCCCCCCCCCCCCCCCCCCCCCCCCCCCCCCCCCCCCCCAAAACCCAAACAACACACACACACACACACACACACACACACACAGAGGGGGAGGGGGAGGGAGGGAGGGAGGGAGGGAGAGAGAGTGCCTTGGTGGGTGGATGGATGGATGAATGAATGAGTGAATGAATGAATGAGTGAATGAATGAATGACAGGCTCATAGTAGAACAACTTGTGGCAAATGGTGCTTCAGTCAGAGGCATGGTCCGAGATGTGTACAAAGCACAAAGATTGCCACAAATAAGGGGCTGTGAGGTAGAATGTAATCCAGTGAATGGTCTTAATCATCAGAATTACTTGGGAACTGCTGCATAAAGATACTGCTTTTTTTATCTTTCAGTATGTCAAGGCGGACTTATACAACTATGAAGCTGTAAGGAATGCACTTGGAGATTGGTAAAAATTAATGCGCTTCGTTCAGAGAATTATTGTTTCCATGCTGCAGCAAATAATGAATTGGGTAACTGCTCTCATTGCAGCAATGTGGTGATATGTGCAATTGGAGCCAGGGCATTCCCCTTGGATATTTTGAAGACTTATCAGGTGTATAACCTGAAAGTTTTTTGAAAATCATTTGATCATATGAAGTTTCTAGTTCTATCCTTGTCTCTAAATTTCTCTTCAGCATTTTCGAAGAGTATCTTGTTATGCTGGATTGCAGATTTGTCTAGTATTACTGTTACTAACATGATTGTTTTCACAAAGGTTGAGTATGAAGGTGTAATAAACCTGGTTTCAGCAGCCAAGAATCAAGGGAACCTTAAGAAGGTGAGTTTTGTAATGAAACCCTTGAAAAATAAGAAAATTATCTGAATAGATAATGATGTGCATTTTGGATGCAGTTTATCCTGATTTCTACAATTGGCGCCACATATTTGCAACTAGTTCCGTTAATCTTCTGGTAATGATTGACACATATTTTTGGTAATTTATGTTAAAGGTTGTTTTGCTGCATTTATAAAATTAGATTCTTCTCTTACCTTTCAGGAAGAAGCAAGCTGAACTTTACTTGCAGAGATCTGGACTTGATTACACAATAGTTAGACCTGGTGGATTGAGAAATACAGCTGAGGTATATCCCAAGCTCTATGTATGTGCATCCAATGAGAGATTGCTGACAACTACCATTATGTAAGTTTCTCATTATCATTTATTTGGTTTTTCAGCCTGAACAGGTGGTTATGCAAGGTGCTGATTCACAGTTCTTTGGAGGCATTAGTAGGCAGAAGGTAAGTTTTGCATTCTTTTTTACAACTGTGAGAATGATTAGTACACTATCATCCTGGATGGCATCCTTTATAGAATTGTCAGCAAAGTCTTGACCAAAAAAATGCAAACATATCTATGTAGCCCAAGCATGCTTTATTAAAGGAAGGCCCACATAAATAACATTTTATAAAAAAATATTGCTTTTGAGTTGGCCTTATACTCAAAGTAATATGCAGTGCTTGTTAGTGGGCCTTTGATTGTCGAATAAGGTTGGTTTACATTATGTTAAGAAATTATGGCCAGAATTGGTCCTTCAATGAGAGCTTGCAATCATAAAATATCAGGATGGAGGCAGCTCTACCTTTGTGATGGTGCATTGATTTCACACGTTCATCTCTCCTCTTTGTTATTGATACAAATTCACTGTTTTGCATTTTGGATAGATATGCCGTAAAGAAGTCTCTTATTGGCATTCAAGTGTGAGAGGAGAACTTGCCAGACACCAGATTTGATATTGACATTCTTGCATCTTTGCATGGTATTCAGAATATACAGTTGTGCATGGATGTCCTTGTTATGTTTTCATGGCCTCTGGTTTTGGTCCTGTAATGAGAGTGCATATTCCTATTATATTGGGATGTATTCAGCTCTATCTTCACAGATGGTGCATCAACTTTACACTTTATATTCTTATAGTAGTACATGAGGATGCCTGATCAACTCTCTCTTTTTGGCTCTCATAAATCATTTTTCCTCGGTTTGGATAGACATGCCCAAAAACAATCCCTTATTGGCTTTCAAGTGAGAGTGGAGAACCTGTCAGACACTAGATCTATTAAGAACACACTCGTCATGAAGAATTTAAACACAAAGGTCCATCAGCTCGCGGCAAAGGAAATGATTGATTTAACTGCCGAAGAGCGCATAAAAGGAATGGGTAGTGAGCTTGAGGCAGCAAGAACAGAAACAGAAGACTTAAAGAACGAGAACTCGACTTTACAAAGACAACGGGATTCTTACAAATCAAGATTTGATCTTTTCTTTTCCTTGATGTCTGGAGATCCTGAAGAAAATAAGCAGCACAGGCCCGGCAAAGAGCTCCTGAAGGTCCAGTCATAAGATTTTATTTCAGCGTACTGTTCTAGATCTTTCACTTTCAGTACATTGTTTTCAATATCATGGTTGTACATACTTACGTTTAAACCACGTTGTGTAATTTTCATATGATGTATCCCCCTTTCCTGACTTCTCTGTGAAGTAGCGTTCTTTCTCTGATCTCACTATTGTAACATCTTTTGGTACCATCTCTCTCCGAGACTGAGAGAATATAGTGGCAGGCATCATGTAGGCAAGTTTTTTTTTTTTTTTTGGTGCTAAGGAACAAGGAAACCACTTCCAGGATCTAGTACAAGTAGCTCTGATGACCCTCTTTGGAAAGGAAGCAAGTGGGCAAGTGACTCTGCAAATGGCAGCCATATGGCACTTGCGACCTTGGCGATTGATGCACCCAGGGTGACTGGTGTAACCTGGGCGTCTCAATAATCTGGGTGACTTATATATGGGATGACTTGCATGATCTGGGCAACACCTGCTAGGGTGACACCTACTTGGACACTACACGACACCTACTAGGGGACCCCTTCTAGGGTGACTTCAAGACAAGGGCATGTGGCTGACTCCAGTGGACTCCGGCGGCTAAAGGAAGAGGTGGGACTCTAGCGGCCATGCACTACATCTGATACCTTCGGCAAGGTGCAGTTGCATGGGTCAGGATAACTACAAATATAACTCCCCCACCGTGGCCACCACTTTCACAAATATCCTTTGCCTCCTTGGTCTAAAAGGATCCATCCAAGGCACCTGAGAGACCGTTGAGAGACAGAGACACTGGGGTATAGAGAGAGGATCCATTCCTATGCTAAGTTGCTCTTATCGTAGAAGTGACAAGCCTTGTACCCTTCTCTTCTGTCCTTGCAAGGAAGTCCTTGCTAGTCAGTGCTAGCTAGAGGGTACCCTTGAGGAGCATTTAGAGAGGCACATGGGTTGTATTTATTCTATCTTGCAAGTGACTTAGTGTTTCCATATCTGTCTTAGAGCATCTTTAAAGTCATCGCTCTAGGAGAAGCAAATTCGCATTTCTTACACACACATCTTCACCACCTACAAGTAATCATATATGGAGGATTAGGTATACATTTAATGCCAGAATTCATACAAGACACTTGGACTTTAATTATTTGGTGAAGCAAAGTTTACAATATGGCTGTCATGCATGGGGATTGTACAAAGTTTACAATATGGTTGTCATCCATGGGGATTGTACAGAAGAAGGAACCCAACAAGATTCGAGTTAGCATGGATTTTCAAGCTCTTAACAAAGTCACGATTCCATATGGTTTTTGCACCCCATTTTCTGAACAAGTTGTGGAGGATGTGGCTATACAATTTCATGGGTGGATTGGTTATAACCAAGTGTTTGCCCATCCGATGGACTAGGCCAAGACGGCATTTGTAACACCTTGGGGTATGTATGTTATATGAAAATGGCTTTTGGATAACATTGCTCGTTGTTTTTGGCAGAGTGTCTATCCAATCTTTCCATTCTTATTACCCAAATACTTAAGAATTTTTATGGATGACTTTCTCCATCTTTTTGGGCACTGGTTGTTCCGATCTAGTAGAAAATTTCATTTGGCACCTTTGTTGATTGGAATTAGGTTTTTAGTACTTGCAGGGAAGTTAAAGTGAATTTGAATCAAAATAAATATCATTTTTTGGTAATCGAAAGGACACTCCTAAGACACAGGTTCAATAAAAGATATGGCCCCCAACCGTGATAAAATTAGAACAATTTTACAAATGCCTAAGCCTATGTATGCCAAAGAGGTACAAAGTTTTCCTTGGACATATAGGTTGCCACCCAAAATGTATGTTGAGATCACCAAGTTTCACTCTAGGCTCACAAGCAAAACAATGTCCTTCCAATGGTCCCAAGTAGAAGATGAAGCATGTAGAGCCCTTATTTCTTCTATTCCTGGGTTAATGTTCAATTGTACTCGTTGTACTTACAAGTGTACTTCAAGGAACCATACTTTATACTTCAAAGTACTTTGTACTAGAAAAGGGTGCTTGATGTCATAAAAATCGCGATTTTTATTATTTGCTTATTTTTAATTTTTTATAGTATTATACATATTTATTAATATATATATATATATATATATATATATATATATATATATATATATATATATATATATATATATATATATATATATATATATATATATATATATATATATATATATGTGTGTGTATATATATATATATATATATATATATATATATATATATATATATATATATATATATATATATATATATATATATATATATATATATATATATATTATAATATGTATATATGTGATATAATATTATGTATATTATAGATATGTAAATATGTAAATTATGGGAAAACGACCTCCAAAAACTAAAAACACAATCGCTAGAAAAAGATCGTGATTTAATTGTTTAAAATGTTGAGAGGTTTTTACGATTTTTTAAATGTGAAAAAATTGCGAATTTTTTGTACTATGCGTGATGGGTACTTATATACTTGGAAATGTACATGAAAGCAAAGGCTACCAGAATTGGATGCAATATGTAAAAGAAAACCGCAAAACTTTGATGTATTACCTCTTTTCTCTATCGTGGCATAAGTGTAAGCGCCTCTCCCTCTTGCCAAGTAGCGCTGGATCCCATTGTACTCTCTCTTTTGGCAAGTGTCATAACATGTACTTTCCACTCTCTTCCGTTCCCTCTTTTCCGACCTCTGTCCTTGTGCTCCTCCACGCTTCCCCAAGGGCATATCCCATACAATCTCCATGCACTTATGTATATCACTCCTAGCCTCTCCATGGAGCCAAAGACTCTTCTCCCCACTTTCTTCTCCTCCTTTTCCTTGCGATATAAAATCTCAAGATGGTTCTTCCCAGGTATCAAATGAGAGGGCAAGGTAATGCCCATCATGGTTTGAGATAGTGCCTCCAATAAGCGGATCTCCTCCTCTTTTTAAGGAGAAAGTTGCACAACACATGGAGGATTGAAAACAAACTTATGACGACGCTTGGTTGGGTGGTTGAGCCTTTCGCCTCTTGAGGCGGGGGCGAGGGTTCAACCCCCACCGGCAACATGTAAGGGACATGTTATCATGGAAACCTTGTATCTTGTGGCTGTTGTGCCACTGTTTGCCTTGCTTCGCGGTAGATGTGACTGCAGTCTAACTCAGCTATGTAAACCCCTGTTCTTGTGGGATAAGGGGGGTCCCATGGGTACTATGCCCTTCCTTGTACAGTTGCAATTTCAAAGTTAAAGCCTGGAGGAGTAGGCCTCGGCTGAACCTCCATTAAAAAAAATAAAAAATAAAAAAAAAAAAATTTAAAAAAAAAAAATTAAAAAAAAAAAAACTTATGACGACGCACCAGAGACTCATTAGAGAACACTCTCTGGACTCTATATTTTGTCATATGCATCTCCCATGAGGGACTTCAGAAGTAGTGCAAGGAGTCATTGAGGTGCATGTTTGAGACTTGGTGCTCCTTGTGAGTTGATGCCCACACTGTGCTTCTCCAAAATATCGTTTAGTGCATCCTCCGTTATCCTTGGGTTGAGACTGTAATCTATTTGATTCTGTTCTCTCTCTGATCGTGCTTCAACATGTGCTCCTGTTTGGTGCTCTTGTCTAGTGTCTTGGCTCGTACTTGTGTCTTGTTATAACTCTTATATGCTCGTATCTTGTGTACTCAAGTCTTGTTTGTAAGCGTGAAGGTGTGTTATCTGTCGATTGAATCTTCCATTGCGTGACTTGTTGAAGTATTATCATTGTATGCATGTGGAACCTCACTGTTCGTAAGGTCTACCCACCATAGATAAACAATTTTGGCACTCTCGAGGGGACAAAGGGATAAAGTGACTCTGTTCTAGTATTTTGTAGTTTTTTTGGGGGATTAAGGCTCTTGACGAATCCTCTTTCAAGGGAAAGAATGTCTTTCTCCCGTCCAATCCCTTGTGCTATGTTCGCAATCTGCTTTTGGGTCAAGCGAAAGGACGAGTCTCGAGGGATGTATGTTTTTGAGCTTTGGCACTTCACGGTTATAGGTAAAGCCTTGCCTTCTACCAGTGAGGAGATGGGACTCTACCAGTGAGGAGATGGGACTCTGAACTGGGTGTGGACTCCTAGAAGCAGATGTTCCTTTGTGGGGTACGTTCTCTTTTTTGGGAGCACGTTGGGTAGACAGTTTAGGAGGTGCTGAGCTCTGGCTTAAAATCCTTCATACTCCAGTGTCATGTTGGGGGCATTGGGTATCTCACCGCACTGGCTCTCCAGAACTAGTAGATCATTGGCCTTGTGCTATGGAAGGTCACATATAAGTCTTCTTCGAAACATGAAGCGGGTGGATAGATCATTCCTTCTGAGTGGGATGGCTCCTTGGAGCCCCCATCCCCGACTCAGAAAATCAAAAAACTCAATCAGACTAAAGCTTTGTTAGCTAAGCGCCCTAGAATGCGTGGGGATTTCCTTATAAAAAATGGCTAGAGAAGGCTCTTCCACAGGCAACACAACCACAACTCATCTTCATTTGTTGAGTATTTGCTGCAGTATCATATCTTAAGTGCCCAGAGATATCTAATTCAGGAGAAGTGCATTTTGCATTCCCTGAGACCCACTAACTAATCCACCACCTACACAATGTCTTTAAGAAGATAACTTGCCTAGCTGGTTAGTTGATTGACTGAAATTTTTCCCACAAAAGTAGGAAAGATTTTCTGTTTTAATATATTTTCCTTTATTAGTTCTTTAAACGATTTAAGTATTTGGGCTGCTGCTTTCATTTGAATCACAACTTCGTCTATGAGCAACCACTGCTGTTGCTTTAATTTTGACTCTTTGATATTACAGGTTGCTGAAGTTTGTACATCAGCTCTTATTTCTGCAGATGCATCCCATAAAATTGTTGAGGTACTACGGAATATTCTCCAATAAAATCCATGCAATTTGTGAAATCAGATAATGTTTCTGTTCTGGGTATGGTTCATAAAAGACCTCATGGGTTACAGGTCATTTCTCTGTCTGGTACTCAACGAAGAAGTGTAGTTGACCTTTTCAAGAGTGTGTAGAGATAACTGATCAACTTCATTCACGCAACATGAAAAGGTAATATATTCTTTAACTTGAAGCACTTAGATGCAGGATCCTGTTTAACATGAGTCTTTGAATGTGCAGGCATGGGGATTGAATAGGAATTTATGTGAACTCAATCCGAGCTGGCTTGTAAATGTGATGGTTTGACGATGATATAAAGTGTGCCAGAAATTGGGTGCATTGGAAGGCTTGGTCTACAAATATTTTAGAAGTCTTGTGCATCTTTGGACTGCTCTCGATGACTCGTGTATCTCACCCACTGTACCATGATAAGTGCTGTCTTAAAATACACTTATTTCACTATGTTAGAAACATTTGATTCGAACTTTGCCCATTGTCATGAATTAAGCTGGTATAATGTATGTTATTTGCTGTACATTAGTTTAAGCGATAAGTTACAATAAGAATTGAGCAGCTTTGAGGATGATCACCTCAAATGTAATCATTCGTGCTCAGAAAGTAGCCATGTTTGAACGAGGTGCAGACATCATTGCAAAACTACAAATTTGGCACAAAAGGATTGGACATATGAACTTACAAAGGCTAAATGTGATGTGGTACACGGAAATTGTTATGGGATTGTCAATATTCAAATTTGTAACTTGTAGATATGTGGATTGGTATGGAGCATTTCAATTTTATGATCAATGTTTGGGGTCCTACAAAGACCATTTCAATAACAGGTGTTACATATCATGTCATATTCATTGATGACCATAGATAGAAAGTATCGGTTTATTAGAGAGTTTCAGGGTCCATCCTCACGTGACCAGTGACACGCACAGTGGGACCTCCCACTTGGTTAATGAATGATTGTAATTTTCCGAGTTGGGGCAGCCTAACGATTCATCATCATCCGGGATCGCTCAAGACCATGATTCATTGCTAACTAAGCAATTGTAATCCGAACCTATTATTTCTCCATAACAAATTTTGATGTTCCACCATGATCACCAATTATTCAAGGAAATTGTGAATTATGCATTTCCAAAGAGATTGATATTCCTTAATCAACAATCAATGATTGCTATCAATTTTTATGAAATCAAAACTTACTCAAAATTTACCATGTAGAACGTAATGTAAATAGTTTTCTTTCTTCCTTATATTAAAAATTCAAAATATATCTATCGTTTCTCCATTCGAAGCAATTTTGATTTCCTATAGGTTGGCTCTATCCCTTGCGCTTACTCAATTTTCACAAAGAACTATGAATAGCGACCAACATAAGACTTCGAGAGACAATAAGTTAGATGCACATTTTCCTCATCATATTCATTAAGACTTTCATGATGCCTCTTTTGCATCAAGTTGATGTGCAATGTTCATTTCTAGACTCTTGATAAAAATGAGTCTCTATGGTTTGATGAATCATATATATCAATGTTAAATGGCTATTGCGTAACTAAATTTTGATGTTACTATGAGTATTGGTACTTCTTCTTACTATGAATTTCTCCCTAGCAAGAAGTCTAACATTAAATGGGTCTATAGATTGAAAAGCAAGCACGATGGCATAATTAATTGCTAGAAGGGTAGGATTTTAGTCCAAGGTTATGCTTAAGATAAGTACATTGATTTTGGTGAATCATTTGCTCCTATATGCCATATGACAATCATACATAGCATTTAGTTCTAATATATATCCTTTGGAAATGCAAAACTTTTTTGAATGGGTGTCTACATGGAAAAGTGCATGTGCTCTAGCCCCATGAATTTGAGCAAAAACGGTAAGAAGACAAGGCACAAAACTAGAAAGAGGCATTGGATACATTAAGGCAAGAACCATCTTCTTGTTATGAAAAGGTACATGCCTTATCATTAGCACATGGATTTTAGAATCTTCCAATTGAAATCACATTCTATGTGAAGTTGCACACAATATGCATCTAATCATTGTAGTTTATGCTCACAATACTAACGCAGTGATCAATTTTAGGCTTGGCATGCCTCTTTTATAATTCCATATTTGTGGCTTTTGCGTCATTATTAAGGAACCCAAATTATGAAAGGGTGATGGAATTTTTTATTTATATAAATAAATTAGCTTAAAATTTATGTAAACATTTTGGCCTTAAGGATCGCAAACTCATTGCCAATCACAAGGAGACAAGTTTAGAAAAGTGTCTACTTGGTGCTAAACATTCTTTTGATATTTCAATCTATCAACAACACTTGGGATACTTTATTTATGTATGCATTGTATGTCTTGATGCTCAATTATATGTCTCTCATATGGGCAAGTTTATGCATATCTTAGGTCTTAGGTCTGAAGCATTGATAGATGATGATCATATTTTTCTATTTGAGTGATACTCAATAGCTTGGATTTTCTTATCCGAAGGGGGGGTCATTACCACTAGACTTACATGCTTTTTGAGAATATGATGGTGATAGATATCATGAGACGCAAGTTTCTACAAATGGTTTTTACTTCATACTTGGTAGTTCATGCAAATCTTGCTTGAGTGAGAAGAAGCCCACTATGAAAAATTCTAGTTTGAGGTTGAGTATAGGAATGTTTTATTGTCATACTAAAGCATGTTGAAGTGTTCTATCATCACGTCAGAAGGGAGAGAATATTGAAAGGCATATAAGTTTTGTCTTTTGTGCCCACACATGATAACCTTGAATATCCTTTCTGGAGTCTCTACCTTGTGTGACATTCTTAGCTTCAAAAAGCTTTGGGCTTAGCCCCTTTTTTCTATTGATTACAATCCACATAGCTTCACTATACCTTATGTGAGTGTATGGTATTAGTTCACCACATCATGCTAAAGGGGAAAATTCTAGTATAACCAAGTAGTGAATTGTGTGTACATAATTTCAAATATCACAAAACTTTTCTCCCCTCTTAAGGAATTCTTTTCCCATACTTTTATGTACAACTATAATGCTTGTGAGAAGCATGTACTTTACATTCACACTTATTAATATTACATACGCTGTGCTCCCAACCTTTTTCCTCTTCTTTTGTGTTCTTTGTGGGCTTTTGCACTTCTTATACTCTTTATTCTTGCATAGGAATATTTATATATACCTTTTCATCATCAAATTTCTATTTCAAAATTTTCCTTTTAAGATCTCATCTACTATTTGGTTCTTTTTCCTCAATCACAAGCACCAATTGAAAGCTTTATAGAGTGATGTATGAGTTGATTTAGATGTCACATTATCAATCAATAATTGTCTCATCATATCGTCTTTACTCATCATGTTTCTTTGCATAATGTGTCTCTTTTCCATCTATAATCGACTAGGTTTATGATAACATGCATTAAATCCTCAAGTAGCACATTATTACTCACTTTGAAAGGTTTTGGGGATGGTTAAAAATACCTTAATAAGTTTGAGAACATAATGGTCACCCCTTGGATCCTATTTCATACTTGGCTTTATGGATTAAGTGCATAATATTCATCAATAAATGCACTTCTGGTGAGATTATATTTTTCTTTATATGCCATGCTTCAAATGATATTTATGGAATGTATAAGTATAGGAGAATACATAGTCATACTAAGAAAATTTCATCCAACATGTACCTTATCTCAAGATAGCATTCACATTTTAGTAAAAATAACCATTGGTATATCAATTAAGTACCTATTTAGTGATGTGTGTGTATGGGACCGCTGAGGCACTTTTTTCCCTCTTTAGGAGGTTTTTTCCCCCCAGTTTGTATATACATCTATTGCGCTAACGGGTCACTTATCTTTGTACATTCTAGTGGTAATACATTCAGTATTGTGTGTTGCGCTCCAAACTTCTTTTTCCTTGTGTCATTCGTGTGCTTTCGGAGACCTCAGACTCCAACAATTGGTATTAGAGCAAGTCGTCACTTCATCTACGGCGTCATCAACACCTCTCCGGTCATAGTCTCAGAATCGCACGAAATTTGGTGTGCATACTCAGGGTGATTAGGAGATCAAAAGGACTTTGGTATGTGGTGCTGAAATCACGATCTGAGCTTGTTTGGTCTTCGAACACACTATCGTAGCGCTTGTGCAGGCTATTTCATCTTTTTGTGCCAAAGATATATACAGTTTTTGGTTCGCCAGTATAAGCATCTCAAAGTCTGCTATAGGTTTAGCAAGACTCGTTTGGGTAGTTGTGTTCAACTTTTTCAGAGACAATCACTTTTCTACATCAAGGTATTTTAGTCAATGGCCATGGTTGAAAGCAGTGATGTATTCCATATCTTGGCTATTGAGGATAAGTTGATGGTACCAATTATCCATTGTGGGCTTATATGATGCATCATGTATTGGTCGCAAAAGGATTGTGGAATATTATGCAAGGTGTTGAAAAACGTCCTATTACACTTGCAAATACAGGTATTGAAGCTAATGCAGATGGCGTCGAAGATGGTGATATTCTGCAGATTCCTGTTCATGCTACGATTCCTGTTGCACCTACTGTAGAGCAAATTTGTTGGGACGGCAGAGATTCTCAGGTATATGCATTGATAGCCTTGTCTGTCAAACGTGCCATTATTCCTCACATTCGCTCTTGCAGAACAGCTAAGGATGCTTGGGATACACTTAGCACATTGTACCAAGCTAGGAATGAGGCTCGTGTTGCTTACCTTCAAAAATAGCTAGAGAGTGAGCACATGAATGAGGGTGATTCTATAGATAGTTTCTAACAAAGATCAAGGATTTGAAGGAACAGTTGATTTCTGCTGATGAAGTCCTTCCTAACAATTCATTTGTGCAGGTTGTTCTCCATGGTCTTCTCTATTCATATCAGAGTTTTGCTTCTACTCTTTGTTGATGATGAAAGGCAATCCAAATGCCTTAACATTTGAAGAGTTAGTTTTTGTTATGTTGCAAGAAGATCAACCTAGGCAAAACACATCTATTATGTGTGTTGCACATCAGGCTTTCTTGGCTAGTCAGAAGGGCGAAGGTAAATGGAGCTCATCTACTAGTAAGTAGAAATCTGCAAATGCTTCACATTCGAAGAGGGAAACGAAGATGAGAAGAAATCAGAAAACTAGAAACTGTTTTGCAAATACTGTAAAGGAAATGATCATGTCATTAAGAGCTGTCCAAGATTGGTTGCTAAAGAGGCAAAGAAAAAAGAGGCCGAAATGGTTGTTGCAAAGGCCTCTACATCAAAAACAGAGTTTGCTAATCTTGTCCCAAATGAAGAATGGGCATTACTACTGTTTGCAGTTTTGACCCATCTTCTCATGAGCAGTGTATGTTTGAAGTAGACTTAGATGTTTGGTACTTTGATAGTAGGGCAACTAAACATGTTATCTTGTAGTGCAGTTTCTTCACTTCACTTGAGCCTGCACCCACAGGGAATACTGCCACATGCGCCAACAACTCCTCTTATCCTGTCATGGGAGTTGGTAAGATCATTCTGACTACTACTGATGGTAGTTCTTTTACATTGTCGGATGCTTTAGTTGTGCCAAGGATCAAGAAAAATCTATTATCAGTTTCTGCATTAGCCAAATTTGGCTTGGTTGTGAAATTTGTTGATGGCAGATGTACAGTTCATGATCTGTCAAATGGCGATGTTATTATTGCTTCTGGCATTTTATGTCGGGGGTTGTATAAGCTCATAGACTATGAAAAATTTGTGAATCATTTAGCATGTGCAATACATGATTCTCAGGCTATTTCAGATGCAAAGTTTTGGCATGCACGCTTTGATCATCTGAATTTTGCTAGATTGCTATACCTATAGAAATCTGAAATAGTGTCCTCTTTGCCCAAACTTGAGGCACCCAGTAAACATGTATGCAAAGGCTGTATTTTGGGCAAATTGCAACATTCCTCATTCTCAAAAGATGGTTCAGTTTGAGAAACTGAGAAATTGCAGCTTGTTCACCGTGATATATATGGTCCTATGCAGACACCCTCTTTTGGAAATTATATTTACTTCCTGACTTTCATTGATGATTTTTCCAAACATGCATGGGTATATCCATTAAAAGCAAAGTTGAAAGTGTTTGTGTGCTTCAAACAGTTTCTGGTTTTGGCTGAAAATCTATCATGTAAAATGGGCACCCTCCGTTCTAATCAAGGGGGGGAATATATGTCTTCAAATTTTAATGCATTTCTGGTTGAACGTGGGATAAAACATCAGTGTACAGAGTTGTATACACCTCAACAAAATGGACTTGCAGAAAGGAAGAACAGGTCATTCATGGAGATGGCAAGGTGTATGGTCAAGAGCCAAGCTTTACCACATAGTTTCTAGCTTGAGGCTGTTATGTATGCAGCATATGTACTTAACAGGTGTCCCACTAAAGCATTGCAGTCTATTACTCTATATGAGGCTTGGCATGGTCGCTGCCATCTATTGCTCATCTATGTTTTTGGTTATTTGACATATGCATTAGTGCCTGAAAAACATCACAGAAAATTGGATGATAAAGCAGTGAAATGTATTTCTAAAAGCAAAGGCTATCATCTATATCATCCACATACTAAATGGATTTTGGTTAGCCGTTATGTTTTTGTGGAAGATGCTAATCAGCCATTACTTTCATGTACTATGGAAGCATTTGTAAGCTCTAAAGACATGTATGATACTTTGCTCCCTCTTTTTATAGGTGGATAGTCTAGTCCTAGCCCTAATGAGGCAACCTCTCAGCCTTTGCAGGTTTCATGTGATGATGAAGATCATTCCATTTTTTATGCAGATTTACATGATGCACTTGTTGATGAGAGAGCTGATATTGAGGAGGCAAATGCCAAAATGGGTGGTGCAGAGTTTGCGTGACAAAAATTTAGATGCACCTTTGTCATATTGTGCTCGATCAGGCTCTCATAGTGCCTCTTTTGCATCAGATTTCTATGCTATGGCTGCGTCTAGTCTCTGTGATGAGAATGAGCCTGTTTTGTTTGATGAAACACAAAATTCTAAAAATTGGATGATTGCTATGCAATCAGAATATGATGCTATCATGAAAAATGGTACCTGGTATTTATGTGGCTTGCCTCCTAGCAAGAAGGCCATTGGCACTAAGTGGGTATACAAGCTGAAGCATAAGCCTGATGGAACAATTAATAGGTATAACGCTAGGCTTATTGCAAAGGGTTATGCACAAGAAAGAGGCATTGATTTTGATGAGACCTTTGCACCTACATGCCGAATGACTACTATTCATAGCATTTGTGCACTTGCAGCTCATCATGGTTGGAATGTACATCAGTTGGATATTAAAACTGCATTTTTGAATGGTGACTTGCATGAAGAAGTGTATGTTTTTCAACCCCATGGCTTTGTGCAGAAAGGGCATGAAAACCAAGTGTGCAAGTTGAAGAAGGAATTATACGGTTTAAAGCAAGCACCACATGCTTGGAATAAAAAGATAAATGCCTATCTAACTGCATATGGTTTTAAGAATAGTCCAACTGAGAGCACCTTATATGTTAAGCGTGCAAATGATGTGCTTCTGATCATTGTTGTGTATGTTGATGACATGCTGCTCATTGGTCCTCATGAGAAGCATATTGCTGATTTTAAAACTGATTTTCATGCCTCATTTGAGATTTCTGATTTGGGGCATTTGCATCATTATTTGGGAATTTATTTTATGCAAGTTGATGGCAAAATAGCTTTGTGTCAAATGAAATATGTTGACTCATTATTGCGGTGTTTTGGCCTTGAAGACTGCAAACCTATTGCCACTCCTATGGAGGCAGGTTTAAGATTGAGTCTTCATGATGTTAAAGATGCATTTGATGTTGTTCTCTATCAGCAAGCTGTTGGATGCTTGATTTACTTATGCATTACTCGGTCAAATATTCAGTTTGCTATCTCATTGATGAGCAGGTTTATGCATTGCCCAGGTGTCAAGCATTGGCAGGCGGTCAAGCGCATCTTTCGCGACTTGAGTGGTACAGGTTGTTTTATCCTAAGGGGGAATCACTACTACCAGATTTACATGCTTTCTCTGATTGTGATTGGGGTGGTTGCTATGACACTCATGTACCCACTAGTGGCTTTTGCTTCATGCATGGTAGCTCATGTATATCTTGGTTGAGCAAGAAGGAGCCTATTGTGGCCACTTCCAATTATGAGGGTGATATAGGGAGCTTTCACAGCGATTGTTGAGTGTGTGTGGCTCAGACACCTTATGGCTTATTTGGGTGTTGATCAGTCTTCTGCCACCACCATCTTCACTGATAGTTAGAGCGCATTGGCATTTGCGAGGAACCCAGTGTTCCATGCTTGTACTAAGTAGGTTCTCTATTGGAGAGATCAACTTGGCATATGTGCCCACATAGGAGAACATTGTAGACCTTTTCACAAAGGCTCTGCCTATGGAGAAGTTTGAAGCTTTCTGCAAATCTTTGGGCTTACTTCCTTTTGTGGAGTGATTCCACATAGCTTGGCACTTCCTTATACATGAGTGCAAGCTCCTTGTTCACTGCATCACTCCTAGGGGGGATTTGTTGATATATTTAGGTAGTGATGTGTGTGAACACACTAGGACCATCGAGGTACTTTTTTCCCTCTTTTGGAGGGTTTTTTGCCCGGCTTGTATATACGCCTATTGCCCTTACGGGTCACTTATTTTTGTACATTCTACTTGTAATACATTCAGTATTGTGTGTTGTGCTCCAAGCTTCTTCTTCTTCCTTGTGTTGTTCGCGTGCTTCCGCAAACCTCAAACTCCAACATTTGTTTCTCTTTAATATACCATTTTAATTTTGATGGAGCAATTTCTTTGTGTTGAATAAAATATCTTCATACCTTATTGGAGCAGTTTGTCCTTGAATATTGTAAACCTATTGATGATAGACATGCTTATGATGTTTTTCTCTATCAAGAAGTTGTGTTATGCCTTATTTATCATACATTTCATGTTTTGAAATTCAATTTGATGTTGTTAGTATACTTTGTATTGATGTGTTTGAAAACACTTAGGATCACCACACCACCTTTTTCTTCCCTTAGGAGGAATTTTCCTTCAACTTGTATATATGCCCATAACCATCATAGGCTACATATTTTTGTACATTGTGTGTTTTTCTCCAAAGATTCTTCTTCTTTCTCATGCTATTTGTGTGTATTCACTCCTTGAAATCCAATAATTGGTATCAAAGCATCCTTGCTTTTTGAGGTGCATCATCGATACACCTCATTTCACTTTCTTGGATGCTTATAACACTTGATTATCATTTTTTGGGTGATATATACTAAAAAAGTTCTTAAAGAACTTCTTGTATGAAAAAAATGATGTGGGCTTATTTTGGCCTAAGCACTAGTATATTGATGGCATAGGAAAATTCTTCCTTTTGTGCCAAATCTTTTAGGTCTTTACAAGCCACTTTAAAGTCTAATACAAGTGTATAAGAGCTTCATAGGATACTTACCTTCAAATTTTTCAAGAATTATTATGAGGTGATCATGCTATGAAGAGTTACCCTAGACTTGCTACTAAGGAGGCAAGGAAGAAAAACTAAGGACTGGTTGTTACAAACACTTCTAGTTCTAAAAATGAAGTTTGTTGACCATGTGTAAGATAAATAATGGGTGGTTTCTACTGTTATTATGATTTATCAACTCATGATCCTTGTATGTTTGATATTGAATTATGTTTTTGGCTCTTTAAAGGTGGTGCAACTAGAGATTTCACCTCTCAGCTTAATGGGAATACATCATATGTGTGAAAAATATCCTCTTATTCTTTCATGGGAATTGGAATAATTTCCTTTAATACTACTACTATGGTGCATTACATTAGCTAATGCTTTATATGTGCCATGAACCAAGAAACATATCGGATGATTATGAGTGTGTGATTCAATATTTATAGGCCATCTCATGTGAAAAACTTTTACATATACTTGTCAATCATTTGAGTTTTCGTAGTTTGTTATGCCATTTTCTAGTGCATACAAGAGTGTATAATATAAAAGACAATTTACATATGGGCCTAACATTCTTATCTCTAGTTTCTCAAATTCATTATTCAAAACCTATGACTTCAATCACACCTTTGATGTATGAGTTAGCCAACCTAAGGAAAAACATAGAATAGAGGAAAAATTAAATATCCAAAGTGAATCCTACTATATTACATCATAGAACTCCAAACATTTAGGTGATGCCTTTATTTGGTGTGAATATCATCCTACCTTTGCACACAAAATAATCAATTGTAAGGGATTTGATGGATTTGAGGGTCTAATTCATCGATTGATAACGGTGAATGTGTTGCGTTGACATGGATAATGAAATGTAATGATGAGAACACACATAGCTCTTAAGGCATGAGATTATTGTATCGTTGATCATTGAAAGAAGAAGTTCATTGAAAATAGAATAAGATGCTGAAGAAGTTTCCTAGCATCTTCCATGTGTCTGAATCAGTGAAACAAAGATCCTTTGGTGTGATTAAAGTGGATGTGCATAAAATGTTTTTGTCCATGAGGAGTGGTACATAGGGAAAGAGGATTTATTACTACCATGTGTGATTGAGAAGATGAGCATACCATTTATTGAAAAGAAAAGTTCTCTATAGAAAAAATATAGATTGATACATAAAAGGAATTTTGGCTAAGGGTTTTGGGTCTTTCAAAGGTGCTTCTTAATAATTTTCACATAGATGGATGATACGCACATTTTCTTGCATGTTGGTTTTCATTTACGGGGACAAGAATTTGTATCCTAGATATTTGAAAGAAGGAATCATATTTTGGAAGACTCTCTACAATAAATGGGTGTATTATGACGTGCATCATTGGAGTAGGTGTCATAAGACCATTCAAGGTGCCAAAATCATCCCATCAACTATGAACTTGGATGTTAGGTGAAACATTTGTTTATTTCAAAATGGACACAACTGATTATATTATGTTCAACCCTTTTTGTACGAGAATGATGCAACATCATTTTCGTACATACTGCAAGGTAAGAGATAGCAGCATCAAGTAATTACCAACATTTAAGTATATCTAGAGCTTATTAGTGATATAAGTTGGTAACCATAGAATACATGTCCACTTATCATTATTTGAATTCCCGAAAACCTGTTTAATTCTGGCACCCCAAGTTCACGTACCATCTTATAAGTATCATCTTGTAAACTCTCTTTCGTTCTCGTGAAACAGAAGTGCTGAGGACGATATAGAAGTGACATATCATGAGCCTTTACAAAATCACATAGATTGACCAATGACTCTCATATTAAAAAAACAACCGAAATTGGTACCCGATAAGGGGATGCTATTAATCAGATCGTGTTCACCAACTTCAATACTGGACTGAGTGTGTTCGTTACTAAATCCAGATCAAACAACTTAATCTTTCAACATTTTCATCTCTGTATGCGTAATTTGACACTTTTTGCCATCTGACTAGTAAATTAGAGATTGTAGAATTCTAAAAAACACATATACTAGGAAACTCGAAGTGGAATCGCTTTGATTAGGAGTTGAATGACCACCAAATACCCTTGAATATCAATCCTCTAAAACTACTAAAATTTAAGACTATTGTAGAACCTTGAATATTAATCCTCTAATAAAGTTCACTAGACCTTAAAAAGATTCATTTGATGAACTTTGATAAAAGCCACTATTCGTTGAATTTGAATTCTCCGACTAAGATCTATGCCCATTGAAATCTTGGTGACGTCTTGTCAAAGCTTGGGAGGAGAGAGGGAGGGAGGGAGAGGGAGAGAGAGAGAGAGAGAGAGAGAGAGAGAGAGAGAAGTGCAATGTTTGCAAGAAAAATAATATTTTTCACATCCCTCTTGGGTATCCATGGTGAGAACCAATGTTAGGAGATCTACCTCGTAATTCTCAATCTACAAAGATGTGATGGTGGTATGACAACCATGAGCACGTGGAATGCACAAGTGCACGAATGAGAAGCACACTAGCATGCACACACATACACACACATGTGCACACAAGGCAAGGCAAAGAGAGAGAACAATGGAATGTTCTATTGCACTACTTTCAAGTTACAAAATATGCTCATAAAATCTCATCCAAAAACTCCCTCCTTTAGAATGAGATCTCTAGCTCTTTTGATAGTTTCTAGAGTCTTCTTGGAATAATTCGGGCCTAGTGTCTAGCCTAGTTAAAAATTAGGTCCCTAAGCTAATTTGAAGGCTCAAAAGAGCTCTAAAAATTATGAAATCTGGTATATAGGTTCTTCTAACGCTCATCAAGCTTGAGACTCCTTGGCTTGGATAAAATGGAGTTTGAACTATCAAATATTTACAATGAGGGTTAGTGATGAAAATCACTATTTGTATGTGTAATGGGTTGTGAAAATTGGTGAGTGGGCTTATTCTTTGCCTTATCAATGTTGACTACTTTGTCTGCTTGGCCCTCATTGCTCTTCTCTTTTGCTCTCTTGTCTCTGGCTTCCTTGTCTCATGCTCCCTAGATGACTTAATCCGCCTTGATAGCTTGGGATCTCCATTCTTTCTTTTTGCAAACCCATTTTGTTGAGTTGTATATGGCATTGTACACTGATATTTTATCTGACACCCAATCAAAAATGCAGTAAAATTAGAAGACATGTATTCCCCCCTCGATCAAAATAGAGGGTGTCCAATTTAAATGCTCACAAATTTTTAGCCATAACCACAAACTGTTTGAAGTACATAAACACTACAAACTTTGCTTTCAATGGATACATCCATGCATTCTTGGAGAAATCATCAGTAAAAGTCACAAGATAAAGATAGTTCCCAAAAGAATTTCTTTGCATAAGACCATAGGCATCATTATGAACAAGCTACAATTTGTGAGTAGCTCTAACTGAACCATCTTTAGGGAAGGAAGAATATTTTGCCCAAAATAAAGCCTTCACATACATCTTTGCAACGTGCCTCAAGTTTGGGTAGAGAGGACACCATTTTCAGATTTTCACAGGCATAGTAAACTAGCATAATTTAGATGACCAAAGTGTGCATGCCAAAGTTTTGCATTTTAGATAGCCTGAGAATCTTGAACTGCACATGCTAGATTATTAATAGATTTTGCATAGTCTATGAGCTTATATAGCCCATGACATAAAATGCTAGAAGTAATAATAACATCGCCATTTGAGAGATCATGAATTGTACATCTGTCATCAACAAATTTAACAACCAAGTCAATCTTAGCTATGTTGAAACTGACAATAGATTTTTCTTGATCCTTGGTACATACAAAGCATCTGACAATGTGAAAGAACTACCATCAATAGTAGTCACAATGATCTTACCAACTTCCATTACAACATAAGAGGAGTTGTTAGTGCACATGACAATATTTGTGTAGGGGCAGCCTCAAGTGAATTGAAGAAGCTGTGTTGGGAGGTAATATGTTGGGTTGCCCCAGTATCAAAGTACCAAACATCTGAGTCTATTGCAAACATATAGTGCTCATGAGAAGATGGGTCATAGTTGCAAACATTAATAGACACCCATTCTTCATTCAAGATTAGCAGACTTTGTTTTTTGTCTAAAGGCCTCTGCAACAACCATTCCAATCTCTTTCTTCTTTGTCTCTTTTGCAGCTAGTTTAGGACAACTCTTTATGACATGATCATTTCCTTCATAATATTTGCAAAAAAAAATTTGCTTTTCTGTTTTCTTATCTTTTTCTTCCTTCCTCCACTATGTAGCAATAGCAGATTTTTGCTTGCTAGCAGATGAGCTCCATTTACCTTTGCCCTTCTGACAAGCTAAGAAATCTTGATCTGCAGCATGCATAATGGATCTGTTTTGCCTGGACTGATGTTCTTGGAAAAGGACAGAGGTTAACTCCTCAAATGTTTAAGGCATTTGGATTTCCTTTCATCATCAATCAAAGAGTAAAAGAAAAAAATCTTATGTGAATCTAGAAGACCATTAATAATGGTCTGCACAAGTGAACTATCTGTCAAGACTTCATCAAAAGAAATCAATTGCTCCTTCAAATCTTTAATCTTTGTCAAAAAACTATCCATAGAGTCTCCTTCATTCATATGCTCACTCTCCAATTGTTTTTGGAGGTAAGCAACATGAGCCTCATATCTTGCCTGGTCTAAACTGATAAGTGTATCCCAAGCATCCTTTATTGTTTTGCAAGAGTGAATGTGAGGAATAATGGCATGTTTGACAGACAAAGCCATCAATGCATGTGCCTGAGCATCTCCACCGTTCCATCGAAGTTTCTTTGCAGTAGTTGCAGAAGGAATCACAACACGAACAAGAATTTGAAGATCATCATCTTCAATGCCATCTACATCAACTTCAATAACTGTATTCGTTGGCGTAGTAGGGCATCTTTCAATACCCTACACAATATTCCACAACCCTTTTGCTACCAATACATGATGCATCATATATGCCCATAATGGGTAATTAGTACTATCCAACTTGTCCTCAATAGCAAACATATGGAATACATGATTGCTTTCAAGCATGGCCACTAACTAAATACCTTGATGTAAAAAAATGATTTATCTCAAAATGTTGAACATAACTACCTTATCGAGCTTTACTAAACATGTAGTAGACTTCGAGGTGCTTGTACTAGCGAACTGAAACTTGTATATATGTTTGCCACAAAAGGATGAATTTTCCTGCACAAGCATTGCGATAGTGCATTCGGAGGTTGAAATGAGCTCATATCAGAATTTTGATGCCACATAGCAAAGCCATTTTGAACTCCTAATCATGCTAAGTATGCTCACCAATTTTCATGTGATTTTGAGATTGTGACTATAGGGATGCTGACAATGCCCTAGGTGAAGCAACAACCTCCTCTGGTACCAATTGTTGGAGTTTGAGGTCTACGGAAGCACATGAATAGCATAAGGAAGAAAAGAAGCTTGAAGCACAACACACAATACTAAATGAATTACCAAGTGAATGTACAAAGATAAGTAACCCGTTAGACTTATAGGCGTGTATGCAAATTGGGGGAAAAAAACCTCCTAAAGAGGGAAAGAAGTGCCATCCCGGTCCTAAGTGTGTTCATACACATCACTACCAAAATATATGAACACCCAAAAGGGATTTCACATGGGGGAAATCCCTATAACCCAACAATGTGTTACTTCCTTTATGCAAGTGATTTATTCTATTTTATATTGGGGAAATGAAAGAAATTGACTCAACGAACCTCCAATAGGCAAAAAGCTATGGAACAAAGGGTTTCATATGTGGAAACATCTCTCGAGTCAAGAGAGAAGACCCTCGATTATATTTGAGGACATTATCCCAGCTAGGAGAGTTGACTATGAATATTGGTGCCTATTAAGACATAGAATCAATTCTTGGGATAAATCAAAGACTCACCTCCTTCTCGGGCTTGATCCCTTGCAAATTGAACAATTAAGATGGATTAACAATAACAAGTTGGATAAGGCAATGAGTTTAAGAGGAACCTCAACTTGCATTATCTCCTTTAACAAGAGATGATGTATGAACTATCCATGTATCATATGGAAATTTAAGTTCATGGACATGTGGCATCCTCTCATTAAGAATAAAAAGTTGATGTGTATGTGGAAAATTCTCCATAGGGGAATTTAGGCCAATGTCAAAATCTAATAAACTTTGAGGGGCCCCTTAGTGTTGTAAGTGTTGTCTTGATGGTAGACAAGACATTGGTCACCTCTTCTTTTTGTGCCCTTAGAGTCACTCAATTTGGCAAACTCTCGCAAGGATTTTGAGTTTATAGAGTCAAACCAAATGGAGGCAAGCATTACTCCCTTGGGAGTTAGGCAGAAGAATACACAATTGTGAGAAGTCCCCTCAGTTCAGACACTATAGGATTTTCCTCTTTGATAATAACAAGATCAAAAGTAAGTGCATTTGTCCATGAGGATGACAAAAAGTTCATTTACCTTCTCTATAAATGCATTAAAACACAGGTCTCTTGCCGATTCTTGGCTATCACCACTATTGCACCTTCTATTGAAAGTGCGAACTATGCAAGCTTTAGGTGGACAAAGAGGTCAAAAGACCTTAATGAGGACAAAAGTCATGACTTAGATCACTTAGGACAATCTTGAGGTCGGGCAAGGTCGGACAACCGAGTCCTAAGGCCATGGAAAAGTCAAGAGACACATCCAAAAGCTATAAAAGGAGGTGAAGAGACACCAAATGCATGGAAGTCTTGTAGGTCATTGAAGACTAAGAGACATATACTCAAGGAGGCTCAAGGAGAGAGCCATCCAAGGCTCAAGGAGCTGAAACGCAGTAGTCCAAGATAGGAAAAATGTAGAGGAAGACATTACATGCACAAAAAGAGGAGTAAGAAATTGGTGGATCTCTGTAACCCTAATTTCTACATATCCTACATCTCTATGTAGTCTGTTTTGTACAAAGTTGTGAACTAACCTAAACACATCCATTTGAGGTTTTATATAGATTCTTGGAAAGCTTATGAATCATACTAAGTGTGGCTAAAAGCTTACGTTATTTGGATAGGGTAGTAGAAAAGGTGTATGAACGGACCTAGGTATTGGGTTCATTTCACTTCTAGTGTTCAAAAATGAGGGATTGAATTCCATCAGTTCATATCAAACCAGGAAACATCCTTTGAAGACTCTAGGAGAAGGACACAAAAGCTTGGGCATCAAGGCTAAGAGATACATTTTAGTGTAACCCTAATTTCCCATTCATTATGGCAGATCTAGGTCAAAAATTGGAGTTCCTTGACAAAGACAACTATTAGCCATGGAGGTTTAGAGTCATGAACTACCTCATAGATCCTCTACCAACTCTTGAGGAGTTGATCCCACACCTATGGTAGAAGAGGTTGCCATAGGAAACACATCCAAGAAGGATGCTCACTCACAGGTCCTATATGCTAGCAAAGGCAAAGGCAAGAGTGGCAAGAAGGGAAAGGAGGAAAAAGCAAGTGGAAGCAGTCCAAGGAATAAGATTCAAATTCAAAAGGAGATAGCAAAGCATCATCTTCAAGGAAGGTCAAGAATTGCAAAGGAAAGAACAACCCTCATCAAGGTAAAACTTGTTTTATATGTGGTATGCAAAACCATATTTCTTCAAATTTCTGGTTCAAGGATGACAAAGGCAAGAAGAAGAAGGAGCAAGGGAACTATGCTAACAACTCCAAGAAGGATGATGAGAAGGAGACCCTCCTAGCCATGAGACATGGCTACACTAGTGATCCCAAGGAGATAAAGTGGTACATAGACTCTAGATGCTCTAATGACATGTCATGTATGGAGGAATCTTTTGTTGATATGTAGGTCCCAAGCTCAAAAGGTTGTGTGGAGACAGGAGATAACATTGAGCATCCCATTACACATGTGGGAGATATGAAGCTAGGTGAAGGTAAATCTATCAAACTCTTAAAGATGTGCTCCATGTTCCATCTATTTCCAAGAACCTTATCTTTGTAGGGAAGATGGTAGAGAGAGGTGTGCACATTATATTTGATGCAAAAGGGTGCATGGTGAAGCAAGGAGGCAAGGTGATTGCCAAGGGAAGGAAACAAAGTAGATTGTTCACACTAGATGTTGCTTCTACACACAACAAGGTATGTTATGTGATGATTGGTAACAAAAAGATTGCAGAGATTGATGTTTGGCACAAGAGGATAGGACATATCAATATTCCTAAGTTAAAAAGCATGTGCAAAGCAGGTTTAGTTCAAGGACTAGCAAATCTTGAAGGCCAAGCTCTAGATGAGTTTTGCGATGCTTGTCAGCTAGGTAAGCAAACAAGGAAGCCATTTCCAAAGAATGAGTACAGATCCTCTAATCTCTTAGAGCTTATACACTTAGATGTATGGGGCCCTAGCAGAGAGGCTTCATTAGGAGGAGCTAGGCACTTTGTCACTTTCATTGATGACCACTCAAGAAAGGTATGGCTATATGTTATCAAGGAAAAATCGGAAGTGTTTTCATGCTTTCAAAATTTTAGGTCCTTTGTTGAGAAAGAATGTGATGCACACATCAAGACACTAAGGTCATACAGAGGGGGAGATTATTTCTCCAAGGAATTCACAAAGTAATTGCAAGACAATGGCATAAAGAGGCACCTTACAAGCAGGTACACCCCTCAACAAAATGGTGTTGTAGAGAGGAAGAATAGGCATTTGGTTGAGATAGCTAGATGTCTCATAAATGAAGGTATGTTACCATCTTCTTATTGGGCTAAGGCTGTGAATATAGCTTGTTACTTGATAAACAGGGTTCCAATAGGTGGTGTGCACAACTTGACTCCACACAAAGTCTATTATGGCAAGAAACCAACCATGGAGCACCTCAAGGTATTTGGATGTGTATGCTTTTTTCATGTTCCTAGTGAAGTGAGAAAAAAGTTAGAGCCCAAGAGTGAGAAATGTGTGTTCATTGGCTACTCAAATAAGCAAAAAGGATACATGTGCTGCAACCCTCTCTCAAAGAAGCTATATGTGTCAAGAGATGTTGTGTTTGATGATTCAAGGTCTTGGTATGGAGACAAGGGCAAGGCAAAATTGTATGAAGATGATCAAGAGGAGTATGCAAACTTTGACATGCAGATTCAACCTCAAAAGTCAATCACAATCAATGGAGTAGAGGCTTCTGCATCTAAGGTACACTCATATGATCACTCTTACACTTATGATTATGAAAGATCATCCCCTACTTCAAAGTATAGAAGGTTGCAAGAGACAGACTATGACACTAGGGAAGCTCAAGAGGATTCAGAAGAGAAAGAGCTTGAGGAGGTCATTAATCCTATTGTAAAGCTCAATAGACTCAAGAAGCAATATCCCAAAGGTCAAGAGAGGAGTTCTACAAGGAAGAAGGCACCCCCACAAAGGTATACATATGGTTCTTTCATGGCAGAGCACTATGCATACATGATGAATGTCATTGCAAATCAAGAGCCAAATTGTTATGAGGAGGCAAAGACCAAACCAAAGTGGAGGAAGGCTATGTATGAAGAGTTCAAAGTTCTTAAGGAGAACAATGCAACTAGCACCCAAGAAGGAAGTCATGAAGATAGTCCAAAGCAAGTGGGTGTACAAGACCAAGAGGAATGTAAATGGTAGTCTGTCAAGGTACAAGGCTAGATTTGTAGATAAAGGCTTCACACAAACACAAGGGGTGGATTATGAGGAGATTTTTTGCTTTGTGGCAAACAAGGCTACCATTAGAGCTCTCATAGCCCTATGTGCAGCAAGGAGGTGGCCTATCTACCAGATGGACATAAAGAATGCTTTCTTGAATGGTGAGTTACAAGAAGAGGTGTTCATCGAACAACCTCAAGGGTATGTAGATCCACAACATCCTACCTATGTTTGCAAGTTGAAAAGGGCCTTGTATGGCCTAAAGCAAGCCCCAAGGGCTTGGAATCAAAGACTAGTGGACTTCTTAAAGAGCTGTGGTTTCTCTCCAAGTGATGCATATCCATCCTTGTATGTGAAGAAGACAACTAACAAGATGTGTTTGATATGCATATGTGTAGGTGATCTCCTTGTGACATATGTTGACGATGCAGGGATAAGAACCATCAAAGAGAAGCTTGGAAGAGAGTTCAAAATCTCAGATTTAGGTGTGCTAAAGTACTTTCTTGGCATTGAGGTGATCTATGGGAAAGAAGGTATCTATCTTTCTCCAAAGAAGTATTTTTTAGATGTGTTGTTTAGGTTTGGCATGATAGATTGCAAACCAATAGCTCAACCTATGGATTCAATTGTCAAGTTAAGCAAGGAAGATGGAAAGAAGCTAGAAGACCTTACACTATACAAGAGCATTGTGGGATCATTGATCTATGCCACACTCACAAGGACTGACTTGTGTTACATAGTTGGAGTTCTATCTCAGTTCATGCATGTAGCCACAGATACACATCTCAATCATGCAAAGAGAGTGTTAAAGTATGTGAAGGGTATAGTTAATCATGGTTTGCTATACAGGTATGATGAAGAACTTCAAGTAAGAGCATGGAGTGATGCAGATTGGGTAGGGAGTGTTGATGATAGAAGGTCAACTTCTGGCTATGTTTTCATGCTAGGTACAAAAGCAATTTCATGGAAAAGCAAAAAGCATCCCACAATTGCATTGAGCTCAACAGAGGCTGAATACATTGCTTTAGCCCTCACTACATGTGAAGCAATGTGGCTTAAGAAGCTTTACAAAGATCTTGGTATACAACTTGGATCGATTCCAGTTCATGGAGATAACATATCAAGCCTACATCTTGCTAACAATCCCATGTATCATGCAAGGACCAAGCACATTGAGGTGCATTATCATTATGTAAGGGAAAAGGTTGCAAGTGGGGACATTAATGTTCATTTTGTAGGTACAAAGGAAGTTGCAGATATCTTCACCAAAAGCTTGGATGTGACCAAGTTAACAAAGTTTCCAAAAGTTGTGAGCTTACTTGATATGGACACTACCACCTTAATCTTGAGGGGGAGTTTTGAAAGTGTGCACTATGCAAGTTTTAGGTGGATAAAGAGGTCAAAAGACCTTAATATGGACAAAATTCATGACTTAGATCACTTAGGGCAGTCTCAAGGTCAGTCAAGGTCAGGCAAGGTAGTCCTAAGATGGTAGAAAAGTTGGGAAAGGCATCCAAAAGCTATAAAAGGAGGTGAAAAGACACCAAATGCATAGAAGTCTTGTAGGTCATTGAAGAACAAGAGACATATACTCAAGGAGGCTCAAGGAAAGAGCCATCCAAGGCTCAAGGAACTGAAACGCAGTAGTCCAAGCTAGGAAAAACACTGAAGATGACATTACATGCATAGAAGAGGAGTAAGGAGGAGCTATCAAGCCCACACCTCCTCTAGTCTCTTAGAAATTGGTGTATCTTTGTAACCCTAATTTTGCATATCCTACATCATTGCATAGTCTATTTTGTATAGAGTTGTTGATTGACCTAAACATATCCATTTTGAGGTGTTCTATAGCTCATTGGAGATCTTATGAACCATACTAAGTGTGGCTAAAAGCTTAGGTGATTTGGATCCGTGTAAAGCAGGTGAATCAGATTTTTGTTGCAGGGTAGTAGAAAAGGTGTATGAAGGGACCTAGATATTGGGTTCATTTCACTTCTAGTGTGCAAATTTGAGGGATTAAATTCCACACCTTCAAGCAGTCCTACCCTTACTTTATAAGATATGGATAATCATCAATAAAGATCTATCTATGTTTACAAACCAATATCTATGTTGCAAATCTTTACAAAGGTTTGAATCAGCATGATATTCTATTCACATTTCCTTTCATCCCATAATGCAAAAAAAATGTGTGTAACTTGCTCTACATATAGAGATACATCAATCAACAAACCTTATCTTTAGAATAAACCTTGTATTCACCAAATCCTTATGTTGTTTCCTCATTGAAAAACAAAAAAGGGAGTGGTTTTCTAGCCGATTGGAGGATTTTTGCGCACTCACATAAATTCCTTTGTAAGCCTTCTTATATTGTAGAGAGAGAGAGAGAGGTGAGATCAAGTAGAGGTTGTGCAGACCCAATAGTCTTTTTTAATTGAAAAAGGAAAATGAATGGAATAAAAATTGCATTAAAATTCTAATCAAAATCCATGAACATTCCCAAAAATGTCTATAAATTGGGAATCATCCTTCCACCCAAAAGCACCAAAAGAACTCTAGACTCAAGCAAACCAATCCTCAAAAAAGGGATAGAAAATAAGGGGAAAATAAAAAACTAGAAGAAGACAAAAAATTACCAAAAAAGTAAAGAAATTACAAGTGCATTGTCTCCTCTCGAGCTATTGATAGCACCAAACGTGACTAAAAAAATAATTTCTACATTTCTTTAACTAAAAACAAATGCTTAGTAATCTAGCAAAGTCAAAATTTCGATTCAAAAGCCTATGAAATAAAGAGAGCAAGGGGAAAGCACTATGTATAACATGGTCAAACTGAGCAAAACGCCAAAAGAGAAAAACACTTGAATTGCTTGGTGGTAGATAGGACTTAATCTTGGAAATTTTGAACTAATGGAAGTGCCTCTCTAGATAAAGTCTCAAGTTTTATGTCACCCTAGTTGAGCAATTCTATGATTCTATATAGTCCTTCCCAATGGGGAAGCCATTTTCCTAGCAGCTATATTCAATGTAGCAAGAATAACATTCCAACTTCTATTTTTTGTTGCATAAATGTTTATCATGACTTTATTTTCTCTTTACTTGTGTTGCATGCAACTATCTGTCACCATTCATCCAAACCTCATCTAGCCTATTTAGTGATGAAAGTCTAGTAGAAACCAAAAGAGTCTTCATTTTTGTTGCAGCTCATGTCATGAAAGAGCCATGGAAGGATTAAAAAGGTTCAATTGGAATTAACCCGTACACCAGTTTAAATGGAGAGTGGCATGTGGCTTCCTTGCATGCTAGCTTGTAGCCCCATAAGGTCCCTAGATATGGGGTTCCCCAAGTAGTAGGCTTTAGACTTCATTACTTTCTAAGCAGTGGTATCAATACCTTGTTTGTTGACTTTGCTTACCCATTTTCTCTTGGGTAATAAGCACATGAAGTGTGATGGAGAATATTTTATCTCTAAAAAATTCTTGCAAAAAAGTATTAACAAAGTGTGTCCCCCGATTAGTGAAAACTTCTAATGGATACCAATATCTACAAAAGATGTTGGCATATCGAAAATCAACAAAACATTGTGCATTACAATCAAGTGAAGCAATGGCTTCACCCCACCTTCTAGCATAGTTTGTTGCAACCATCAAATACTTATCCTTCTTGGGAAAAGATGCAAGATAAATGGTTCCAATAAATCCAGGCCCCATCATTCAAAGTTTTGCCATGAGATGGAAACAACCAAAGGACGTTTCCTCTACTTGCTACGTTCCCTCTATCTGCAGAGAGCTTTTGGAACAAAGGGATGAAAATGATGTAGATTTGATAATTAAAAACCCTATGGAGCTGGGCAAAATACATGTTGAAGAGGATTCATTACAAGTCATATATTTAGGCACTATTGAAGAACCTAAACCAGTCCGAATTCGTGTCGAGCTTGCTCTGAAATTTTGGATGGCATTGATTGCACTACTGCATGAGTACAAAGACATGTTTTCCTGGATATACACCAACACGAAAGGCTTGGATTCAAAATTGTATCATCATAGGATATTACTCAAAACAGATGCCACTCCAATAATGCAGCAAAGGTACAAAATGAACCCGAATTTTGCAGAACATGTTAAGCATGATTTAGATTGATTAATTACATTTGGCTATATTGTTCCCATCAAGAACCTAGAGTGGGTGTCTCCAATAGTCATTTTCCCAAAGAAACAGAAGCAATTATGCATCTGTGTGGACTACTAGAAATTGAATGCAACGACAATTCCATATCCCTTTCCATTGCCATTTCTGGATAGCATGTTAGGTGAGGTGGAAGGCAGAGAGATATATTCCTTCTTAGATGGTGTCAGTGGTTACAATCAAGTAAGAATGGTCAAAGAGAACATTCCAAAGACAACCTTCATTACTAATTGGGGTGTTTTCATGTGTACAGTGATGTGGTTTGGATTGCGAAATGTGCCAAGTACATTTTAGCGGTGCATGCAGCAGATTTTGCCCCATATCGTACATCATTTATGTGAATATTTCTGGATATTTATCGGTGTCCAGAAAGATGGTTGCACACTTGGAACACCTCCAAGCTTGTTTTGAAGAGTTCCAGAAGGTACATCTCTTCCTTAAGCCTCTTAAATCAACATTTGCAGTCAAGTGTGAGAAGTTATTGGGACACATTATTTCTAAAAATGGCATTATCATAGATCCAGACAAAGTCAAGGTCATACTAGAAACCCCAGCACCCCAAAATCTGAAAGATGCTTTGCAGGTCCTCGATCAAGTACGGTGGCATGGGTGACACCTACGAGGACTGGTGCACATAGTAATACCGCTCAATAAATTAGTGCATGTGTTCCCGACAGAGTTCAAGTGGATAGAAGAAGCCCAGTTAGCCTTCAAATGATTATGAAAAATGCTTGCCACTGCACCTGTCTTGAAAGCTCCTGACTAGACAGAGGCATTTCATGTATTTGTCGATGCATCAGATAAGGCGATTGGCAGTGTTCTTATGCAGAAGGAGGGGTGAAACTGGTTCACACAAGTTTATTATGCTAGTCAGCAATTAACATCAGTAGGACACAATTATTCAACGATTGAACGTGAATGCCTTGGATTAATTTACTCAATAAAGAAATTCTGGCATTACTTATTGGGACAGTCATTCACTTTTCATGTAGACCACAATGCACTTCCATACTTGGTCAAGCAATAGAATTTGGTGGTTCGGTTAGTTAGATGGGTTTTATTGCTTTAAGAATTCAAATACGATATTGTCCATTGGCCCGGATCAAGCCATGCTATCACTGACTTTCTATCAAGAATTGATCATGGAGAACCACCAGTGGGTGTAGATGATGCTCTTCCGAATGCGGAGGTATTTGCGATGGTAGAGATTGAAGCTTGTTCGTGCATTTTACCCAAGCCTACATGCTTGATATGATTTGATTTATGTTCATTTGTATTCATATGTGTAGACATATGAGCACCTCTTGCAAAAGAGTATATTTTATCTCTTGTAATTGTGAAAGAAAGAATGGCTTAAGTCATCCATGATGTAAAAAGGAAATTAGTGGCTCTAACTACCTAAAACCACAAATCCATCAGCTGAGAGAATATGTCCTTATTCTTAGCATCACTTTTAGGTGAAGTTATTTGAATTCAAATTCAAAACTACCTCCAAAAGTAGCTATAAAAAGAGCAAGAAGGAAGTTGCCATTAGAGAGTTTGATTCCTGCCCACTTCATGTTCATTCGTAGAGATTGAAGAGCTTACTCCATAGATCTATCATTCTACACCCATTGTGCAAGTATTCATTGCCAATATGGTTGTAATTATATGTGAATCTATACATTCATCATTTACTTCTTCTTTGTTTTATTCTCTATTATACTCACTCAGAATAGTAACTTCAGAAGCACATATCTCAGGCTATATGTAACCTTTTCCAGAGTTTTAAAATGCATTGGATTTCTCTGTAACTCTAGTTTATGGTTTAAAAATTTCATGGTCATTGGATTTACTGTTTGTGATAAACCTACGTTTTTCTGCTCACTACTCGAATCTCTACACAGCCCCAAAAATGGCGGGAGTGTTCCAAATCTTGCTAAATCTGTTCTTAGTTCTCAGTTGATTAATTGAAGTGTTTTAACTTGGATTAGCAATATATCTAAGTCTATTTGCTATGTCCAAAAGGAATTTTTCTAATTCCTACTAGGTTGAGAGCACTGTTCATTTTTTCTAGCAGGTGTATGTATAAAAATAGCAAGTTTTGGGAGCTAGTCATTTTGCAACTAGTCTGTCTTGACTCAAACTTTTGAGATACTTATTCCAAAAAAGTTGGGTGATTTTTTTGTGGATTTATGAAGCCCAAAGCCTCTACTAACCAAATGTGAAGTATCAGTTGGCTACTGTGAAGCTGGTTGTAGCAGCAGCAACTCATCTTCGGATTGCATCCACCATCTCTCCTTACAGTGGTATCAGAGCATAGTCAATCAACATGGGAGATGGATTTCCATCAACAATTGACAAATTGGATAGAAAAAACTACCCAGCATGGTCTCTAAGGATGGAGTCTTATCTTCAAGGGAGGAATCTAATTGGATACGCATGTGGAGATGAAGTTATGCCAACCATGAGGAACAAAGGGCAACCATCACATGAAGAAGGGGAAAGACTTTCAAAGGATGCACTTGCAAGGTCCTATACTCTAAACTCAATCTCTAATTTTCTTTTACCTCATGTAAGGGATGCAAGTCATCAAGAGAGACTTGGAATGAACTTGCTTCTTTCTTCTCCTCCAACACTCAAACAAGGAAGAACCAATTGTGAATGGAGTTCACAACAATGAAGAAAAGCCCCAAGCAAAGTGTGAATCATTATGTCGCAAAGATGAAGGAGATTTCAGATCAACTTGGAAGCATTGGAGAGGTAATTGAAGAGGAAAAAATCATTAGACAAATCATAAATGGAATCAAACTAAATGACAAGTGGGAGTTCTTCACAATAGCCATGGATTTGTACATGGATATGCATGTACCCGACCTCAACACACTCATGGGCCAACTCTTCACTCATGAAGCAAAGATTATCAAAGGTGGTGAGTCCTCAAGAGGTAATCAAACTTCTGCCTTATATTTTGATAAAGCTAAGGTCAAGGACAAGTCAAAGAATAAGAAGAATGAAGATGAAGGTAGCTCTTTCCAAGCAAACTTTGCAAGTAGAGGAAGAGCTAGAGGAAGAGGTAGAGGTGGAAAGCAAGGCAGGGGGAGATTCCAATCATCTCAACCTTGCAATATATGTGGCTTATCTAATCATACTATTGAAGAATGTTTCAGGAACTCGAGGAACTCAAGAGGAAGAGGATTCAATAGAGGTGGCTATGGATCAAATAGAGGCAGATACCATGGAGGCCACAACAACAACTACAAGAACAACAACTATCAAAGCGGCCATAGAGGAAGAAGAGATTACAATAACTATGCAGAGGACCAAAGTCAAGAAGATTCATTATTGATTATGAATCTATCAGTGAAGAAGGGTAAGGATGATGATCACATCTTTTACATTGATTTGGGATGCTCAAATCATGTAGCAAGAAATGTGGCTTTACTTTCTGATTTGGAAGATCCTCACAACAAACATGAAGTGCAAATAGGAGATGATACAAAGCACTCGGTGGAGAAGATAGGTAATGTGAAGACATCATATGGGAATATGAACCTCTTAAGCAAAGTCTTGTATGTCCCTACAATTACCAAAAATTTAATAAGTGTTGGGCAGATTGTTAAAAAAGGACTGCAGGTTAGATTCAACCAATTTGGAGCATATGTTGAAGACCCAAGGCAAGGCTTTAGAAGGATTTCCAAAGGAGAAAAGATAGGAAGGCTTTTCACTTTTGAAGTGGAAGATATAGATTTATTTAGATATGGATCTCAAACTCTCATAGAGTTGAAGATATGGCACAAAAGGCTTGCTCACATTGGTGAGGGGACACTCAAACAAATTTGTAGGGACCAAAGTGTACTTGGTTTTCCTAATATCACAAAGCAACACATGATTTATAAGTATGAAGCTTGTCAATTCGGCAAGGCTCATAGACAACCTTTCAATAGGAAGGGATATGTGTATCAAAATCTTTTGGATCTAGTGCACACGGATGTGTGGGGTCCTAGTAAGGAGCCATCTATATAAGGCTCAAGATATTATGTGTCTTTCATAGATTATTGTAGTAGGTGGACCATTCTATTTGAAGTACAAGTATGAAGTTTTTAATTTCTTTAAGAAGTATGTTTCTCTTGTTGAAAACCAACCATGTAGGACTTTGAAAAGACTCAAATCATATGGTGGAGGAGAATACTTCTCTTCTGAATTGGATGTCTACTTGCATGAAAGAGGCATTAAAAGGGAAGTCACTACAAGTTATACACCCGAACTCAATGGTGTAGCAGAGAGGAGAAACAAAGCTATTGTTGAAGCCACAAGGTCCATGCTCAATGAAAAGGGATTGCCAAACTACCTATGGGCAGAGGCTATGTCTACAACCACATGTCTCATAAATAGACTTCCATCTAAGTCACTAGATGGAACCACTCCATATGAAGTTTGGAATGGAAGAAGACCTAATCTAGAGCATTGTAAAAATCTTTGGATTCTTAGCCTATGCTCACATTCCTTCTCAAGTAAGAGGGAAATTGGATCCCAAGGTAGAGAAGTGCATATTTGTTGGTTATGAACAAAACCAAAAAGGATATAGATTGTACAATCCAACTAATAAAGTATTTTCTGTGAGTAGAGATGTAATTTTTTATGAGAACAAATCATGGTTTGATGATGACAGGAAAGTGAAGCTGCCTTATGACTTGGATGAAGATTTTCCATCACTTCAACCAAAGGACCCAAAGAAAATTGAAGAAAGCGATTCGGAGATTGACCTAGAAGACTTGGAAAGACTAAAGCTATGGAAGAGCAAAGGTAAAGCAAAGATGCAAGATGCTACATATGGACCCGAGAGCTCACATAAACCACTTAGAAGGTAGAGAAGAAGAAACCAGAGAGGTATGCTAATGATACTTCTTTGGTCACCAAGCACTCAATCTACATTGCAAAGGATTCAACCAATGAAGAACCTACCACATTTGAAGAAGCACAAAGCAAGAAAGCTTGGAGAGATGCAATGGATGAAGAAATGGAAGCCTTGAAGGAGAATGACACTTGGGAGCTTGTACCTAACAAACCATCTATGAAGGTAATTGGATCTCAATGGATATACAAAATCAAGAGGAATCCATATGGAAGTATAAATATACATAAAGCAAGGTTAGTTGCTAAAGGGTTTGCTCAAACCCATGGTATTGATTATGAGGAGACTTTCTCTCCTATTGCAAAAATGCCTACAATTAGGGTTCTCATTAGTCTTGTTGCATCTAGAAATTGGAAGATCTATCAACTTGATGTAAAGAATGCTTTCTTAAATGGATGGATTTCTGAGGAAGTGTATATGGCATAACCTCCTGGATATGAGGATGCACATCATCCTAACTATGTATGCAAATTAAAGAAAGCCTTGTATGGATTGAAGCAAGCTCCAAGAGCTTGGAATTTTAGATTGGTGACTTATTTGTAGGACCAAGGATTCAAAGCTAGCAAGGCAGATACCTCTTTGTTCATAAAGAGAATGGATCTGAAGTGATCTATCTATGTGTGTATGTTGATGATATTATTATCACAGGGAATAATCTTGAAGGAATCAAACACGTAAAGAATCAAATAGAGGAAAAAATAAGTGATCTTGGACCACTCACTTATTTTCTTGGATTGGAGTTAATCTACACAAGTTCAGGTATATACATCACACAAAGGAAGTATGTGCATGACATGTTCATCAAGTTCTCTTAGTGCTTATGAAGGAGAGCCAATTGGAGACATCATAATCTATCAAAGCATGGTTGGAAGTTTGAACTATGCTGCACTCACAAGGGTGGATATATGCTATAGTGTTAGCATATTGAGTCAGTTTATGCATAAGCCGAGAAGGCCACATATGGAAGCGGCCAAGAGAGTCCTCAAGTACCTAAAGGGGACCATGAATGAAGGTTTTTTTTATCCATTTACTTTAGATATTGAGCTAAAGGCCTACTCAGATGGAGATTGGGCAGGATCTAGAGATGATAGAAGAAGCACATCCGGGTATGTATGATTTGCAGGTTCAAAAATCATTTCTTGGTCATCCAAGAAGCAACCAACAATGGCATTATCTTCTACTGAAGCCAAATATAGAGGGTTGGCTAATGCAACTCAAGAAATCATGTGGCTAAAATCTTTGTATACATATCTTGGACTTCATTCTTCAAAACCTCACAATTTTTGTGACAACACAAGCTCACTACATCTTGCAGCTAATTCCGTATACCATGCTAGAACCAAGTATATTGAAGTCCACTACCATTATTTAAGGGAGAAGCTAATGAGCAAGGATATTCAACTATCCTATGTCTCTACAAATATGCAATGTGCAAACATGTTGACTACTTGATGGTACAAAATTGAGTAGATTCAAGTTAATGATTGTCTTGCAAGAAATCAAGGACAATTGAAGACTTATTTGGAGGTCAAGCATGTTAGGCTTGAGGGGGATCTGTTGGTGCATTTTACCCAAACTTACATCCTTGATATGATTTGATTTATGTTCATTTGTAGTCATATGTGTAGACATATGAACACCTCTTGTAAAAGAGTATATTTTATCCTTTGTAATTGTGAAAGAAAGAATGGCTTAAGTCATCATGATGTAAAAAGGAAATCCATGGCTCTAACTACCTAAAACCATGAATCCATCAGCTGAAAGAATATCTCCCAATTCTTAGCATCACTTTTAGGTGAATTTATTTGATTCAAATTCAAAACTACCTCCAAAAGTAGCTATAAAAAGAGCAAGAAGGAAGTCGCCATTAGAGAGCTTGATTCGTGCCCACTTCATGTTCATTTGTAGAGATTTAAGAGCTTACTTCATAGCTCTATCATTCTAATCCCATTGTGTAAGTATTCATTGCCAATGTGGTTGTAATTATATGTGAATCTGTACATTCATCATTTACTTCTTCTTTGTTTTATTCTCTACTATACTCACTCAGAATAGTAACTTTAGAAGCACATATCTCAGGCTATACGTAAACTTTTTCATAGTTTGAAAGTGCATTTATTGCTCTCTAAGTCTAGTTTATGCTTCACAAAATTTCGTGGTCATTGGATTTAGTATTTGTGAGAAATCTGTGTTTTTTCGCTCACTAGTGGAATCTCTACAGAGCCCCAAAAATGGCGGGAGTGTTCTAGTTTTTGCTAAATCTTGTTCTCGGTGCTCAGTTGAGCAATTGAAGTATTTTAACTTGGATTAGCAATCTATCTAAGTCTATTTGCTATGTCTGAAAGTAATTTTTCTAATTCCTACCAGGTTGAGAGCACTGTTCATTTTTTCCAGTAGGTGTATGTACAAAAATAGCAAGTTTTGGGAGCTAGTCATTTTGCAACTAGTTTGTCTTGACTCAATCCTTTTCTCCTTAGGTAATGCCGAAAAGTAAGGATGTTTCAAAACTACTCACTCTAGTTTAATACAGCTTAATAAAGCTTAAGAACTCCATATTTTAAAAACTCCATATCTATGCATGCCATATAGTAGGCAACATTAAATGCGAAACATCTTCAAGGACTTTGGGAATATCACAACATATATATAATATATTATTTGCATTGATCCACCATGTGGAACACCCTCCAATTACTAGGACACAATAAAGAATACCAAAATGAAAGGATTTAAAAAAGGTAAAGCTTTTAAAGAGGACTGAGAGAAATAAGTGTTATAGAAATATTAACCAAGTCGTAAATATGAAGTGTCTTATATTCGAAAAATCCCTCATTAGCATCCTTTGCCTTGTTGGCTACAAATACAAGGAGCCCAATTATATTATTGTCATATGGAAAGTAATTTCCAGGTAAAGGGCTCTCTAATTGGAATAGAGGTAATTTGTTTTTGGCCTTTGTTTATGAATATACCATAAATTTGGGAGGGGAAGAAAAATACTTGCGAAAAATTGTTGTATTCCTAAAAAAAGAAAAAGAAAGAGGGGAGAAATAACAAGAACATTGATAAAACAAGGTTCTACTCGAACTCAAGAGTAAGCTTGGATACAAAGAGGAAAGTTAGAGAAAGAGGCCCCAAGTCTTCTTTTAAAAAAATGGTGGCTAGCAAAGAAAGATAAAGTTTCAAAACAAATGTGCATGATTTTGAAGGAAAATGAAATAAAAAAATTTTATTCATTGAAAGATCAAGAGAAAAGGATCTGAGTGCATGGTAAAAAGGGGAAAGCAAAACTTCATCACTTGATGCTTCACTAAGCTCCTTGGAGCTTTATAGGGATACCCATAGTGATGCTACCACAGCCCGACGACATTGATAGGGAGTGAGGATAAATGATAGGGATCAAGCCTCGAAGAGGATGATCTAGTTCCCACACATCCAATCTAAGTATTTACTCAGTTGGTGGGTCTGCACATAACACGTCAAGTCTTGGCAACCAAAAGAAAACTCCATTTTCCACTCATATCACTTACACAACTAGCACTTGACCCATTAGGAGGGTTAAGGAGACACCTGGCAAGGTAGATGGCAAATAAACTACAGTCAATGAATCCAAGAGTGGGTGCAACCAAGCTAATTGTTAAGAAATATCAAGATGTAGATAGTCATTTGGTGTAGTTCCATATGCACTGGGCTACCAATGGATTCAATGGAGTATGTAATGACAATATTAAGAAAGATCATTTTGTAGCAACATTCATGCAATATGGCACGGCCACCGCAATTTGAACAATAGGTTTTTATCTAGGTTCAAGGTAGACAAGACTCCTCAATACATGTTATGAAA
Source organism: Ceratopteris richardii (assembly GCA_020310875.1). Taxonomy (NCBI): domain Eukaryota; kingdom Viridiplantae; phylum Streptophyta; class Polypodiopsida; order Polypodiales; family Pteridaceae; genus Ceratopteris; species Ceratopteris richardii. The sequence continues at coordinate 170,033,878 of CM035423.1, read as the reverse complement.
ATTATGAAAAATCAAGCAGGATGATTAGCTTATAGAAGATTATGCATAGCAGTTTTGCAATTTACTAAATAGTTAATTGCAACAAGGACAAAGGCCCTCCTAGGAATAGGTATGGGATTATTTTTGTCATGGAAAACATCAACAGTTGAAAAGTGCAGTAGCAGGGTATGTGTAACTAACATATGAGAAAGACTTTACAGATTTGCTTCAAGCCATCGTGCAAGCATAGCACCAGTTTGGTTTTATCAATAGAAGAAAGGATAAGAAGAAAAAGAAAAACTATGAAAAGATTCAAATGATATAGATTCTAGTGATTCAAATCAAGATACTGACTCGTCTACTCATGGTATTGTTCAGACTCAATGACAAAAATGGATGAAGATGATGAAGAATGGAGTTCCACAAAGAAAAAGCACAAGACTAAGAAGTAGGCAAAAGATAAAAATCATGGAAAAATGAAGCAAAAACAAGCATGAAAATGATGCAAGTAGTATCTTGGATGCTATTGAAATTGACAAACTGATTTTGGAAAATTTGAATGCATTACAAGTACCGAAGCGACAACAAAAGCAACTATTATTCCTAGTATGTCAACATTTGGGACATAACTATGAAACTTGTTACTATAATCTGAATTGAGGAGGAACCTATCTCCTATCTTAGTGAAAATGAAGATGGAGGACAATGTAGTAGCACTCCAGGTTTTACCATCAACCATGCCACAATGGGAACATGGTCGATATAGGTAGCAAAACAAAGAGCAGCAACCATGATAGATTTAGGTTCAAGGGACAGGTAATGTACCTAGGATGTACTATGGATTGATGGGGCATTGGAAAGGCTTGACATGTATTGAACTATGGTGCAAGCACCACACAGAGTAGGGGAATCGCAATTCTTAATCCACATCTTAATGCACCCATGATAGGTACTGCCAAGGGCCTAAGCCGAAGAAGCCAACCTAATCTAACATGGTGATCATTGAGGAGTGTGATGCAAGTGTGGACGATAAAGAGAAACAGATAAAGCAATCAATAAGAAAGTCTTCCTTGATTGGACATGAATGTAGCCCTTGTTGTGGACCTTCTAGAACCTATGCAATACTAGCAATAACTAGGGCCAAAACAAAGTCAAAACATAAGGGTGTTCATATGATCCCATTGATTGGAATGCACAAGACTAAGTGAAGAAAGAAGTTTATGATCGATTAGCAAATAATATGAAAAATATACTGCATGTCCCACCATAGGTTGGGTGGCAAGAGCAACAATAGACTATGCAACCAAGGTTGGAGTATGGGAAAATCTTAATGTTATAAGGATTATCAGATGCATTGTATAAAGCATTGGTGCAACCACCACTTTCCTTGAAGATAGGCCAATTATTAGCATTAGCCTCCGGGTGGGGTAAGCAATTGCTACAAAGGTTGCCAAAATAGGTGAAGAATATGCCAATTGCAAGTTGTGAAGGTATTGAAAATCAATCAAAATCTTGGAGATTCTGGAATCATTGATTTAGGAGCATGTAGAGCAGTCGTGTAGAAATGCTCGCTTGAACAAAGCAGGGGTATGGATAATAAAGTGGATAATGAAATGAACAATGAAGAAGGAATAGACTATGTTGAATATAGACTATAGTACATGCAGACCAATTATAAATAAAGCAAGCAAAGCAGAGAACGGTGCACTAAGGCTCGAGACAGTGTGACTATATGAGTGTGTCTATGAGACACATGAGAGAGACAAAGAGTAGAGAACTTGGAGCGTAAGTCCTACTTGTGAGAGAGGCAATCGAGATAATTATGTGAGAGATGCTGATGGAAAGTTACTTAGAGTTAGAGAACTTCCTATGGTTATGAGTAGAAGAAGGCCATACCATTCTGTACACATCTTCTCTAATAGAAATGACATATTTGTGAAATAGAATAGTGTCAACTCTCTTTGTGCAAAGAAATCTAATTGTTTTCATAACTATATGAATGTCAGTTACAATTATGAGTCTTTTGGTGCATTTTTCTTGATTAGAGTTAGTTTTGATGCAATGTAAAGGGTTCATAAGTGATGCTTACGGTGGAGTTATCATCCTGTACTATAGACAAATAGAAGTTCTTTTATGAATCGGAATTTGTACTCAGAAGATTAAGTAACTACAAAGGTATGTCAACTTGATGAAGTTAACTATTCGAATTTTTATACAAGTGCAAGTGCAGGAGGTAAAGCAACAAGAAGACATTAGACTGTGTGACTTCTGAGAAGTTTTGACACTAGAAAGCCACTGGAATGAGACCATAAGGCACCAAAAAGTCACCAAAGCAGAAATAATAAATCACTGGAACGAAACCATAAACCACTGAAAAGTCACCGGAGAGAAATTGTAAGTCACCGTAAACACACCAGAATGAAGTTAGAATAAGTTTTGATTTTTCTCAAAGTTGAGTTTTAGGATTGGTGAGCTATTGGTGATTATAGAGTTGTTCTAGTATCACATTAGCTTGCTTCTTGTGGTGTTTTATACACCAACAAGTGGTATCAGAGTGAATGCAAAATACCACTGTCAATGGTATCCGAGCTAGAAGGTCAGAGCTGAAAGTTCAGAGCCAAAAGGTCCTTAAAGAGTAGAAGGAGGTGCAAATACAAGAGGATTGAAGAAGATCTCAATGGAAGAGATTGAAGCAGAAACAAGAAGACCATGGCAAATCATATCTCCATTGACAAACTAGATAGAGATAACTATCCTTCCTAGGTAATGAGAATGAAAGCCTTACTTATGAGTAAGGATCGAATGAAATACGTGACAGGTGAAGAAGAAAAGTTGACACTCAAAGACAATAGCAAAACAAAGAAAGAAGGGTCAGACGCCTTGAAGCTATGGTAGAAGAAAGATGCAAGCGCAAGAGCTTACATATATAATACTATCGCAGATCATTTGCTAGCACACATCAGAGGTTTGGAAATAGCCAAAGATATTTGGAATGCATTTATAAAGAAGATCACTTCCAAAATACTACTAAAGCTAGGAAGGCTATGTTATGGTCAGAATTCATAACCTTCAAGAAGAAGCAAAGTCAAAGCGTTAGTGATTATGTCACTAAGATGAAGGACTTGGCAGATAGTCTTGGATCTATAGACGAAGACATTGAAGATCATAGGTTGATTGCACAACTACTTACAGGTTTGAGAGGAGACGAAAGGTGGAAACCCTTTGTTCTTTCTACTGAAATTTTGCTAAATCATTTTGTACAGATTTAAACTAGTTGCTTGGATTGATGCTTACATTTGAGCAAGATTTGAAGTAAGACGGAGATAAAGGACATAGCACTGCTATGTATGCAAAGAATAAGAAGAAAATTGATAAAGGCAAAACAAAGGAGGAAGAAGAATCGACTTACCAAGCAAATTATGCAAAAGGTAAAGGTAGTGGCATAAGTAAAAACAGAGGAAATGGAAGAGGAAGAAGTAACCAGAATAACAGCAAGAAGACATGCTGGATTTGTGGCTTGAGCAATCATCTAGCCTATGATTGTTGGCATAATCAACAAGGTTCAAATCATAATCAAAACAATAATGGCAGAGGCCAAAGCAAAAGATTTTATTAGTCTCAAAGATAAATCAAAGAGGTGGTTACAATAGAGGTGGAGGGAGAAATCGGGGACAGGACCAATCCAACATCACCACCTACTACAACTATGCGAATGATACACCGAATGAGGACCATGCAACATTGATGATGAACTCAATAAATACATCAGAGAAGGAAGATCTCAAGGTATTCTATATTGACTCTAGTTGCTCTATTCATTTGTCAGGTGATATAGAACTAATGTTAGAACTAGAAGAAAGCACTTCTAGACATATAGTTCAAACATGTAATAACACACAATGTGCGTTCAATTGGAAAGGTGAAGTGCAAGAACGGTGCTAACCTATTAATTAATGTACTATATGTTCCCACAATACCTAAGAATCTGATTAGTGTGGATCAAATAGTGGAGAAAGGACTTCAAGTCAGATTTACAAATGAAGGTGTATTTGTGGAATATCCAGACAATGGATACAAATAGATTGTCTACGCTAAGAAGGAAGGTAGACTCTTTACCCTCAAAGTACAAGGGAATATTGGTCAAGCCTTAATCGCACATGGTGACGATGTGATTATAGAGCTAGACCTCTAGCATAAGAGATTAGGTCCTTTTAATGAAAAGGGAATCAAAACAATGGTGGCAAATCAGTTTGTATTAGGATTACCAAATGTGCAGAACCAACACATGATTTATAAATGTGAAGCATGCCAAATGGGAAAAGAACATAGACTACCATTTCAGAAGATAGGATTCAAGCCTGATGGATTACTAGAGTTCATCCATACAGATGTATGGGGACCAACAAAGGAAGGATCAATCAGTGGATCTAAATATTATGTTCTTTTCATTGATGATGCTACAAGATGGATAACTCTTTATATTTTGAAGGAAAGATCAAAAGTGTTTGGAGCCTTCAAACATTTTCATGCATATGCAGAAAGAGTTACAGGTCAGAAGCTCAAGAGGCTAAGGTCCGATGGAGGTGGAGAATACTTCTCCCAAGAATTCAATGATTATCTTTGGAATGCAGGAATCAAAAGAGAAATAACCTATAGATACACACCTCAACAGAATGGGGTGGCAGAGAGGAGAAACAGAACTCTGGTTGAGTTTGCAAGAGCTATGCTAAAGGAGAAGAATTGTCCAAATTATCTTTGGACTGAAGCTATAAATACAACTACATATCTCGTGAATAGACTTTCATGTATAGCTCTAAATCGAATGACTCCGGAAGAAGCCTGGTGGGGTAAGAAACCAACACTGAATCATTGTAAGGTATTCAGATCAATTGTCTATGCTTATATACCACCATAACTTATCTTATCACCTACAAGTGAAATGTATCCAGAAGTGCTCCTCCTATCATCCTTGCATCCTGCCCAATCTGCATCTAAATAGATCTTAATTGAGTACCCTTGAGATACTTTAATATTCTCTTGGCAGCCTCTAAGTGAGGTATCCTTGGCTTGTGCATAAACTGACTTAGCACACTAACTCCATATGCAATATCTATCCTTGTTAAGGTAGCTATACTTTGGTAACCTGTAACATCATCAATTTCATCACCTTCATGTGCACTTAGTTTTAGGTTTACCTCCATTGGAGTACTTGCAACTTTGGCATCCTACAAATGAAATTTCTTCAACATATCCTGTATGTACTTTTTCTGAGTAATGTAGATTCCAGAGTTAGTATAGACTAACTCAAGCCCAAGAAAATACTTTAGTAGACCAAGATCATGATCTTGAACTCCTTCATCATCTGGTTCTTGATTTGTCTGATTCCATTGACATCATTACCTGTAAGTATGATATCATCAACATATACACATAGGTATATTGCCTCTAAATTACTTCTCTTGATGAATAGAGAAGTGTCTGCCTTGCTCATGACAAAACCTTGGTCTTGGAGGTATGTGGTTAACCTGTGATTCCATGCCCTAGGTGCCTGCTTTAATCCATAAAGAGCCTTATTCAATTTGCATACATATGTTACCTTATTAGGGTCCTCATAGCCAGGAGGTTGTGACATATATACCTCCTCTGAAATCCATCCATTCAAGAAAGCATTTTTGACATCCAATTGGTACATGTTCCAATTTTTTGATGCATCCACACTTACCAACACTCTAATGGTTGGCATCTTGGCCAGAGGTGAGAATGTCTCTTCATAGTCAATGCCTTGGGTTTGTGCAAAGCCCTTGGCCACCAATCTGGCTATATCATGGTCTTCAAAGAAGCAACCTACTGTTGCTTTATCTTCTACAGAGGCAGAGTATAGAGGATTGGCTAATGCCACCCAAGAAGCCATATGGATCAAGTTATTGTATACAGAATTGGGTTTATATACTAGGTCACCAATAATCTTTGGAGACAATACAAGCTCACTTCACCTTGCAGCTAATCCTATCTATCATGCTAGGACCAAACATATAGAGGTCCATTACCATCAGAGAGAAGTTATTAAGCAAGGACATTCAACTAACCTATGTATCCACCAACATGCAATGTGCAGATTTGTTGACTAAAGCTTTGGATGGAACCAAACTTTGCAGGTTCAAAGTAATGATTGGATTGCAGGATATACATGAAGATTGAAGAATGAAGACCAAGCCAAAATGTTTGGCTTGAGGGGGAGCTGTTGGTGCAATTCACAAGCCTACACATTTGGCTTGAAGGATACCTTGAAGTCCATACACATATGGAGAAGCATAGGAACAAATGCTAGTGGTTAATTACCACTTTACTTTTTTGTAAAAGTCACTTTTTGACTTTGGAATCTTTGTAAACACCTACCAAGGAAATCTCGTGAACTTTATTAGTTGTAAAGCATCAATCAAGTAGATGAATATCTCCTAGGATGTAGGAGCTTGATTAAAGAGAGCCAAAGTTTGAATTCAAATTCAAACTTTGAACTAAATCATTATAAAAGGTCAACTCAAAAAGTCGCGGGTAGAAGACTCTTATCCCGAGCTCATCTCTGTCATTTCTGAGTGTGTGTGAGGCCTACAATCTAGCCCACACCTATCTACACCATTAGGCAATGATCTTCATGCCAATGGCATTGTATACAAGTGTTCATTAGTACATATATCTATATTGTTCATTTCTGAGTTCTCTGTCATAGTACTTGAAAGTCTGTCAACTTGTGGAGAGCATATCTTAGTCATTTCTCCACCAAATTCAAAGATATAAAGCTTGTTGGAACCAGCTCAAAGTTATCTACATGATATCAAAATTTGAAGAGATTCTATTTGGTCATTTCAGAGAAAAGCTCGTCGAGGTGATCACTGGTAAAAGTCTGCAACAGTCCTAAAAAATCGGGGCTAAAGGTTTACTTGCTAAATTGATTTCTCTGAGCATAGTTGATCTTTTTATATCATTCCACTTGGAATAGCTAGCTTGCTATGCTAATTAGATACCCCTAACAGGAATTTTTCCAATTCCTACTGTGCTGGTCATACTGAGCAAAAGATCTAACAGGTGTCAAGTCAAAAATAGAAGTTGTCTGTTTTGATTCAATCTTTACATAAATCATTTCCAAAGTACATAGGCCATTTTATGGTGTCATTGGAAAGCTAAGGGAGGTCCACTTATCAACTCTGAAGCATCAAAGGGCTGGTACAAAGTAGGATTTGGCAATACCTACTCAATCTCTTGGAGTGTCCATCCATCTTTCCCAACAATCTTGTGGTTGGATGATGTTTTAGTTTTGCTCTATATCTTTTTGAGAATCCAGCTTATTTCTCTTAAAGATAGAAAAAATGCTTCAATATCCTATTGAAACAGATCTTTGAGAAGTTAAAGTCTCGATTCATCTAGACTTTGACTCATAGCAAGTCTACGTATCTTCAAAGTTTGAGTTGGTTGAACAAAGTTTAGTTCTTTCTTTCTGGTTTCCGAATCTTTTGGATTTGACTCAGATATGTTATCTGATTCTTTTTATAAAAGTCAAGGGTCAGCCGCATAGAACCAAGTAACTAAATTAAACATCTTAGATAGATGTTATGTACAAGAACCTTTTCAAACATCAAAAGATGATGAGTTCAAGTTTGACTTATTCATTTGAGTTTACTTCAAGTTATAGCATAAAAGATTTCCTAGAGTCCAGTATACTCTAGAATAGAGAAGTTAGGAACTACTCAACAGATTGACAATTCCCATGAAATTTTAGCTCAAGTCTTTAACAAAAGTGTCCTAAGTTGGACAATTTTCATTTTTAATTTGTATTGGTCAAGATATAGTATAATTCACTCAAAGAAAATGGTAAACTTTCTCCTACAGTTTTCATAAGATTTTTAAACTTATTAGGACAAAGTAGTCCTCTAGTGAGGTGAAAAAAACCAAGTAACTATTGGATAAGAGTAAACCATTGCACAAACATCCAAGTTAGATGTTTGGGACAACCAGACTTCAAGTTCTCCAAAATAAATTCAAGTGAATCAAGAGTTCTCAAAGTCTTATAAAGGATAAAAACCCCGCCTTCATTACTAAGTCCATGCACCAGTCATGCCCAAAAATGGACTAGTAAGTTGAATCCACCCAGTTCACATGTTTGTGCCTAGATTGCACATCGAGAAATTATGAATTGGCCAGGGATGTTTTTAGATCCACCCTTATTATTCATTTACTACTTTTTAATTTGACTACTTTATCAAAGTGCAAAGTGAGATAGTGTTTTTGAATCATTTGGACAAGGATCACCACAGAGATGAGACATGTCCTTCCAGTTCTAGAAGATGACCATGTTCTTCCAATTTTAGAACATGAGGCTTGGGGGTTGCGTATAGTAGATATATAGCTCTATTTTCAAGGATGAAAATATTTTTCCAAGGATGAAAATATTTTTCCAAGGTGGGAAGCATGTAATAAAGTAAGCTTATTATCTAGGGGTCCGACCGGTTCAAACAGATCTAAAATCGGACACCGTTTGGTCATTCGTGTGTATGACCAAAGATCTTGGGTTTAGACTTACTAAGAGGTCTTGTGCTCTTGTGAACAAGTGATCCACTTAGCTTAGTGGTTAAGTGAGGATGTGAAGGAGGAGGTCTTGGGTTCAATCCCCATGGGGGACATGGGGAGAGTATTTTGCCCAAAGAGATCTAGAGCCTTCTAGAAGCATCCACTTGAGTTAACTGGGACACTTGGCACACATGCAGTTACATGGTTGACACATGGATGATTAGTATCCAGCTGCCCAAGAAGGCAGTCCCCTGGAGAGAGCTATATATAGAGGCATTTGGTTGCGAAGAGAGTCATCTCTCTAGCATGTGGTGGTCGTAATCCTTGTTCTGTTGCACCTTCCATGGATGGCTATACATGGGTGGTCGAGCATGGGCGGCCACCGCCTGCATAATTGCCATACACGGCTTAGGCCGGTTGAGCCAACCTAACAAATATAAATTATTTCTGACCCCTTGGGACTCCCCAACCAAGGGGCCCGCTGGCCCCCTTGGACCCCCCAGTCGGGGCTGCTCATCGCTACCCCAGACCCCACAATTGGGGTCTATGGTAACTCCCTTTCCTTACAATACCTTACATGGTCCAATATGACCTTCATCCAACATGGAAGTTGGGATTCCCATCAATTGGGTAATGCATGCTTGGCTTCTCCTCATAATGGGGGCCTTATAAATGTGCATACAATCATGAGGGGTAGACATTGATCATATACTAAAAAGCAGATATTCTAACAAAAAGTCTAGACGGAGTAAAGACAAGCATATTCAAAGGAATGGTAGGGATAAAAGAGAAAAAAGATATATGAAGAAATCAAAGGATGCTAATTAGTGATTGAGGGGGAGCTGTTGGGGTTTCACTCACTAATTAGACATGAAGACAAGAAGGCATCAGCAAGAAAAAGAAGGACCAAGAACCGGAAGAAAAACATTCAGAAAACCCATGTCCATGTGACAAAGCAAATTCATAACTACAATTTCGTGTAAACTAGAAAATCAATCAAAAACTTGGAGATTATGCAATCATTGATTTAGGAGCATGTAGAGCAACCGTGTATAAATTCTTGCTTGAACAAAGCAGGGTTATGGATAATAAAGTGGATAATGAAGTGAAGAATGAAGAAGGAATAAATTGTGTCGAGTACAGACTATAGTACATACAGACCAATATAAATAAAGCAAGTAGAGCAGAGAACGGCACACTGAGGCTTGAGCCAGTGTGACTATACAAGTGTGTGTATGAGACACATGAGAAAGAGAGAGTAGAGGACTCAAAGTGTAAGTCCTACATATGAGAGAGGAAGCTGAGATAGTTCTGAGAGAGATGTTGGTGGAAAGTTACTCCGAGTAAGAGAACTTCCTATGGTTATGAGTAGAGGAAGGCCATACCATTCTGTACACATCTTCTTTATAGAAAAGACATATTTGTGAAATAGAATAGTGTCAACTCTCTTTGTGCAAAGAAATCTAAATGTTTTCATAATTGTATGAATGTCAATTACATTTACGAGTCTTTCAGTGCATTTTTCTTAATCATATTAGAGTTAGTTTTGACACATAGTGTAAAGGGTTCATAAGTGATAGCTTGCGGTGCAGTTATCATCCTTTACTATGGACAAATAGAAGTTCTTTTATGAACTGGAACGTGTACTCAGAAGATTAAGTTCAACCACGAAGGTATATAAAGTTGATGAAGTTAAATATTCGAATTTTTATACAAGTGCAAGTGCAGGAGGTAAAGCAATAGAAAGACATCAGACTGCGTGATTTCTGAGAAGTTTCAATGCTAGAAATCCACCGGAACAAGATCGTAAGGCACAAAAAAGTCATCGGAGCAGAAACAGTAAGTCATTGGAACGAAACCATAAACCACCAAAAAGTCACTGGAGAGAAACTGTAAGTCACCGTAAACGCATCGAAATGAAGTCAGAATAAATTCTGATTTTTCTCAAAGTTGAGTTTTAGGATTGGCGAGCTATTGGTGATTATAGAGGTGTTCTAATATCACATTAACTTGCTTCTTGTGGTGTCTTATACACTGACACGTATTAGAGTGAATCCAAAATACCACTATCACTAGTTAATTAAAGTTAACTCAGGTGGATGCTTTTGGAAGGTTCTAGAGCTCTTTGGGAAAAACTCTCTCCCCATGCTCCCCATGGGCATTGAACCCAAGACCTCCTTCACACACTTGGGACTTAACCACTAGGCTAAGTGGATCACTTGTTTACAAGAGCACATGATCTTCTATGTAAGTCTAGTCTCGAGATCTTTGTTTATACACATGAGTGACCAAATGATATTGGATTTCATATCTATCTGAACCGATCGGACCCTTAGATCATAAACTTACTTCGTTACATTCTCACCCCCTTGGAAAACATTTTTGCCCTCAAAAATAGAGCTATATAAATATTGTAGGCAACCCCCGAGGCTCATGTTCTAAAATTGGAAGAACATGCCTCATCTTTGTGGTGGGATCCCTACCCAAATGATCGGAGTGACCTATTCTTCCATTGAACAACTCCATTGTGTTGAGGTGTATATGGCACTATACACTGATGTTTTATCCCACGTTTAGCCCAAAATGCATTAAAGTTAGAAGACATATATATCCCCCTTGATCAGAACGAAGGGTGCCCATTTTACATGCTGACAAATTTTCAACCAAAACCAAAAACTGTTTGAAACACATAAACACTTCGGACTTTGCCTTCAATGGATATACCCATGCATACTTGGAAAAATCATCGATGAAAGTCATGAAGTAAAGATAGTTTCTAAAAGAGGGTGTCTACGTAGGACCACAGACATCACTATGAACAAGCTACAATTTCTGAGTAACTCAAATTGAACTATCTTTTGGAAACAAGGAACATTGCATTTTGCCCAAAATACAGCCTTCACATACATATTTACTAGGTGCCAAAGTGTACAAACTAGCAAAATTCAGATGACCAAAGCGTGCATGCCAAAGCTTTGCATCTGATGGATCAAAATTACAAACAACAGTAAATGCCTATTCTTCATTCTGCACTAGATTAGCAGACTCTGATTTTGGTGTGGAGGCCTCTGCAATAACCATTCCAACCTCCTTCTTCTTTGCCTCTTTGGCAGCGAGTTTGGGACAAATCTTAATAACATGTTCATTTGCTTTACAATATTTGCAAAACAATTTCTGCTTTTCTAATTTCTTCTCATATTTGCCTTCCTTCTTTGAATGTGGAGCATTTGCAGATTTTTGCTTACTAGTAGAAGAGCTCCATTTTCCTTCGCCCTTCTGACTAGCCAAGAAATCTTGATCTACAACACGCATAATAGACTTGTTCTACCTAGACTGCTCTTGCTACAACAAGACAAAAACTAACTCTTCAAATGTTAAGGCATTTGCATTGCCTTTCATCATCAAATGAAGAGTAGAAGCAAAACTCTTATATGAGTTGGGAGGACCATTCAGAACAGTCTGCACAAGTGAACTGTCAGGAAGGACTTCATCTATAGAAATCAATTGTTCCTTCAAACCTGTTAGGGCAATAGACGTATATACAAGCTAGGGGGAAAAACCTCCTAAAGAGGGAAAAAAGTGCCCCGATGGTCCTAGAGTGTTCACACACATCACTAACTAAATATATCAACATGTGCTCTGATCAAGACTCCATCTTTTGGAAAGAATTTATAATTTGTGTTACCTTCATTGCTGATGCAACATGCCATACTTGGGTGTCCTGTGAAAGTGAATAATGAGTTATTCTCTTGCTTTAAAATATTTTTAGATGTGGCTAAATCTTTTTATGGAAATAAGCTTTTGATTCTTTGCATGGAACATGGCACTGAATACATGCTAGATGAATTTAATCTTTACTTTTTGAAAGAGGTATTGCACCAATGTACAATGCCATATACACTTCAACAAAATGGTGTTGTGGAGCACAATAATATAACACTTTTTGAAATGTCATGATTTATGGTTAAAGGAAAGCATCTTCCATATGAGTTTTGGATGGAAGTAGTCATGTGTGAAAACTATGTTTTGAATCATTTTCCTACAAAATCATTGAGAATCATTACACCTTATGAGTCTTCGAATGGGTGGAAGTGAATGGTTAGTTATATGCACGTATTTGGTTGTTTGGCATATGATCTTGTGCCATCACAACAACATCACAAACTTGATTACAAGGCAAAGAAATGTATATTTGTTGGATATAGTAGTGAGAGTAAAGGTTATCGCTCATACCATCCATTGAAAAACAAAATAATTGTAAATCTAGATGTGGTATTTGCCAAATACCACATCTAGTGGTATTTACTTGGTGCACACATGCCTTTGTTTAAAAGTGGTTGCCCTTGAGTATGGCCATGTAGGCCATCCAAATGAGGCTCAAAGGCTGAAATTTTTCAGCCAAATATGGTTGAAAATTCTAGGCAAAAATGGCTGAAAAAATTCACCATTTGCAAAGAGATATGGCTAAAAAATTCCAACCAAAGATGGCTGAAAATGTCCAGCTAAATATGGCTAAAAATTTGCAAAAATTACAACCACACATGGCTGAAATTTAGCATGATATTCAACCCAATGTACATTTTGACGATGTATTACATAAGGAACACATGTCTATCAAGGATGCATAGACTATGCCAAAATGGCTACAAAAGACATTGCAAGATAGCAAGTACAGTGCTCCTTTACGTGGTAGAACAAGATCAAGATCCCACCATGCATCAAGTGACTCTAAGGATGTATCTCTTATTATGAGTGCTCGTAATGAAAAGCTAATCACTTTTGAATATGCATGTGATGGTTCAAATTGGATGAACACAATTCAATTAGAATTAGATTCTATTTACAAAAAAATTACTTGGGAGTTATGTGTGAATCGCCAAAAGGTAAGAATGCCATTGGTACTAAGTGGGTTTAAAAAATTAAAAGGAAGTAAGATGGTAGCATTAATCGATACAAAGCTAGACTAGTTGCAAAATGTTATGCACAAAAATATGGCATAGATTATGAGGAGAATTTTGCACCTACTTCATGTATGACTATCATTCATTCTCTGATGGCATTAGTTGCCCATCGTGGTTGGAAAGTGCATCAATTCAATAAAAAACAGCTCTTGAATGGTGATTTGCATAAAGAGGTCTATGTGAAGCAAGTTCGTGGACTTTCCATCAATGGTCAAGAGCATATGGTTTTCTGCTTGCATAAGGCTTTGTATGGACTTAAACAAGCTCCACGTGCATGGTATGACAAGATACATAAGCACTTGATTGCTCTTGGTTTTACATGTAGTCCAATCTATGGTTGATTTGAAACGTACTTTTGATGTCACAGATCTTGGTCTTTTGGAGAATTACCTTGACATCAAGTTTGTATCCATTGAGGGGGAAATTAATGTGCATCAAACAACCTATATCAAGAAACTACAACATTTTGGTTTTGACGATTGCAAACCTATATCAACACTAGTGGAAATAGGATTAAGGTTCTGAATTGAGGATGCAGGTGATGCATTTTATAGTTCTCTTAATTAGCAAGCTATGGGGTGTTTGATATATGCATGTACCACAAAGTCGAACATACAATATGCAGTTTCCTAGTTGAGTTGATTCATAGCCTTGGCACTAAGCATTGACAAGCAGTAAAACATGCGTTTAGATATCTCAAAAGCAGAGATGCTCAATCATGCTTGTATGCTTTTCAAAATAGTGATTGGGCTAGTTGTTATGATTCATTGGTTCCCACTAGTGATAACTTCTTTTTCCTTGAAGGATAATGTATATCTTTGTCGAGTAAAAAGCAACCTAGTGCAACCACATCGAGTTATGAAGCTAAGTACCAGGCAATATTCATAGCCATAGTGGAGTGTATATGGTTTAGATTACTATGGATGGATATATGCGTGGGGATTGATGCATCTATGCATATTCTCACTGATAGTCACAGTGCATTGGTAGTTGCAAGAAATTTGTGGTTTCATGTGCACACAAAGCACATTGAGGTCCATTATCATTATGTTAGAGAGCACCTTCATACTAGAGATACTAATTTGGTAAATGTACCCACCCTAGGTAATGTGGTAGACATACTCACCAAAGCTCTTCCATGGAAATAGGTTGAATCTTTTTGCAGCCTTAGGATTATTACCTTGAGGGGGTTGATCTATCACTCCTTGTATGTGTTCACGTCATTGGATTTGTTATAATTATGTGTCCCTCGAGTAACTTTGATGTGAATAGTCTCCCTGGACATGGGCACTTTTTACTTTAGTGTTGGCTAGAGTTTTTTCCCCATGTAACCACATATACATGATTGACTCATATATGGTGGTACTTTCTACTTAGGGATTCACTTATAGCTCTCACTTCACTCATTCTCATAACTTTTATCATCTATCGACAGAGAGCTCTTCTAGCCATGTGTGTCTCTGTGCTTCGATCTCCTTCTTTGCTCTTGTGTGCACTTATATTCGTGCTTCCTCACTCACTCACACACCCAACAATTAGTCCACATTGGTTGACACTTACTTATACATGAGTGTCAGCCCCTTGTTCACTACATCATTCCTAGGGGGATTTTTTAGTATGTTTTGGTAGTGTAGTATGTAAATATAATTAGGAATACTAAGTTCCCTCTTTATGAGGTTTTTTTTTCCTAGATTATATATACCCCCATAACCCAAAATGGATAATTATCTTTTCACATTCTACACTTAGTAACACACTCAATGTTTTGCCCTCAAGCTTCTTCTTCTTCTTCCTCATGTTGTTTGTGTTTTCCCAATCCCACAAATTCCATCGGGGTTTATATATAGGTTTGGAAATTGGGAGCAAGAGTATGCCATGATTGAATCATCCTATAGAAGGTGGCAATACATGGAGGAGATATTTTTGGAACACATGTTTGAACTCTTGATCTATTTATTGAATTAGACACTTTCAAGCATAGGACATGAGATGTAATAAAAAATCGATTCATATTACAAGAGGTATTTCCATTACTCAATCATAGAAACTTATCTTTTGTTAATTTTTACAAATTTCTCTAACTCAAGGCTTGGTATCAAGGGAGAGTCAAGAAATTTATGTTCCCCTTAGTTCTAGGATTTGAAATTGTTCTTCTTGGATCAAGGTATTTAAGTTTTAGATTCTTCTTGAACTCAATCATTAACCCAAGATTCAATTTGCTTCATGAACATAATTTGGAACTCAACTTCTCTTTATACCCTTGAAGCTCAATATCCAAATTGGACACCATCTTGTCCCGAATTGTCTTATATTGTTGTTGCATCATGGATATGATGTATTAATGACTTGATTGCTATTGAGGTAGCCTCGACTTCTTCAAAACTAAATAGTTAATGAAATTGTGGATGGCTAGGTGATATATCATGAATCTCACCCCCCTATTGTAGTATATTTGAAAGGTACATAAAATAAACAAACTAATAAGTCTCAATCTATGTAGAGAGATGCCCACATTAACCCAACCAAACCCATCAATATATAGATCCAAGGCTAAGGGATTAACTCATCCTCAAGGGGACATGTGTACCTTCCATCACATGAGTTCCGAAGGTGATCACAAAGTTGCCAAGCTTAGGAAATCACATGAAATCACATGCCTTCTAAAAGAAGACCCTCCAAGCTTTCACATATGAATCAAGTGTCTAGGAGAAGCTTCCAACCAAGCCTAAGGTACTCAACCTTATAGAATTAACCCTAAGGTTTGAGACCCTTCAAACAGAGGTAACTAAATGGCAAATCCCAAGGGTTTCACACCTAGAAACCCAAGGGTTCTACCCCTTAGATCCATGTAGTTATACAAAATCCCCCCTCCATAAAAGCGATTTCATCCTCCAAAATGAGTGGAGTTATATACCTTGGGGTATTCCCTCGTGCCTTGTGATTCTTCTCATTAAACATAGTATTCATCTCTCTAATTTGCCTCTTTATTTAGAAGGGGAATCCTATCCCGGTCAAATCTCAAAAGAGGAAAATCCATGTGTGGTCTGATCCCTACCTTAATCATTTCAAGCTCGATCTAGTCTTGCATATGAAAAACTAAATCAAGTTAAGTCATGTGCAAGCTG
Source organism: Ceratopteris richardii (assembly GCA_020310875.1). Taxonomy (NCBI): domain Eukaryota; kingdom Viridiplantae; phylum Streptophyta; class Polypodiopsida; order Polypodiales; family Pteridaceae; genus Ceratopteris; species Ceratopteris richardii. The sequence goes on along the minus strand of CM035423.1, from coordinate 170,017,251 downwards.
GGCCTACATAGCTCAAACATGTGAATTAGGTGAATCCAAAGTGTCTTTGGCTAAATTACCATCTTGGTCCATCTCTATGTAGCAATTGTGCATGATTCAGACCAAATAGGTGAATAATCTCAAGACTTCCTTTTAGATTCATTTGTGGAGTTATAAAGATGTTTTTTCATACTTTCACTTAGATGTGCACGTATTCTATATGTTAAGGCTAGTGAATTGGGTGGATTTCTTGTTTTCTATTTTGCCTCCAATAAAGAGATCAATCTAAATAGAGGGGAGTTTTTTTTATAATCCCTCCTCAACGAATAGAATGGTCTAGATGGATTATCTATCTAGTCTTAAGAGAATATAACATCCTCTTTACTTTGGCGATAATAGCTTTACTTAAGGTGGGCTTAAGTCTCTTTCAAACCTTACTTAGTTTTGAGATTCTATTTTAAGAGACTAAATCCCACATGGATCAATCTACCTTTTGAAGATTCTAAATGGTTGCAAACTGTTTTACTTATTCTTCAAAAAAATTAAAATCTTTACAACTACTTCCCAAAATGGGAATTCATAGTGTAGAATATCTGGTTATGTTTAAGGTCATAAGTATTCATAGGACTGGATTATTCCAACCACTTCTTCAATACTTTAATCCTTATGGATATTTAGCTAGATCTTCAAACCTTAGAGTTCTTCTGATCCTTCTAGAATTCTCTCCCTTTATATTCTAGATCTATTTTAAGATGTCCTATGTTGCAATCATAACTAAATCCATCTTATTCTTTTCGTTGACTTGAATTATCAAGTAGACTTTTAGATTTCAAAGATCTTCTAGGCCTCCATTAGATCCCTTTTCTAGATCTCATATTCAAAATTTTACCCATGGATTTTATTTGGGGAGCCGATTTTTATGCTTCACCTAGGAAAAACCATTTTCGTTAGGTCTTCACTATTGGAATCCACAACCTATGTTATGTTATCCCATGAAACATCAAGATATCTTTAAGAAACGTGTAATATCTCTTCCAACTTTAAAACACTTAGGATTTCTACAATCCTTATGGTTTATGAAATTCTTCACTCACCTAGAGCTTCCTTGAGAACTCCAAATCCTTGTATTAATTGAAATATGCAATGAAAGAAGTCTAACGCACTTTAATGTGGGGAAGTATTTTGACTTTATTCTTGCATATCCTTTACCTTGCAATACCTTATTTGGTCTTTTTAAAGCATAAGGTATAGGTTCTTGGGGACTTTCCCCCTGAGGGTGTGCTATTTCTCTTGATTTGTATTAGAGTCTGAAAGACTTTATTTTCAATCTTTTATTGTTCCCTCATTTAAAAGAACTATTTAGAGGCTTTTGACACATTTCCTTTGAGCTTATGTTTCTAAAGTTCACGGTTTGATTACCTGTAAATGCAATATCCCAAAACAATGAACTTAGTTTAGTGGTAGTGTAATCCTAGATGTCTCATACCATCCATCTTACACTTCCACTTTAGTGAAAGCTTGGGATAAATCCTTTTTTTATTCTACTCAAGTGAGAGTATTATTTGTTTGACTTGTAAGTTGAATTCCTTTGAAGAGCATGCGTATTGATCGTGTCAACATGAAATATCAACTTTCCAAGTCTTAGTTGTACTTACAACTTGATAAGACTTCATTTTAAGGAGTGACTTTTCAACGATTCTTTTGTTCATATGTATCTTGAAAAGTTCTTCTTATGTCATCGGATAATTCAGCTAATTTTTTATCTTTAAGCTAGATATTATCTCTAGACATAATCGGAATTAGAATAATTGATTTGTGAATTGGATTCTTAATTTGAAATCTTACTAGAAAAAGTAGTTCTTGACTTCTGAGGACATGAAAAATGGCATTTATGGTATCTTTGAACCCCTTCTATTACCTCTTCTTTAGATCTTCTATTTGCTTGGAGAAGTTGTGTAAAGCTCCAAATAGTCCTTTATTCTTACTACTACATGACTTCCTTAAGGGAGGAACCAAAACTTTGAAAAGACGATATTTTTGTCAACCTTTCAATGGTAAGTTCAAAGAATCTTAACCTATGATGATTCATAGGATATTGATTTTTCAAACGCGATTTCTCTTCTAACACTTCTAATCTATTGCATGGTGGTTTAAGAAGAGAAATAAGTCCTTGGCCTTGCTGATCAGGCATGCCATGGATTTTATGGAACTTAGAATTCCATAAGAGGGACTTTAAGCTTACATATTTCAAGACGTTGGGATGATTTAGCTTTCAATTACTAGGCCAAAAATAAAGGAATTAAATGGCTTATAATGGCCAATTGACTTCATCATCATTCTTCTTAGAACCTATAAAATCAAAGTACTACTTAAGCTTAGCTTCATGAACTTAATTTCCCTCTCAACTCAAAAACCCATTGAATATGTTCTACATGCATACCTAATGTATGCCAAACATTTACACTTTACTGGAAAAGGTGTAGCATGCATAAGGTTAAAAACACAAACCCCTCCTTAAAGCATGCAAAATTTCCAATTTGGAGCTTTATTCACTCAACGAAAGGTGCATAATTTCCATGCAACTTCATATATGAAAGTTGCAACAATGCATTAGATGCATTCCTCCTAAACATGACCATAATTAGACACAATCAATCTTTATTTTCCAAAACCATATGAACTTATGCATAGTGTAACTCATTTCCATGACCAATTATGTTATATTGTCCTGATGAAACCCCTCATCTTGGGGTAGGTTTTGCACGCATCTCCATATTTGAAATTCACACGGAGACTCCTTCTCTCACGTACCGCCCAGCCGCGTGGTGTTCTTACTCATCTCTCTCTCTCATTACCCATAAAGGGCAATTCTCAAGCTATCTCATATGGGTGCCACTTGGCACTCACGTGAGTATCACCTTAGCAAGTGTAAGAGGGGGGTCTCACCTCTAACTCATACTAATGGTGATACTCCATGTGACATTTCCTTCCCCTTAGTTCCATTTTTGTCCTCAAAAATAGTATTGGAAGGTTTGATAGAAAGAGAGAAATAATAGAAACACCACTCCCACTATATCCATGTGTCAAACACATGGTCATATCTCCGTGTTGTTGCCCCCTTAAGAAGACTCTTGGGAAGGTAATCTAAAACTAGGAAACTATCTTTGAAGGATGCTAACCCGCTCCCATGTGGCACTATCTTCTGAACTATCTTTCCACTTTACTAAACACTCTTTATATAAGTGATTTCTCATCTGTTTCTCTCGAGTGCGTAGTATGCTCTCAGGCTTATGTGGAATAAATTGAACAGAAATAGGTTCTACTACCTCACTGTCTAGAATGAGGTTGTCAGATTCACCTAGCCTTTTCTTAAGTCAGCTAACATGAAAAACTGGATGGATTTGACTATTCTCTGGAAGTTGGAGCTGGTAAGCCATCTTTCCTATTCTCTTAAGTATTTGGAAAGGTCCATAATACCTAGGAGATAGTTTTGGACAAGATCCCATCTTCATGGTTTCAAATCTAGATGGAACTCTAATATAGACCTGCTCTCTATTGGTGCAGACCAATCACCAATTGAATGTTTAGAAGATCAAAGAATGAAGGAAGATTCAATTCTTGAAGCTTGGAAGAAGGATACATTCAGAGGATAGGAGGAATGTACACATATGTACATTAGTATAGTTATAGTTCACTTAGATCTTTGATTAGTCATAGACTTGTACAAATTTCTCTATAAATACCTTGAAAATGTCGAGGCGTGATATGAGAGCATATGAAGAATAGATGAGTGAGTATAGATGTCAAGAAAGGTGAAGTTAGATGTCATGAGACATGTGAAAAGTTAGTTCAGTTTTCCTCTCATCACTCAACTGTAATTTTCTGAGTAATTGAAGAAATATTGCGCCCGATGTTTCTGTGTCTGCTCCGTCTGTGTTAGATCATTTGTGAAATCCTTTTGAGGATATCTAAGTTCATAGTTAATGAGTCTATGACTTGAGTTTCAGAGTTTAATTGTAAACAGGCTAGGAGAATTGTGTGTAGGAACATTCATATGTAAAGAATGTTCACAGTCTTCTGAAACAGGCGTAGATTTTGAGTCCAATGAAATGAGTAGTGCTCAGTGCACAGTGTAAAGTTTTACACATATGATAGCTCAAAATCTAAGTTGAGAGATAAGCTATCTACAGCCAAAAGGATTTGATAAAACGGGTTCGACATTGTGAGAACTAAAGTTAAGAAGTTAGGGGTGTCAAAATCGACTTCTCAGAAGTGCAGATTTAGACATAGGTAACTTGTGAAGTTGATTTCTCAAGTTATACTAAACCTTTTGAAGAACTTTAACTTGGAGGAGGTGCGCAACTTCTAGGCGACACTTCATACAAAATTTCATAGAAAACTTTACATGTTTGATAGGTCAATGAGAAGAAATTGTGCAGCAGACTTTCTGTGTTTTATCTTCTTCACAGAATTTTTTCAACTTTTGATAATTTGGAGATTAGACCTCTAATTTGGTGAAGGTTTTGACTTACTCTTGATATATAGGTGTTCTAAATTCAAGAGTAGGTTATTCTTTTGGAGATTAACACTCTCCATCAGTGGTATCAGAGCAGGAGACATCAAAATCAAGGAAAGGAGGATCCCGACTGCTGCAGATTCAAGAAATTCAACAATTGAATAACAAAAAGGTGAAAGCTTGAAGACAAAGCCTGAGGAGGAGACCATACGACATCAAGAAAGACAAAAGGAGTCTAATTCGAAGCAAAGGTACATATATCATTTATAAAGCTTGAAGATTTCAATACACAGGTAGAAGAAAGATGGGAGATTCTCTTCAGATAGAGAAATTGGATAGGGAAAACTATCCTGCATGGTCAATGAGGATGGAAGCTCATCTTATGAGCAAAGATTTAATAGCCTACATCACAGGAGAAGAAGAGAAGCCAGAGTTCAGAGATCCTAGTGTTCCAACTAGGGAAGAGTTGGCAGATTTGAAAAATTGGATGAAGAAAGATGCTCAAGCTAGGAGCATTATATATATGGAAGTCAATGATTACTTGTTACCTCATATTCGAGGTCTTGAAAGTGCTACTGATATTTGGAATGCTTTGGAGGAGCATTTCCAGAATACTACTAAGTCAAGGAAGGCATCCTTATGGGCAGAATTTACAACCTTTAAGAAGAAGGCTTCTCAATCCATTTCTGACTATGTAACAAGGATGAAAGATATTGCAGATTCTTTAGGAGCTGTTGATGAAGACATTGAGGAGGATAAATTGGTAAGGCAAATTCTTACAGGTTTAAGAGGTGATGACAAATGGAAGCCATTCATTTTGTCTACAGAGTTATCACTTGATCATTTCACTCCTGATTTAAATCAGTTGTTAGGTCATATGCTAACATTTGAGCAGGATGTTAAAGGAGATGGTGACAAGAGTGCAGGTCATGCAATGTACTCAAAGGACAAGAAGAAGAATAGCAAAGGAAAGCAACAAGCAGGTGAAGATGAAGGAACAACTAGTCAAGCCAACTTCCTAAGAGGAAGAGGAGGTGGCAAAGGTAGAGGAAGAGGCAGAAACAACAAAGATGGAGGCAAAGCTTGCTGGATTTGTGGTAAGACAAATCACTTAGCTAATGATTGTTGGCATAATAATCAGAGTAATAATGGATATAATCAGAACTATAATTCAAGAGGAAGAGGTGGCAGAAATCAAAGAGGTAATTTCAGAGGCAGAGGTAGTAGGGGTTACTTTGGAAGAAATGCAGGTAGAGGTTTCCAAAGTCAACAATATAACAACACCTACTACAATTATGCTTCAGATCAAAAGGAGGATTCAACATTGATAATGAATGCAACTTGTGAAAGGCAGAGTGAAGATCAAAGAGTCTTCTACATTGACTCAGGGTGTAGCAATCACCTAAGTGGTAATATAGCTTTGATGACTGATTTGGAGAATAAGGTTTGTTGTTCAAACAGGTGACAACACAAAGCACAATGTGAAGTCAATTGGATCAGTGAAGGCTAAGGATGGTAGTACCTTATTGAGTAAGGTCTTGTATGTTCCTACAATTCCTAAGAATTTGATAAGTGTAGGACAAATTGTTGAAAAAGGATATGAAGTAAGGTTCACTAATGATGGAGTATATGTGGAAGACCCTAGTCAAGGGTATAAACAGATTGTTTCAGGGAAGAAAGAAGGTAGATTATTTACATTGAAGATTCAAGGCAATATTGGTCATGCTATGTTCACATATGAAGGACATAAGATCTCTGAGTTAGATCTTTGGCACAAGAGGCTTGGACATTTCAATGAAAGAGGTATTAAAGACATGATTAACAATGGTTCAGTGCTTGGATTGCCTAATGTTGCAGGTCAACATATGACATACAAATGTGAGGCATGTCAATTAGGTAAGGCTCATAAGCATTCCTATTCCAAGCATGGTTTTATGTACTCAGAGAAGCTTGAATTGGTACACACAGATGTGTGGGGGCCATCAAAGGATTTCAGTATAAATGGGTCAAGGTATTATGTGATTTATGTTGATGATGCTACTAGATGGATCACTATTTATGTGATCAAAGATAAGTCAGAAGTGTTTAATACATTTAAACACTATCATGCATATGCAGAAAGAATTACAGGACATAAGTTGAAGAGACTAAGGTCAGATGGAGGGGGAGAGTATTTCTCTAATGAATTCAGTAATTACTTGTGGGATGCAGGTATAAAAAGGGAAGTTACTTGCAGGTACTCTCCTCAACAAAATGGTGTAGCAGAAAGGAGAAATAGAACACTTGTTGAGTTTGCAAGATCCATGATGAAGGCGAAAAATTGCCCTAATTATTTGTGGGCTGAGGCTGTAAATACAGCCACTTATTTGGTCAATAGGTTACCATGTAAAGCCTTGCAGGGTATGACACCATATGAGGCTTGGTGGGGTAAGAGACCTACCTTGGATCATTGCAGAGTTTTTGGATGTGTGGCATATGCATATGTGCCATCACAATTAAGACACAAATTGGAACCTAAAGCTGAAAAATATGTTTTCATTGGTTATGATGATAAGCAGATGGGTTATAGATTGTGGAGTCCATCTACAAAACAATTCATGGTTTCTAAAGATGTTACATTTGATGAGCAAAGTACTTGGTATGCAGGTACAATCAATATCAATACAGGTGATGAAGAAGAAGTGAGCCAAAGGAAAGGTAAATCAAAGGTTCAGATATTTGATGAACAAGAGAATGATGAAGTGTAGGTTGAAGTGGAAGAAACACCTAGGTTTGATCCTGAATATGAAGAACCAGAAACCTCAAGAAGTGGAGAACTTAGGAGGTCTACAAGGAACAAATGGCAACCTACAAGGTATAGCTATGATACTTCATTTTTGGCCACAAAAGATTATGCTTATATGATGAAAACAGATGAAGACCCTTCTACATATGAAGAGGCAAAAGGTAAGGAAAAATGGGAGAAAGCTATGCAGGAAGAATATGATGCACTATTGGAGAATCAAACTTGGGATTTGGTTCCAAAGCCAAATAGTCAGAAAATTATTGGATGCAAGTGGGTTTACAAGACCAAGAGGTTTGCATATGGAAGTGTGTCTAGATACAAAGCTAGACTTGTTGTCAAAGGGTTTGCTCAGACATATGGTGTTGATTATGATGAGACTTATAGTCCTGTGGCAAAGATGACAACTATCAGGACACTTATAGCTATTGCTGCATGTAAATGTTGGAAGTTATGTCAACTTGATGTAAAAAATGATTTTTTGAATGGTTATATTTCAGATGATGTGTTCATGGAGCAACCTCAAGGGTTCAGAGATAAAAGGTATCCAGATCATGTGTGCAAGCCCAAAAGAGCTTTGTATGGCTTAAAGCAGGCCCCAAGGGCATGGAATTATAGACTTGTAAAGTTCTTGAAAGAACTTGGATTTTAGGTGTCTAAAGCAGATAGTAGCTTGCTTGTCAAAGCAAGTGATAATGGTTTCATATACATGTGCATATATGTTGATGATATAATTCTTACAGGTACAGATGAAGAAGGAATACAAAGACTCAAGAAGCAAATGGAAAAGGAGTTCAAAATAAGTGACTTGGGAGACTTGTCATATTTCTTGGGCATGGAGATTACATATACTCAACATGGAGTATTTGTGACTCAAGAAAGGTATTTGAAGAACTTGTTAATCAAGTTTAAAATGGATGATTGCAGGGTAGCACCTACACCAATGGAGGTGAATCACAAATTGAGTAAATTTGGAGGTGAAGAATTCAAGGACATGAGACAATATCAGAGTTTGGTTGGTAGTCTTATCTATGCTACTTTAACTAGACCTGATTTATCATATGCAGTAGGGGTTTTGTCTAAATTCATGCATTGCCCAAGGAAAGAACATTGGATTGCAGGACAAAGAGTGTTGAGGTACATTAAGGGTACACTCAATGAAGGTTTGTATTATGGGTTTACATCAGATACAAATATCAAGATTTATAGTGATGCAGATTGGGCAAGTAATCCAGATGATAGAAGGTCAACTTATGGATACATGTGTTATGTGGGAGATAAGTTAATCTCATGGTGTTCCAAGAAGCAACATACAGTTGCTTTGTCTTCCACAGAAGCTGAATATAAAGGCATGGTTGAAGCTGCAAAGGAAGTGATTTGGCTCAAGACCTTGATGAAGAGTTTTGACATTGTGCATGGGATACCAATTATATATGGTGATAACATGAGTTCATTGTATTTAGCTGCTAATCCTGTTTTTCATGCCAGGACCAAACACATTGAGATTCAGTATCACTTTCTAAGAGAGAAAGTGATGGATAAGGAGATTGAAGTCATACATACTTCAACAAAAGATCAGATAGCTGATATGCTTACAAAGAGCTTGGATGGACCAAAGCTACATAAGTTTAAAGACATGGCAGGCATAAAGAAGATAAGAGAAACCTCAATTGATGATTGAGGGGGAGCTGTTGGTGCAGACCAATCACCAATTGAATGTTTAGAAGATCAAAGAATGAAGGAAGATTCAATTCTTGAAGCTTGGAAGAAGGATACATTCAGAGGATATGAGGAATGTACACATATGTACATTAGTATAGTTATAGTTCACTTAGATCTTTGATTAGTCATAGACTTGTACAAATTTCTCTATAAATACCTTGAAAATGTCGAGGCGTGATATGAGAGCATATGAAGAATAGATGAGTGAGTATAGATGTCAAGAAAGGTGAAGTTAGATGTCATGAGACATGTGAAAAGTTAGTTGAGTTTTCCTCTCATCACTCAACTGTAATTTTCTGAGTAATTGAAGAAATATTGCGCCCGATGTTTTTGTGTCTGCTCCGTCTGTGTTAGATCATTTGTGAAATCCTTTTGAGGATATCTAAGTTCATAGTTAATGAGTCTATGACTTGAGTTTCAGAGTTTAATTGTAAACAGGCTAGGAGAATTGTGTGTAGGAACATTCATATGTAAAGAATGTTCACAGTCTTCTAAAACAGGCGCAGATTTTGAGTCCAATGAAATGAGTAGTGCTCAGTGCACAGTGTAAAGTTTTACACATATGATAGCTCAAAATCTAAGTTGAGAGATAAGCTATCTACAGCCAAAAGGATTTGATAAAACGGGTTCGACATTGTGAGAACTAAAGTTAAGAAGTTAGGGGTGTCAAAATCGACTTCTCAGAAGTGCAGATTTAGACATAGGTAACTTGTGAAGTTGATTTCTCAAGTTATACTAAACCTTTTGAAGAACTTTAACTTGGAGGAGGTGCGCAACTTCTAGGCGACACTTCATACAAAATTTCATAGAAAACTTTACATGTTTGATAGGTCAATGAGAAGAAATTGTGCAGCAGACTTTCTGTGTTTTATCTTCTTCACATAATTTTTTCAACTTTTGATAATTTGGAGATTGGACCTCTAATTTGGTGAAGGTTTTGACTTACTCTTGATATAGAGGTGTTCTAAATTCAAGAGTAGGTTATTCTTTTGGAGATTAACACTCTCCATCACTCTCCTACCTCAAAAGTTGATGTCTCTCCTTTGAGGGTCAACATAGGCTCTAGCTCTATCCTGAGCTCTCCTAATGCTGTCCTTAGCAAGCCTAAGCATATCGTTCATCTCTTCCAAGAAGTCCTTTGCAGCTTGAACTTTCTCATTCTGCAATCCTATATAAGGAGCTCTTGGCTAAAACCCATACATAAGCATAAATGGACTATGCCCAGTGGAAGAGTGCTTGGCACTATTATATGCAAACTCTACTACAAGTAAGTACTCTTCCCAATTAGTTTGCCTTTCATTCACATATGCTCGAATCATATCCTCTAGGATTTTATTAACACTCTTTGTTTGCCCATGCGACTATGGATGCTCGGTCGTACTCATGTTAAGTTTTGTATCCAACCTTTTGAAGACTGCTCTCCAAAAGTGGCTAGTAAACTTCCTATCCTGATCAGAAACTATGTTTAAAGGAAGACCATATAACCGGTATAGGTTCTCTACAAAAAGTATAGCCAACTCAGGTGTCTTCACTTTAGTACGTGTCAGAATAAACCTAGGCATTTTGGTTAACCTATCCACAATTACCTAGACCAAGTCGTGCCCTCTCTGAGTCTTAGGTAATCCGACTATAAAGTCCGTGGAGATACTCTCCCACTTCCCATTAGGAATAGCTCTTCCAGGTTCCTTGGATTTGGCCATTCCATAATAGCCCTTACTTTTTTAGGATCCATCTCGATTCCATTCTGGGAGACTATATGCCCAAGGTATAACCTCTTTTTTGAAAAAATCACACTTTGAATCCTTAGCAAAGAGTGAATTTTCCCTTAGCACTTGAAATACCTTTCTTAAGTGTTCCAAGTGCTCCTGATCTGATGCACTATAGATCAGAATGTCATCCAGAAAATCTACTACAAAGTGTCCTAGATAAGGCTTTAATACATTATTCATGAGCTTCATGAAAGTGGCAGGAGCATTGGTGAGATCAAAAGGCATCACCAAAAACTCATAGTGCCCATATCTAGTCCTAAATGCAGTCTTAAGGACATCCTCTCGCCTAATCCTAATCTGATGATATCCTGATCTAAGGTCAAGCTTGGTAAAATACCTAGCTTGATGTAACTGATCAAATAGGTCTTCCAATCTAGGCATTGGAAACCTATTTTTGATAGTTACCTTATTAAGTGCTCTATAATCTACACATAACCTCATAGAGCCGTTTTTCTTCTTAACTAGGAGCATTGGCAATGCGCAAGGTGAGTTACTAGGTCTAATGAAGCCCTTATCTAAGTAATCTTGTAACTGCCTCTCAACCTCCTCATGCTGAGAAACACTAAGCCTATAAGGTGGCCAAATAGGGTTAGTGTTAGTAATTAGCTCAATAGCATGGTCGATGTCCCCTCTCTCAGGTGGTAGCCCTCTAGGTAAGTCAGTGGGAAAAACATCTCTAAACTCAAACATAAGATCTTTAAAATTTTTAACCACACACCCTTGCAAGAAAGAATAATATAAATTCCTATCCATATTTACATTCCTAGCATGAAAATATACATCAGATGAAACGTCTGTACAATGCTCAAAGTCCTGACTATACAATAAAAAGATCTCTTGTACATGTTGAAAATGACAAAGACTATACAACTCTAAAGATGAAATGAGAGGTGAACTAGTTGATGCAAATCATGCCACTTTTGTAAAAAAGTGTAGATTGCATTCTTGTTTCTATCTCGGTCATCCCCCGTAAAGGTAGGTAGTTTTAAGTCTTTCAGGAGGGGAGCTTCCCTAGAGCTCTCTCCTTTATGCTTACTAGGAAAAGAAGGAAGTTTCTCTTTCCTTCCTAGCTAGGAAAGAGGTAATATGTGTCTCAAGTGAGATCATTTGAGACTTAAGCTACTCAATGAGAGACGTCATGCTACCTATGTCTCTCTCTGGCCTAAGGTTCTATTCTTTTAAATATGCAAATTGCTCATGAGTAACAAACTTATCTAAAAGTTCCTCATAAGTATATTCTTCTTGTTGAGGCTCTTTTCCCTCTAGTTTTTCCTCTACTTCCTGCCCAATTTATACCTCTTCCATCAGAAGGTTAGGATCCTCTAGTTGTTCTTTAGATGGAGAAGTGCGTTCTCCTATTTGTTTCCCTTTGGAATCCATGTTTCACTCCCTCCTGTTTACTAACTAGAGTATGTGAAAAGAATGGAAGTAAACTTCAAATATGCAAGAAGAAGAGAAATATATCACAGGAGCACTTCCCTGGTATAGAATGAAGCTACGGAAGCAAAATCCAAGCAGTCTTTGAAGCGTGAATGCGTTGATCTTCAATCCTTGCCAGGCCCAAACAAAAATTTGAAATGTCTAAGTGGCTCGAGGAGGTTATAGTCACCAAAAACCAGCAAGAACGACGCCAAAATCACATAGCAATAGCCACAAATGGGCAAAGCGAATCGAATTGAGGCACTTTTGAATTTTTGATAGTCCTTGCCAGTCCAAAAGATGTAGTCCAACACCTGTACTTCAAAGATATGAAGCTATCCCAAGTGAAAAAATTTGATTTGGATGCGAAATGATGAAAAACTAGGCCCGAGAGTGGTCGCCTAGTTCTTGCTGAACTGCTACAGAGGGAATTTGGTTGCCCAAATCTTGCCCAAATCAAACATCAATTGTTTTTAAACGAAGCTTAGGAGTGTAACTTCATAATATGATAAAGACTTCTGAAATCGGATATCGTATCACCAAGCTATGGTCGGAAGAAGATGGATATGTCAAGGGTAGAATGTGGGAAGGCCAATCTTCATGAAAAGGTGACTTTGGAAGCTCAAAACTGAGAACCTGAAGCCTTTTTGAACATGCTAATGACACATATCCCAAGTCCACAGCCCAATATACATGTGTACACCCTTGCTTATATTTAATTTTGCTCACAAGTTGAAGTTTTTAGCCCATAAAACTGAGAGAAAAGCTTGTACTTTTTTGAGTTTTTACCTCCTCCAATGTAATCTCTTCTCCACACGAGCTCGCAGCAGTGTGAGATAGCGTCAGATTATCCCATATGTGGATGCGCAATGCCTCTTTACGAGGTATATAAGGAGGGGTCTTCTCTTCACTCCTTCATCCAAGAGGAGGGGAGGAGGAAATGGTGAGCACATTGGCTACTATGCTCTCTTGCCTGCGCTCAGGGTTGCTTGTTGGCTTTTGCTACTCGTGGGCTTTCCTATTGGCTGGCTTTATCGCATTATCGGCTGGCTCCATCGTGTCGTCGATGTTGGCTTTGTCATGTATATTGGGCTGTGGACTTGGGATATGGGTCATTAGCATGTTCAAAAAGGCTTCAGGTTCTCAGCTTTGAGCTTCCAAAGTCACCTTTTCATGAAGATTGGCCTTCCCACATTCTACCCTTGACATACCCATCTTCTCCAGACCATAGTCCAATATACATGTGTATGCCCTTGCTTATATTTAATTTTGCTCACAAGTTGAAGTTTTTAGCCCATAAAAATGAGAGAAAAGCTTGTACTTTTTTGAGTTTTTACCTCCTCCAATGTAATCTCTTCTCCAAACAAACTCGCAGCAGCGTGAGATGGCATCGGATCATCCCATATGTGGATGCGCAGTGCCTCTTTACGAGGTATATAAGGAGGGATCTTCTCTTCACTCCTTCATCCAAGAGGAGGGGAGGAGGGAAATGGTGACCCCATCCGCTGCTATGCTCTCTTGTGTGCTGCTCGTGGGCTTTCCTGTCGGCTGGCTCCATCGCGTTATCGGCTGGCTCCGTCGTGTTGTCGGTTGGCTCTGATACCAATGCTATATTGTCCCGATGAAACCCCTCATTTTGAGGTAGGTTCTGCACGCATCTCCATATATGAAATTCACACGGAGACTCTTTCTCTCACATACCACTCAATCGCATGGTGTTCTTACTCGTCTCTCTCTCTCTCTCTCATTACCCATAAAGGGCAATTCTCAAGCTATCTCATATGGGTGCCACTTGGCACTCATGTGAGTATCATACTTAACAAGTGTAAGAGGGGGGTCTCACCTCTAACTCATACTAATGGTGATACTCCATGTGACAAATTATAAATGTGATGAGGACAACTAAGCCACTTTAATCTATGCATCCACTTCCAAGTTCATGTCTATAATGACACGCAACTATGTTTGCAAAGAAAAGAAAGGGGTGTAAATAAGTATCCAACTTCTTCCCTTCCTTCTTGGCACTTCGTACTTACTTGAATGCCCAACAATATGTGTACCTACCTATAAATCATGCATTTGTGCATCCATACTGAAGGGTACAATCTTAATGTTTAGCCATTCAAGTGCTTTCTTTTGTCTTGAAAAAGAAAGTTCTCAAATAAGTGGATGACCTAGCATATAAAGTTGTTCTATGTGCAGTCGAAATTTATGCATATAATTGTGAGCTTCCTATGATATTATAAAAATCATGCATATTACATCATGAAGAAGGAATACTATTGGTAGAATATTCAAACCTCATTCTTTGTGTGCTCCTTGGAAGGAGCCTTTCGTGTTTTTGTCCATGCCACATGAAACTCTATTTAATGGTTGACGTCCTCTGTTAGTTCGTCCAAAGCTTGTGAGATGGTAAAAATTACTTGACATAATTACACACATATGTGTGTGTAATTATATATATATATATATATATATATATATATATATATATATATATATATATATATATATATATATATATATATATATATACACACACACACACACTTCCTTGGATGCCATGTGAAGATGAAAATCCGTTTGTGTTGATGAGCAAGTGGCATCCTCTTGTTGCATTGGCAAAAGCTTTTCCTTCAAGGTCCATGCTTTCTTTATCTGGTTTTAAATTAGATGAGTCTTCATCCCCATCAAAGCCTTGCTCCAAGCTCATGATGCTTCTCCTAATTTAACATCTCTTTGCAATGTGTTGAATGCATGAAATGTTGAGGATGCATCCTCAAGTTATTTTGTAGATATGAAGAGGCAAGGAGGAGCATGGGAAGATGAACATTGCTCATGGATTGGGCTGTCATAGTATGCTACGTGGAGGTTAGAGATGAAACACTTGGCATGCTCAGACGAGATGAGGAGAGAGTTAGTTATCCCCTATACACTAAATTGGCACTCGGAGTTCTCTATAAAAGGAGGAGCATGACTTCACTTTCTCCATGAAGCAAATGAGGGACATAGAAGGCAGCCTATACAATGTCATGGTCGCCTCTCTCACGTCTGCATTCTGCTCAATCCTGGCCGCTTTCGGGGGCTTCTTGGCCATTCATCGTGTGGTTGAGAGGCCCATAAGTGCCTATGGCTCCTCGTCTCCTTAGGGGTCACACTAAGTTCCTCTTTCTTCTCTCTTTCCAAACCTAAGTCTTTGTTCTATAGTCTTATCATTTTTTAAGATTTAATGTTTTACCTAAAGTATCATTTTCCTCGTTTATCATTGGGGAAGGATGATCTTTCTACATGGTTTCAAATAAATGTGCACTCTATTCTGCATAATTTTTGTAGACATGTGCATACTTTAAGGAATCTTCTAGAGATTTTAGTTGTTTCTCTTCATTCCGTGCTTGAAGTTTTCGTGCAGCTGCTTGACAAAACCTTTGGCTTTATGGTAGTTGCGTAGGCTTGTAGGCTTCAATATTATTCCTATACTATGAGAAATATACATTGAAAGTGGGTGTATTCTTTGAAGCACTCTTTCCCATTCTTCCTACTTTCTTTATTCCTCATTTTTTTTGGGACAAACTCTTTTTTGAAGAGTATGTCGATTTGAATTTTGTGGATTTGAAGTTTGTGAAGCTTCACTTCATTTTTTTTTAAATGGAGGTTCGGCCGAGGCCTACTCCCCCTGACTTTAACTTTGAAATTGCAATTGTACAAGGAAGGGCATAGTATCCATGGGACTCCCCTTATCCCACAAGAATAGGGGTTTACAAGACTGGGTTAAACGGCAGTCACAACTACCACGGGGATGGGCAAACTGTGGCACCTCAGCCACATGCAACAATCTTTCCAAGATACACTGTCCCTTACATGTTGCTGCCAGGGGTTAAACCCTCGCCCCCGCCTCAAAAGGCGAGAGGCCCAACCACTAGGCCAGCGAACTGGGACTTCCACTTCATTTTTTACAATAGTTGTTCTTGATAGATATTTACTTTGCATATTTCTATGTCTTCTCTTCTTACCCACATTTTCCACGAAGATGTTGCGCATCATGACGGGCATGCACACATTTCTATAAGCTTCACGGGGGGATTCCAAAAGCTCAAAAGGGAGCTCAAGGGAATCTACGAGATGTGGTAGTACTTTAATCAAAGTAATTGCCTCATTCATAAGAGCAAGGAAAAAGAGCATTTGTGCAATCAACTAGATTTTATTTGAAACACTTATTTCTTTCTCTAAAAGGTATCATAAGGTCAACAATTTAGAAAGATGGCATCTAAGAATCATTGTACGTGGTCTACAAGAACATATGATGACTTAGGCATAGGCCTACGTATGCCATAATTGAGCGCAACCCTAATGAAAGCTTATGACATCCCCTATGCAAACCCAAACAACATAGATTAGGATTGAAAATTTTCACTCGACTAGCCCTAGTGTGCAAAAGAAGTGTATATATGAGAGGTTTTTTGGTACCAAATGTTTATAGGAGAGGTAATTACCACGAAGTATAGAAACTAGCCTCAAACATTGGAACTCACGTCATTTGTTCAAGTCTTGTGTGTCTATTTACTATTATCTTATTTTTTAACGTTCAAATTCAAGTTAACTTAAAGGAAGAAATATATACAATATAAGTAAGAAGAGAAACTCAAGTTATATTATATAATGTATACAAACAAAATCAGAGCGAGTTACAAAGCATGCTAATGAACGTGTCCTCTCCATAAAATAAATTATCTTGCGTTTCTATTTGAGTACGATGAGAAGAGGACTTCAGAGTTTTTGTTGCCCCCATGATGGCTGATGGTTGCCATGATCTCTGAAGAATAGAAAAATAAAGTGATGTCATGGTCTAAATGTCTTTAAAAGATGTTATATGACCCACTCGCTTCTAAAATGAAATTCGCGAGCTCAGCTAAATTGTAAGCTTAAGAATTGTACAAACGAACATACGTGATACCTAATTCCAAGTTCAAACGTAAAATCGAGAGGGTTTAACTTTTATGGATAACGTAAAAGACCAACGATTCTATATAAATATTATAAATAAATATTATATAAATACACTACGCATTGGAGAATAGATTCTATAACACTGAATACAAAATAATGAACAGTTCATATACAAAAGCTCAATGCAAAAATGAGGATGACGGTGATCACTCATTACAAGATTTACGTTACTTTCTTGTAAGCCCATTAGTTTCAAAAAACTTGTCTTTTTTTTTTTTTTCTTATTAGGTCAGACTGGGAAAAAGACGTAGTGACGTTGAGAAGCATTTGGTAACCAACAGCAAAGACAGAAAGCAAGAAAGGGTATAAAAGGAACGCGCGGAGCGGGAAAAAGTGCAGAATGAGACAATGTGTGGACTCTTGATAATCAAACGTTGAGAAACAGCGGGCTTCGAGCCACCATCAACCTTCTTCCTATCTTCGTAATGAACACTCTGAACGATCCTCTCCTCTCGCCTTCTGCTGCTTCTCCCTCGTCTTCAGTTGCTGTCAGTCATGGTCAGGTTTCCTACAGTGGCAGCACTAATCTCCACAATGATAACCTCTCTGCGTTTTTTGAGAAGGTCGAAGACATCACATTCAGGACAGAAGCTCTTCGCCAAGCATTCCATGTTCTACAGCAGGAGATGTTCAAGCAATCTCCGAAGAGCTCTACAGACGTCTTTATTAAAATGCAGGTTGAGATGCAGAATATCCTTTCTCAGGCTCGATCTATCAAGCTTAGCCTCGATGCCATTGACCAGGATAACATAGAGAACAAAGAGCTTCCCGGTTGCCATGCGAACAGTTCCGTTGATCGGATCAGGATCTTTGTCACGAACAGCTTACGACAGGAGCTTAAGGGTTTCATGGAAGATTTCTATGCTTTACAAACGAAGATGAGCGAAGATCACAGGGATGATATACGAAGGCGGCTTTTCGCTATTACGGGAGAGATTGCAAGCGAAGAAGTGGTCGAAGAGATGATTGAAGCAGGTGAAACAGAGAAGTTCTTGCGCAAAGCCATTGAAGAGCAGGGAAAAGGCGGGAAAATTAAGCTGGAAGAGTCAATTCACCAGATCCAGGAGAGGAATGCTTCTGTAAAGAAACTAGAGGAGAGTCTTTTGGCTTTGCACCAGATCTTCCTGGACATGTCCGTCCTTGTGGATATGCAAGACGAACAGTTGAATGATATCGAAAGGAATATGCTAGAGTCAGTGTCATTCATTAAGATCGGCGGAGGAGGTCTTGATGGAGCCGTATTAATGAACAAGCAGAGGCGTGCTGCTCGTAATTGGGTGATTTTTGCCTTCGTTTCTCTTTTGTTTGTGGTTGTAGGTGTTGTCGTGGCTGTTATTACAGTGTTAGTGCTTCGGAGATAGGAAGTGAACGGGTATTGTGGGGGCGAGTTTTGGAAATGAGAAGGTTTAAGTGCATGGCCAACAAAACTCATGTACGAGACTGTATTGTCCGCTGAGGATCTGTATGTAGATAGTGCCTTTGTATATTTCTGAAATGAAGGGAGCATAAGAACGCTTGAAAATTATTACCTTCACAGAACGCTGGACACAGAAGCCAAAAGGCTACAAACATTATTTCTCTTAAAGCGTGCCTAATTTCAGAATAATACGCGGTTATTATTTCTCTTAAAGAGTGACTAATTTCAGAATAATACGTGGTTAGAACAGAAGGCTTCATGAACTTGTTCTTTTCCTTTCTCTTTCCCTTTCCCTTTCTCTTTCTCTTTCCCTTTCCCTTTCCCTTTCCCGTTTGGATGCAGAAGAGGTCTTGAGGCCCGAACACTCCTTGTTTGTTCGGGATATTTACATTCTTTTATTTCCTCTTCAATGCTTGCTTCTTGGTTTCGGACAACTTGTATCCATATTCCCGAACCGAATGACATTCATCATTTTACCATTCTGCAATATCTTCATACGACGGAGAGTGAGCGCACAAACTTTAATGCTATCAAAGCATGATTGATTTCAGAATAATATGTGTTAGAAGAGAAAATAACATCGAGTTGTGCCACTGGATTTCATTCATTTATTGTAGACCGTGCTTGGCATGAAGAGATGTCTCGAGGTCCTGACACACATTTTCGGGTCGACATATCTGTATAATTGGTTTCCTCTCCAACGTGCATTTCCTGGCCATGTAAAGTGTCAAGTCAAATTGATATACCAATAGCGTTCATCCTTTTAACACCCTGCTGCATCTTCATAGGAGTGCATCTAATGATCTGTTTTTCTAATGATCTGTTGCTAAAAGAAAGATCTCAGAGACGTTTTATTCTCTCGGATTTAATGCTTTCGTGTGTCTTTGCCACTGTATCTATCTCGATGGCTGACAAAGCATTTTGTATATGTGTCTTTATTATCATGATTTTTGGAGGGAGAGATGCCGCATATGATGGGGTTTGCCACGTGTTTTGTATATGTGTCTTTTTTATCATGCTTTTTGGAGGGAGAGATGCCACATATGATGGGGTTTTGCGTCGTCTGATAATTTTGTGAGTATCAAATTGTACTTCTCAGTAGCAATAACTATATGAAGTCTTTACCCGAAAGAAATTGAATGAATCAAATTGTTTTGCACATATGTTTTCATCTCATTTGTTTCTCTGGTCCTTTTGATTTATATGATAAAAGTTTGAATTATTTAGGGATTTCACAGAGCATGTAATGTTTTTAATGCATTCACGTGGATTCTCCTTCTTCCTTCATTTTGTTTCTTTATTGATTGTTTTTCTGTATTTTTGGGTGTTTCAAGCAATATGATGGACGTACTTTGGGTCTATATTTTGGTTCCTAAGTAGGTTTTGGAAGTATTCCATGGAATTTTCTTATGTTTTTTGGGGTAATTGTTGCTTCGTTTGTCACCTAAACCCCAACTTTCACCATCTTTTATTTCTTCTAGGTCTTTAGAAGAATCAATTCAAGAAGTTGGAGAATCATCTAGGAGTCAACAAGAAATAAGATAAAAATCTCTAGTTTCCAAAGTTCCAAAAATGGTTTATAAACTATGCAAGAATTTTAGGAAGAGAACGAGAAGTCAATAAAATGATGAAGAAGATCAAGTAAATTATGAAGAAGTTACATATATTCATAATATTTTAGCTCCTACTCAAGTTAAGGATGTACTTGCAAGTGTTCAAAAATCATAACATAATCTTGTGTGATGCAAGAGGAGATTGATTCTATTCATAAGGATCAAACTTGGAGCTTCGTGAGTAACCAAAAGGAAAGACAGCGATCAGTCTTAAATGGATATTGAAGATCAAAAGGAATTTTGATGGTATTCTCGACATATACAAAGCAAGGTTAGTGGTTAAAGGATATGAACAAAAGAAAGATATTGACTATGATGGAACTTTTGCAACTGCATCTAGAATGACCATAGTCAAAGTTTTTCTTTCTGTAACTATATCTCTCAAGGGTGATCTACATGAGGAAGCTACGTACTACTAGAAGGGATTGAAGTTTAAGATAAAGAACATCTGTATGCAAATTGACCAAAGCACTTAATAGTTTGACATGGATACGAAGAGTGCAGTATGGGAAGATACACCTGTATCTTACTTTTATTGGTTTTAAAAATCCCAAAAAGCTTTTTCTACACTTTATGTTAAGTCGGAGGGAGCTGTTTTGATTATACTCATCATTTATGTTAATAATATGACAATGACATGTCAGAGAGATTCAAATCTTTAGTTTTTTAAGGCAAAACTTAAGAAAGTTTTTGATGTTAATAATCTGGGTTTTATATATTATTATTTTTGCATTGAATTTATTTACACGGATTAATGTATAGTCATGACATAGCAGAAAGACACTGAAACAAAACTACATGAAATGTTTGAAATGTAAGATTCAAAGCTTATGCAAACTCTTATGGACGCTAATCTTTCTTTACAAGTAACAAGAGATTTAGAACAAGTTGATGCTACAATGTATAGTAAAACAGTGGGATGCTTGAAGTATCTTTGTAATACACATTGAGATATACAATGTGCGGTTTCTCAGGTACAAGATTCATGCATAAACTAGTCAAAATTCATCGATAAGCGATAAAAAGAATTTTCAAATATTTGAAAGCAACGAAGAATTTTGCCATGGTATTTCCTAAATCACCACAGTTTTACACTTAAAGCATTTTTGTTGGTTTTTAGCCCACAATCAATCTAGAGACAAATCGAAAATAGAAACAATGTGGAGAATAGACAAGACATGAGAGAGAAAGAAGGAACAAAGCTCTTGATATATTCGATACATGAAGTCAGAAGATAGCATGAGAATATGCATTAGATACAAGCTTCCCATAGCTTCTCTATTTCCATAGCTGAAGATGATCTCCTCCAAACTGCAGCATAAATTTAAGATGATGAAGGGCACATTTGCACCTCCTTCAAGTTCAAGGTGAACTTCTTCTTCTCCACAAGCTCTAAGACAAGTGCAAAGGTGATAGACTATGAGCCTAAGCACTTGTCTTTATATAGACTAGCTAATACATGCTTTTCCAAGTGTAAAGAACTCAAAACTCAAAAATCAGGGTTTCACATATTTTAGAAACCCTAATTTTGGATTTTGCAAAAACCCGAATGTTGGGCAATTTATTTATTTTTAATATTGTTTGGACATTTAATATATCCTATGTTGGTTTTTGCTTTTAAATAATGCTTTTCTCTCATAGAAAGTGTTTTAATACTAATTTTTTGAAATTAGGGTTTGCAAATCAACCCTTCCTATGCTTCTAGATATTTGAGTGTTATATACCATTGGGAAGCTCTTAATGAGACTTACATAAATTACAATATGTATTAAAAAAATTTGTAAATTTTTGACCATTTCAATTTGTTTTGACCAACTGTTGACAAAGCTTTGGCTTGTTTCTTTTTGAAGTTTTCTCTACATTTTGAGTTCCCTAGTGGAAGGTTTCTCATATTTCCAACAATTTTCAGATTCTGATTTGGAAGGTGATAAAGGCTCAAGAAGATTTATAAGTGGTTATTGTTGTTGTTAAAGAATGATTGATCTCATGGCATTTTAAGAAACAACCTACAAAGCAACATTCTCAGCTTTGGTGTATACTAGAAGCTATTGGGCTAGAAAAGGTTTTAAGTTACTTTTATGTTCATATATATTTACCTATGCATATATTTTCAGATAGTCAAAGTGCTATAGCTATTGCAAAGAGGCCTGTTCATCATGCAAGGACAAATCATAGGGAGATTCACTATCAGTACATACATGAACATGTAACAAAGAAGCATATTGAACTTATATTCTTAAAAGTGAGAATGTGGCATATATTTTTACAAAAGCATTATCAAGGAAAAGACATCACAAGTTATGGAGATTATTAAATCTTACCCCAATATGACATTTAGGGGGGGATTATTGGAAACAATGTCATCTTGTGAGCTGTAAAACGTAATTTCCAGCATTTTTAGTCACTATTTTTTAGAAATGGTTACGATCAAAATTGATGAGAATTGTAATTGCATATTACTTAAGTGCTCATTAAGAGCTAACTAAACATATATAACACTTGGCCGTTGGGCATCTATAGACTCCTCGATTTGGAAATCCTAATCCTCAACCTTTCAACTTGCTTTTCACTTGCCGCATGTCAAACTCCTATTTAATCTAGGATAAAGCAAATCTGGTGGCCATGATTTATGACTCTTGGCATTATTAAAGCAAGGTGACCAAAACAAAGCAAGAGAAAGCTTCACATGCAAAAATAAAGCCATAATTAGGATTTTTTGCAAATTTTCATGCAGATGCAGCTCGGGCCTATAAAAGGACATGAAGGGCATACTCAAGATTACTATCTACTACATACACTCTTGCTTTGCTGGTGGTGGTTATTCGTTCTGCTCGTGGGTGAGAAATCATTGCTTCTACCTCTTTTAACACTCTTATGTGTGTGGCCAGCTGATTATTGTAAGTTTGCTGCATATGTTCTGTTCCGTTCCTCTTCTTGCTGCTGTACCAGGTATTTCAGCCATATACTACATGTCGAAGAGTTCTTGCTGCTTACATCAGAGAAGAAGTTATTTTTCCGGGTTTTGTAGCAGATTTTCACACTTGTACACAATACATAGGCTGGATGTTCCTTGTCCAGCTCATTTATCATCGCTTTCCAGCACACATACAGGATATACCTACAAATTTAGGCACAATTCTCTTGTTGTATATATCTAGAACCATTCAGTTTTCAGCCTCTACATTTTTTTTCGTACATACACACATTGTATATTCATTACATTCCATTCAAGCTATTTATATAGTAGGACATGTTGCTCTTTTATATCTTGTCTCTTTCTCTATTCTTTATCTTCTCTGATCTACATTATTCCGTTCAACTAAATATATGTGTCAATGTATTTTAGTGTGTGCAGACTTGTGTTTGCTGACCTCACTTCCAATAGATCTATTTGTCTCACTCTTCAGCCCTCAGCCTGGGCCCTTGATGCAGCTTGTTGAGAATTTGTCACTCGTCACTCGTCACTCAACGTCCGAGTTAGAACTTAGCAGCCCGCTGCTCGAGTAGCAGCCTGAGTTAGCAACTTAGCATGCTTGAGCTGCATTGAGCATGAAGTACTTAGAAGTTAGCATTCATGAGAGGTTGATTGAGACTTGAGAGAGCCCATACATTCAAATTTCAGTCCATTCATCTTTGAATATTTTAGCTCATATATCCCATCCTTTTGCACATTCCAGCCCATACATCACCTCACCTTTGCATATTTCAGCCCATATATCACTGTGTCTTACATCAACCCTAGTCTTGCATCATCATTCAACATGCCTCGAAGCATGAATGCCGTGTGGGATGTCCATACCATTAGCCATTCTTTGGCTAATAGTCAAAGTACCTCGGGCTCTGGCACTCATAAGTGGACGTGCAAGTATTGCACTAAGTCGTTCACTACCACTACTACACGACTTATACGCCATGTATCCGGGTTGGGAGGAATGGGTATTTCCGCATGTGACAAAGTTCCTCCAAAGGTTGCTCAAATCGTAAGACGTGAGCATGCCTTGGTAGAAGATGCTCGTAGTGCACGTCGTCGTGATTCGGCTTCGGTTGATATCGAGATGTTGGAGTTTCATAGTGCTACGCTACTCGGACTCGTAGTGTGGAAGAGGAGTCCACCATGCCACCTTCACAATGACCAAGACATGGACTTGACTCTGCAATTGTATCGTATGCAATCTAAAGGCAATGCCAAAAAGTTGTAGAGATACAGATAGAGAGATTCATTCTTGAGTGCAATCTCTCTTTCAATGTGGTGCGTACTGATGCATGGAGGAGAATGGTGAAAGCCATTGCACAGGTGGGTCCTTGTGATGATTGGTATGGTGTGGACTACAAAAGATTATGTACGACCATGCTTGACAAAGAAAAAGAATGGATTGAAGTGCTTTTAGAGCCCATCAAAACAGGTTGGATGACATATGGATGTTCCATTATATCGGATGGATGGAGTGACACACGCCATCGCCATATAATCAACATCCTTGTCTCTTCTTGTTTAGGTATGTATTTTCTTTGTGCAGTGTATGCCAGTCAAGGAGGTGTTCGTATCAAAGGGGAATTCATATTTGAGCACATTAAGAGTGCTACTATTGATGTTGGTCTGGAAAATGTTGTACAAGTCATCATAGATAATGTGTCCAATTGCAAGAGAATGGGAGAATTAGTGTAACAAGAATAGTCAAGGAGGTGTTCGTATCAGAGGGGAATTCATATTTGAGCACATTAAGAGTGCTATTATTGATGTTGGTCTGGAAAATGTTGTACAAGTCATCATAGATAATGTGTCCAATTGCAAGAGAATGGGAGAATTAGTGTAACAAGAATTCCCTGGACCCCATTTGCAACCTATTGCATTGATTTGTTGATGGAAGACATAGGCAAGCTTACATGGATTCAATCAATATTGAATGATTCTAAACATATTGTGACCTTCATTCGAAAAAAATAATCAAACTCTATCCATTTTCTGAGCAAACAACAACATAGAGATGATCCGTCCCATCGAGACGCTCTTTGGCTATATGTATCTAGTGTTATGTAGACTACAAGAAGTTGTGGATGCTTTGCACGTGACTTATAGATAGGAGATGGACATCATCACCACAGGCTCCGACAGAGATTGCACTCCATGTGCAAAGGAAGGTGCTTGATGAGAACTTTTGGACGGAGATTGGATGCATTGTGTCAGTATTGATCAGCATCTACACACTTCTACAGATAGTGAATATATGCAATGTGTTATCCCCCCGGATGAGCAATTACGTTTTGATCGAGAGTTTATAGGCTACATGGGGAACATCGGCATTGCACATGCATGTAGCACA
The DNA here is from genome assembly GCA_020310875.1 of Ceratopteris richardii. Lineage (NCBI taxonomy): Eukaryota > Viridiplantae > Streptophyta > Polypodiopsida > Polypodiales > Pteridaceae > Ceratopteris > Ceratopteris richardii. Next base: position 169,991,709 of record CM035423.1, on the reverse strand, counting down.
TCCATGTGCAAAGAGGTGACATCCAAGCCATTGGAGTGGTGGCAACACTATGGTTATGGCCATCCATATATGGCTCCTTTTGTGTTGCGAGTTTTATCTAAGGTATTTCTTCAATTTTATCATTGAGATTATAGATCTCCATGCCCATTATCGATGTGGCATGAATAATAAATGATTGATTATTTCTTAAATTCTTTCTACAATATATAAGATGCTTCTTCTAGTGCTTGTGAATGCAATTGGAGTGCCTATTCCCTTATTCACATGAAACTAAGAAATAGGTTGAGTTTATAGGAATTAGAGAGATTGGTCTTTTGCAAGGCCAATTTGAAACTTGCTCGTGACTTTAAAATTAAAACAGATGGTCCCAAAGAGGTATTAAAACTTTCAAATTTCAATGTATCTCTTATTTTCAAACATTGTTTAATATATACCATAATATTGCTTTGTTGACATGCCATGCAGATATCACCTACTATATTCGAGAGTGCCATGGAGAAAAAGGAAGAGATTTTGAGTATCAGAGACGAGTAGGAAGATATATATCGTATGCTCTATACAGAGTTAGAGAGCATTGATCGGAGGGTGACACATGCTCGTGCACGTCATTTGGGGCTTCAGCCTCAACCTCAGGTTGATGTTCCATCCACGGGTGCAGTACTTGTATATACTAGGAGGCGTAAACTGTCCCCCTCGACGTCGAGGAGATCCACTTGAGGGAGATGATGATGTGGCTACATTACCAGAGTCTCGATTTTATTCCCATTGTAGAGCCAGAGTATGATGATAATGGAAATGTCATTGTCAGGGAAGATATTCCATCATCCTCTTCATCTTCTTCATCAGAGGGGATGGATTTTGATGATCGGTCCTGACTCCTTATTACTTACTACTATATGGAGTCTTGACTATGATTGTTGTCGTATGTGACATGTACATTGTGATTATTCAGAGTTTTGACTATTTCAGATATTTTGATTGATATTTCGTCCTTAGATAATAGATATACATTGATGATAGATGTATCATGTTTGATGTCAGATGTATTGATGACAAAAGTATGCTTTTTCATAATTTCATGGGTCATGACTCATGAGACATATTTATGTGATTGTAAATGTGTATTGAATTTCCTGTCTTTCATATTCATTATTTAATGTTTAGTGGAATTTCAATTTTCAAAGAGAGGCTAGAGCTAGAACTTTAATTTATGTTATTTGAATTGAGGATCTTGAAGTTTGAAGTTTGAAGTTTGAACAATGTTTGATGTGGATATTTACATAGATGATAGCTTAGAAGTTAGAGCTATAGCCTATAATGCTATTACTAATTAGTGATTACTATTAGGCATCAGCATGGGACATTGATATACATTATATATATATATATATATATATATATATGGACGAACCTTATCCCCAAGGTAAGGTTCTTCCCTCGAACTGAACTCGTACTGAACCTTACGAACCTTATCACCTTGGTAATTACTATTAGGCATCAGCATGGGACATTGATATACTATATATATATATATATATATATGTGGACGAACCTTATCCCCAAGGTAAGGTTCTTCCCTCGAACTGAACGCGTACTGAACCTTACGAACCTTATCACCTTGGTAATTACTATTAGGCATCCGCATGGGACATTGATATACTATATATATATATATATATATATATATATATATATATATATATATATATATATATATATATATATATATATATATATATATATATATATATATATATATATATATATATATATATATATATATATATATATATATATGTGTGTGTGTGTGTGTGTATATATATTTCTTAATGGAGGAACCTTACGAACCTTACCCACAAGGTAAGGTTCTTCCCTCGAACCGAACACATACTGAACCTTACGAACCTTATCACCTTGGTGAGAAGGACATATTTTCCTAGAAATGCATGTATGTAGACCAGAAATAGATACTGTCCCAGTAGTGCTTTCCCACTGTTTGCCGGTGAGCAGGAAAAATGATGGCATTTTTGGCTAAAGTGTCTGCTGCCTGAGTAGCTATCGTCATACTGTCCTCTCTCTCTTGATAGCAGGTGAAACTACTGCACCAGACTGCTATGGCTGGTGCAGGAAAGACTATTGTGGCTGCTGCTCGAGGTCCTCCAGGTTCCATCATGCCAGATACTCCATGAATTTCCAAGGTTTTTCTGCGGAAGCTGCAGGTTGAAGAATATTATACAACAACATGGGAAACCCTGAAGGAGTGGGATTTTGATTATTCTACTGGAGGGGTTGCTATTATGAAATTGAGGTCAAATCTATTGAAGATTTACAGTAAGGAGTGTCTTGTTCAAGGGAGTAACCGTCAATCTTTATGTTTGGAATTAATTTCAGTTTTATTTCATCTTCCGAATGGAGAGCTCTAATATTTGCATCCCAATTAAGGTGTGTGTCTGGAGAATGTGAATCCTGGTTTTGAGGGAGTTGATCAGAACTTCTGATTTATCAAAGAGAAGGTGAGCAATTGATTTGTAAGGTGAGTTGTTTGCTATTGCAGCATGCTGGGCTGTTTCTTATTGGTGTATACTTATTTGGACAGTATCTTTGTAATTTTGCGGAGAACTTGGAAAAAAGTTTGTTTGAATGTAATTGAGTGCAGTTGGCAGTATAATGATTGTACCTTAAATCCATAACCCCAAGGATATGGGTTAGAGCCCGATGTGACACCCTGTTAGAAATGGCAAATATGAGGCTCTGTACTTGTAGTTGATTGGATATGAGTATCTTTGCAGACTACAGAGAGATGAATCTTTTGGCCTGAGCTACACAGCTGAGGTATAGATACCTTCATGGAAGGAGTGTAGGCCTACCTGTTTGTTGTGGCCATGAACTATCAGATCAAATGTGGCTGGCTGTTCTCTATTTGGTGTCAGACACATGGAGATTGAAGGTATATTTCCCCAGCAAATTTAGTATGATATGTATGCATGTACATGTATACATCAGCTGGTGATGCCCAGGGTTTTGCTGTCTAAGCAGGCTTGTTATACTTTGTGCAAGTAATGGGCTACAATGATTAGCAATGAAGAGACCAGAAATAAGAAAGAGAATTGCTGGCTGCTGGCAGCTTCATCCATCACAAAGTATTTTAATGGCAAGCAGCTCTACAAGCCTGCAGTCAAAGTCATCAGACTAGGTTCCGAGATGAAGCAATTGAAGAAGGCAGTCAGGAAAGTTGCAAGCTTGTCCAATGAGGTAAGGAAGAGGTTTGTGTCATTGCTGTGATATTTTCCCATTGATTTCATTGCACGTGTTTCAGTTCTTTGTGAAAAAGCAGATGTCCTGAACATTTGATTTCCTTCAAAAGAGGACATGACCACTGCTTGTATTACAGTTTCCCACAAGTTGTGTTCTAGAAATAATTAACCATGAAAAATGATGTGAAGGAAGAAGATAAGACAAAGTTCAGTAAGGATTTTGCTAAGGTGGTAAGAGAATTTAGGACCCTTACAGCTTCATACTCTTAATGTCTTTGTTGCATGGACTCAAGAGTCATTTTTTCTGTGCTTCTATAGGCGTTTTTCTAGAAGGAAACTTTGTGTGTGTTAAAGAAGTTGTTATATTCTCTCGTTGGAATATGCAGATTGCAAATAACATGACAACCCATTTTGTTAGAAGGGCCTTGATTTCTCCTCGGTGTAAATATTGAACTGTGAAAATCCTACTTGTGAGCTTATAACTTTAGGGTGAGACCCAAATTTGGTTAATAATGCAGTTTTACAAACGCTTGGATAGGCTTGCATTTTTTCCTCAAGATATGCAATTTGTGGTCTCTTGATATGGGCCCATTATCCTAAGGGATTTTGATGCTAACACAGTTTTTGTGTTTATTAGGGTTAGTGCCTAATGTTTAAAATAACCATCTATTTGTGCTTGATGACATCTACACTTAGGGAAGATCAAAATTGTGTATCCTTGGGAGAGTATTTGTGGAAACTTGTTCCATGTAGAAGGGTTCCTTTGTGTTGGTGAGAGTGACTTGAGCTAGACATAGGAGGTTATTACCTCAATCAAATCCCTTGCAAATATAAATAGGGCTGCTTGTTCAATTTGATTGACATTCAGCATGATGTTTTTGGGGCACTTGTTAGGCAAATTCCCTTCGCTCACGTGCATGTGTACTCAAAGGATCTCACTGATGTTGTAGTTGAAGAGAGGCACGAGAGCAAAACTCCATTACCACTAAAGGTTCTAGAAATAGATTGAAACAACAAATATTTCCATCTATGAGGCAACCCTACATGAAGATATGGTTGATATTGAGATCCACTTCAACCTTAATATGGTCTTGATTATGAAGGGGCTCATGGTTGGAGCTCAAGGTGGTTCTATAATGAGGGATTGGGTCTACAGCTCTCAATCTCTTTGAATAGCCATGTTGTACTTTTGGATGGTTAATATGAGTTTTTCATCATGTAATTAAGGGTGGTATGTGTTGTGACATTCATTACCAATGCTAATGTATAGGTATCACTACTATGTCGGGGGTGTGTGGTGTAGTGGAAATTACGTTGGACTTTAGATTGAAGGTCCAAGGTTCACTATTTATAGATTGTGTTGATGGTAGATCCTTAAAGTTGGGGATAAAAGCTCGGTAAAAGCTCATTGTTGTTGACTTGTGTCTTCATCAAGCCTCTTGCTCAAGGTTTCATCTTGAATGGAATCAATGTTGAAGTCTCCACATTCATCATGATACTAGTAATTTTGTGGCAATCCCATGGGGTAGGCACACGAAGTTTATAATGTTGAAGGATAGATATGACATGAGGGAAAAAATACTTTTATTAATGTTTATGAGGGGTCAAATTCACACATAAGACAATACCGTAATATGGGTGTGCTTGCAACTATTGAGACAAATAATGGAAATTAAATGTGGCATCTTTCGTAGTGACAAATCTTAAGAGGATGTAACAACGACAGAGGGCATAGTAATGACATGGTGATGAGTGTGCCAACCATATGCTATAAGATTCTGATCAAATAATAGAATGGGTGTGTATCTCCATCATAGTTCTCTTAGGGGTATGATGGAAAGAGTTATTGCATGTATGTATGATCATATGTCATGCTTAGAGGTTTGAAGGCAATGTATTATGGAGACTCACTCTAAGACACTAGATAGAAGGTCCATGTTATTTAGGAGCTTTAAAGCTAGGGTTCAAGGCTATTTTGATGCATTAGAGAAGTCCAATGCTATCTCTCTATCTTTGGTGAAGGTTCTTTCACTTCACTCCCACATGAATGAAGTCTACAAAGCATATCATCTCTATGTTATTGAAGCTGAAGCAATCCTCTTAATGTTTTCAAGTTAGTCTTTATCAGCAAGTTGATCAAGAGGGGGTCTATCAAGTATAAAGTTGGTTTGAGTAGGCTTTGAGTTGGTTGATGGTTGCTTTTTTGTCACAAGTATAAATCAAGATAGTTGTGATATTTTATGAATTCTAGATTGGATGTTTGTATGAAGTTCTATTTGTAATTCATCATCTTTGAGGGAGGAGGTTGTGATGGATTAATATGTTATTCATGTGTTGTCCCTTCACATTGTTGAGAATGAAGTCTACAAAGCATATCATCTCTATGTTATTGAAGCTGAAGCAATCCTCTTAATGTTTTCAAGTTAGTCTTTATCAGCAAGTTGATCAAGAGGGGGTCTATCAAGTATAAAGTTGGTTTGAGTAGGCTTTGAGTTGGTTGATGGTTGCTTTTTTGTCACAAGTATAAATCAAGATAGTTGTGATATTTTATGAATTCTAGATTGGATGTTTGTATGAAGTTCTATTTGTAATTCATCATCTTTGAGGGAGGAGGTTGTGATGGAATATGTTATTCATGTGTTGTCCCTTCACATTGTTGAGAACTAAACTAGATATGCTTGATTGATTTATGCATCATTAATCTAATGTTGTAATGGTAAGGGATCAATATCTAGATTTGGAAAATCAAGTCACCATTTGGTAATATTGAGAGCTTGTGATGGATTAATATGTTATTCATGTGTTGTCCCTTCACATTGTTGAGAACTAAACTAGATATGCCTGATTGATTTATGCATCATTAATCTAATGTTGTAATGGTAAGGAATCAATATCTAGATTGTGCTTAAAAAATCAAGTCACCATTTGGTAATATTGAGAGCTAGCCCCTAGACTCTGACAAAAGTTTGGATGTAGTGAATGCTTTGTGGGACATTTATAATGGGTGTAGATCATGTAGTTTGAAGATTGACCATTGCTTGATAGAGTGCCTCAACAAGAATATGTGACATGGAAAACTTTGCACATCTAGTGTCATATGGTACCGCTTGCTTGCTTGAACCATTTATGGCCACATCTTGAGCAATGGCCTCCATAAATGTAAACAGATATGTGATGGGAGATGTGCCATTCTATTGTTGCATATAGGCCTTGGATGATGAGTCAACTATTTGTGCTTTAGTGTGGAACTTTTAGAGTAAGGTTTGGTGACATCACCTTTCAATCATGCAAGAAATCTATTTGTGTCATCATGAAAATGCCTATTCTTGTAGTAAGGATAACTAGTAAGCACATAGTTGCACTTCAACATGAGTCTTTTCCATCATAAACATATAATCCCTCTTGAAATATGTAAATGTGGATGCATACATTTTTGAAATCATTTTGTTGAATTTTATCTCTTCTATCAAATAACTAAAATTCAACAATTCATTATTTGAAGCTTGAAAAGATCTTCATTTTTTGTAAAGTTTAAAGGGTAAAAGGGAAATTGTTTCAAGAGGAATTTGTGCAAAGAAGATACATACAAGATGCTTTTTTTAAGGTTAGATTTTCACTTTGAGATATTTTATATAATTTCAAAACTTTATTCATTATAATTAACTTTGATTTGTTTATACGAGGAGGAATCCCTTCATACCATATACTTGTTTCCATTTGAATTCTTTAGGAAATCCCAGCTATAGTAGCTAGGGGTTGTTTTTGTTTAAGAGGGGGCCCTATTTGGTTTGGAATTAGAGGAACCTGAGACTATGCTTTCAAGAGGGATCTTTTTGGCTATCACAACAGAGTAACATAGAGATAACATGTAGATAAAGCTCATCGGATATACATTGCATATCGTGAATTTGGTTTGTAGAACTTAAAGAAGAAATATTACACCTCTTTAAAATGAAGTGACTTTTATTTTGAGGTTTTTGAAACTAAAACTATGCTTAGGGAATCTAATGGTCAATTATCCTTTTGAAAACTCACGTATACCATTTTGCTTATGAAAAATCAATTATTTATGAAGATTTTCATAGTTCCAAGGTTGAAACAAATCTAAAATAATATACTTCCCACGTTTGCTAATGAACTTGAAATTTGCAAAAGAGAGTGAGCATACGTTTGATCTCATTTTCTTCATTCATTCATAAATATCGTAATGTAAACCTTCTTTTCATTTATTCATGAAGATCCATTAGATCTTTGAGTTCTCTCAATAACTTTCTTAATGTTCATAGGATCAAATGTGTATATAACCTTATGTTGTTGATTTACTGAATGAGTATTTTGTTGGCTTTATGGAGTATCTCTTTGGATTTTTAATTCGGTATTTTTAATTCGGTATTTTTAATACTGAATTACTAATACTAAGTTTTATTTAAGATTTGTTGCATGGATGTGGAAGGTTACTTTTGTACATCAAGCATAGCAATAGTTATTGCTATTGATCATCTATTGATCAAGATAATACAATTTCATGGATGTTTTTTTTTGGCACGTATCTATTTCATCAATATTGACATCAAATACTTTGGAATACTCTTTGAGATATATCAGAGACTTCTTATATTAATCCTACTTTGCATCTGCCTAAGAGATTCCCTTAAGAAGAAATTAAATTTTATTACGTATTTTTATCCCAAAGACATGTTTAAGAAGGAAATGTTGTGGAAATAGATCATTATCTCATTAGGTTTAATGATAAATATTACTAAGTTCATATTAGCATTTTGCTGGAAATAGATCAAGCTACATACTCCATAAATGTTGCCAAAGTCAATTGAATGAGTATCAACATGGTTCTTTTGTGCAAGAATCATTGAAAACCTTTGTTTTTTCAACTATTTTCAATCATGATGTAAAGCTAGTTGTTTATGAAAACCACTTTCTTTGTATCCTATGAAGAGGCCCTATTTCTTTGTATCCTATAAAAAGGCCTTGTTGAGTCCCTTTTTAGGCAATGTGATTGATTAATGCATAGCTATGGATTTTGCTTACCGTATTATTTTACTGGGTAACTTGAATCAACTTTTTTTTTATTGCCTTTGGTTATCAACAAGCTTGACTTAGTGCTCTTATCCAATCTCTATCTACACTATCAAGCTTTACCCATGGATTGGTGTTATTTGTTTTTCTTTCATACCACAATCTCTATATGACTTTTGAGATCTCATAATTGTACATGATGTTTGCTCCAAATGTGAGTTGATGTAGAAACTCTTTATAAGAGAGAGGAGATAGAAGAACAAAACAAAGAGGAATCTTAACCTCTATGGAGAGCTGAAGCAAATCAGCTTATGAGACAATCATACAACAATATGTTCATGTACTTAGTGATCACAAATAGAAAGAAGAAGCATGAAAATTGACAATAATTGTATGTGGAATAGTGATTTATGGTATATGATATACTAGTAAAGAAGGAGTATGCTAGTGATGGGACAAATAATGAAAGACTATATGCTACAAGGATCAAACATGATAATAAAAGATTGCTTATTGGAGATTTAATCAAATTCTTGTCTTTATTCTTCTTGAAGACCTTCCATTTAACCTCATTTTTATGAAATTTCAAATTTATCTCCAAAACTACTTTTCCCTCCCTTTTTTGCTGAGGCTTCAAGTATGTTTGCATCATGTCTTCAACCTCCACTGATGGCTTATATAGCTGTAGTTGTTTGTACTAGATTTTGGTTTTTATGCACAAATGATATGACCATGCTTTTTCCAAAGAAGTGGTATCAAAGCTTATATTCTCTATGATGTGCTATGTATTGTGGTCTACACTATTCCCTTACTCTCTCACATAAATGGATTGTACATGAATACATCTTTAGAGAGTTCATGCAATATTGAAGGTTCCAAGCAATGCAAGTGTATTTATTGTATCCACCTACTAGTGAATTTATTGGACTTAGCTTTGTTTGCACATACTCCATCAAAACCTCAAAGTGTGGCTAACCATAACTTGCTCTATTATAGACCTAGTAGGTCAAAGTGCAATAGCTTCTAGTGGCGTAGATCAACTTAAATGTCAATCCAAGTAACATTACACTATTCAAGTGTATTGAAATATGGCTCCTAGAGGGTATGGAACTTCAAACCACAACACTTGAAGAAAGATCAATCTGCACACAACCAAATAGAAAGAAACACTCGATTAGGGCATTAAACAACACTTAGCATAGGTAGAGACGAGGTTGGAACACTTCATCAACACCATAAAAGCTCCAAATGAAAAAACGAAGGTCTTGCCAAGAGACCCTCTTGGTGATGTCTAACTGTTTAACAAGCACCAAATTTAGAGCAATATTGTGATTGCATAAGCTACATATTGTTGAGTAGCTATAGATTAAAAGTGTGTTGCTCTATCTCTCAAGCTTCATTTTTCTTATCATTTCTTGAATATACACACTTATCTTTGTATTGAGTGCACTTCTAGTTGGATACTTTATTTGTGCAACCTCACTAATATTCAACTTCATTAGACTTTTACTTTTTACTTGTATCTCACTAATTTCTTCCCTTTTGAAAGCAAATATAAGGCACGGTGATTGGAGTTACTTATGGCTAGTTTGAGGGATCACTAGATATCATAAAAGGTACAATTTTCTTGGAGCTATATGACACATCAAAAAGAAAAAAAACCTTCCTCTCCAATCTTTTGCATTAGGCCTTCATAATACATTATTAAAATGCACAAAATTAAAAATTGAAAACTTCAAGATGCAAGATACTAATTTTATGGCATTAATATTTGAGTGGAGGAAGCACATCACTAAGATGTAATATAAAGCAAGTTAACAGTTGCAAATGAAGCAAAGATTTGAAGTAAAGCCTTGAAGACATAAATGGGCCCACCAAGCTTTCAAATTTGGGCCATGAAAAATATGCCATGTCCCTTGGATAATGTCAAGCAATAATGAAGCATCATCAAAAAGTGTTTGGAACCATCTGAGGCACTACAGGACTTGACATACCTATTTTATAGCATTTTTATGTAATTTCCACCTTTTTAAAATAATTGTATTCCAAATACATTTTTGTAAAGGTGAAGGAGTTCTGAGCCTAAACAATGCAATTCCATCTTGTTATCTTTCTAGATTTTTTTGGGTTTCATTTTGATGCTCAAAACTTATGTGAAAAAGGGTCATGTCCATAAGTATAAAGACTAAAACCCTAATTGAAATTGACTTTATGATTGAAAGTGACTAAAATTTCATGCATCATGTTTCTTGGGCTCTTATTCTACATCTTCTTTTTCATTTGGAGCTTTCATGGTGTTGATGAAGTGTCACAACCTTGTCTCTACCTATGCTGAGTGTTGCTTAATGACCTAATCACGTATTTCTTTCTATTTGGTTGTGAGTAGACTGATCTTTCTTCAAATGTTGTGGTTTGAAGTTTCCATACATTTGAATAGGGTAATGTTACTTGGATTGACATTTAAGTTGATCTACACCACTAGAAGCTATTGCACATTGACCTGCTAGGTCTATAATAGAGCAGATTATGGTTAGCCACACTTTGAGGTTTTGATGGAGTATGTGCAAACAAAGCAGAGTCCAATAACTTCACTAGTAGTTGGATACAATAAATGAAGAAACGAAGGTCCTATCAAGTGACCCTCTTGGCGATGTCTAACTGTTTGACAAGCACCAAATTTAGAGCAATTTGTTGGATGGAAGGGACAAATAAGTTTGATTTATTCACTAAAATACAACATAAAAAAAGTATGCCTCTAATGAAGGGTTAATCTGTAGATAGTGATGAAAGTACCTTTTTATTTTGCATCACCAAAGTGCTAATGAAATTCACCTTACTTAGTTGTTAATTCCATGACAAAAACAAGTCACAATATGATTCCAAATCCATGTCATTGTGATTGCATAAGCTACATATTGTTGAGTAGCTATAGATTAAAAGTGTGTTGCCCTATCTCTCAAGTTTCCATTTTTCTTACCATTTCTTGAATATACACACTTATCTTTGTATTGAGTGCGCTTCAAGTTGGATTGTTTATTTGTGCAACCTCACTAATATGAGTTACTTATGGCTAGTTTGAGGGATCACTAGATATCACAAAAGGTACATTTTTGTTGGTGCTATACGACACATAAAAAAGAAAAATAAAATCTTCCTCTCCAATCTTTTGCATTAAGCCTTCATAATACATTACTAAAATGCACAAAATTTAAAATTGAAAACTTCAAGATGGAAGATACTAATTTAATGGCATTAATATTTGAGTGGAGGAAGCACATTCTAAGATGTAATATAAAGCAAGTTAGTAGTTGCAAATGAAGCAAAGATTTGAAGTAAAGCCTTGAAGACATAAATGGGCCCACCAACCTTTCAAATTCGGGCCATAAAAATATGCCATGTCCCTTGGATAATGTAAAGCAATAAAGAGCTGCTCAACAATATGTAGCTTATGCAATCAAAATGTCATGGATTTGGAATCATATTTTGATTTGTTGTTTTCATGGAATTGACAACTAAGTAAGGTGACTTTCATTAGCACTTTAGTGATGCAAAATAAAAAGGTACTTTCATCACTATCTACATATTAACCCTTCATTAGAGGAATGCTTTTTTATGTTGTATTCTGGTGAATAAATCAAACTTGTTTCTTCCTTCCATCCAACAGATTGCTCTAAATTTGGTGCTTGTCAAACGGTTAGACATCACCAAGAGGGTCTCTTGGCAGGACCTTCATTTCTTTGTTTATTGTATCCAACTACTAGTGAAGTTATTGGACTCTACTTTGTTTGCATGTAGTCCATCAAAACCTCAAAGTGTGGCTAACCATAACGTGTTGTGTTATAGACCTAGTAGGTCAAAGTGCAATAGCTTCTAGTGGTGTAGGTCAACTTAAATACATATCCAATTAACATTAGCCTATTCACGTGTATATAAACATGGCTCCTAGAGGCTATGGAACTTCAAACCACAACATTTGAAGAAAGATCAATTTGCAAACAACCAAATAGAAAGAAACATGCGATCAGGGCATCAAACAACACTTAGCATAGTTAGAGACAAGGTTGGGACACTTCATCAACACCATGAAAGCTCCAAATGTAAAAGGATATGTAGAATAACAACCCAAGAAACATGATGCATGAAATTTTGGTTTGTTTCAATCATAAAGTCACTTACAATTAGGGTTTTACTCTTTAACTTATGGACATGACCCTTTTTCACATAAGTTTTGACCAGAAAACTTAAGAAATAAGTCCTAGAGCCTGCTTGAGCATCAAAATGAAATCCAAAAAATCTAGAAAGATTACAAGATGGAATTGCATTGTTTAGGCTCAGAACTACTTCACCTTTACAAAAATGGATTTGGAATACAATTATTTTAAAAAAGGTGGAAATTACATAAAAGTGCTATAAAATAGGTATGTCAAGTCCTATAGTGCCTCGGATGGTTCCAAACTCTTTTTGATGATGCTTCTTTATTGCTTGACATTACCCAAGGGACGTGGCATATTTTTCATGGCCCAAATTTGAACGGTTGGTGGGCCCATTTATTTCTTCAAGGCTTTACTTAAAATCTTTGCTTCATTTGCAACTGCTAACTTGCTTTATATTACATCTTAATGATGTGCTTCCTCCACTCAAGTATTAATGCCATTAAAGTTTTCAAATTTTAATTTTGTGCATTTTAATAATGTATTATGAAGGCTTAATGCAAAAGATTGGAGAGGAATTTTTTTTTCTTTCTGATGTGTTGTATAGCTCCAACAAAAATGTACCTTTTGTGATATCTATTGATCCCTCAAAATAGCCGTAAGTAACTCCAAACACTGTGGCTCTTATTTGCTTTCAAAAGGGAAGAAATTAGTTAGATACAAGTAAAAAGTGAAAGTCTTATGAAGTTGGATATTAGTGAGGTTGCACAAATAAACTATCAAACTAGAAGTGCACTCAATACAAAGATAAGTGTGTATATAAGAAATGGTAAGAAAAATGGAAACTTGAGAGATAGAGCAACACACTTTTAATCTATAACTACTCAACAATATGTAGCTTATGCAATCACAATGTCATGGATTCAGAGTCATATTTTGATTTGTTGTTTTCATGGAATAGACAACTAAGTAAGGTGAATTTCATTAGCACTTTAGTGATGCAAAATAAAAAGGTACTTTCATCACTATCTACATATTTAACCCTTTATCAGAGGCATACTTTTTTATGCTGTATTTTAGTGAATAAATCAAACTTGTTTCTCCCTTCCATCCAACGGATTGCTCTAAATTTTGTGCTTGTCAAACGGTTATACATCACCAAGAGGGTCTCTTGGTAGGACCTTCGTTCTTCGTTTATTGTATCCAACTACTAGTGAAGTTATTGGACTCCGCTTTCTTTGCACATACTCCATCAAAACCTCAAAGTGTGGCTAACCATAACCTCCTCTATTATAGACCTAATAGGTCAAAGTGCAATAGCTTCTAATGGTGTAGAGCAACTTAAATGTCAATCCAAGTAACATTATCCTATTCAAGTGTATGGAAACATGGCTCCTAGAGGCTATGGAACTTCAAACCATAGCATTTGAAGAAAGATCAGTCTACACACAACCAAATAGAAAGAAACACGCGATTAGGGCATTAAACAACACTTAGCAAAGGTAGAGACGAGGTTGCGATAATTCATCAATGCCATGAAAGCTCCAAATGAAAAAGGAGATGTAGAATAAGAGCCCAAGGACCATGATGCATGAAATTTCAATCACTTTCAATCATAAAGTCAATTACAATTAGGGTTTTAGTCTTTATACTTATGGGCATGACCCTTTTTCACATGAGTTTTGACCAGAAAACTTAAAAAATAGGTCCTAGATCTTATTTGAGCATCAAAATGGAATCCAAAAAATCTAGAAAGATTATATTACATAAAAATGCTATAAAATAGGTATGTCAAGTCCCATAGTGCCTGAGATGGTTCCAAACTCTTTTTGGTGATGCTTCTTTATTGCTTGACATTATCCAAGGGACATGACATATTTTTCATGGCCCAAATTTGAAAGGTTGGCGGGCCCATTTATGTCTTCAAGGTTTTACTTCAAATCTTTGCTTCATTTGCAACTGCTAACTTGCTTTATACTACATCTTAGTGACGTGCTTCCTCCACTCAAATATTAATGCCATTAAATAAGTATCTTGCATCTTGAAGTTTTCAATTTTTAATTTTGTGCATTTTAATACTGTATTATGAAGGCTTAATGCAAAAGATTGGAGAGGACGATTTTTTTTTCTAATGTGTGGTATAGCTCCAAGAAAAATTTACCTTTTGTGATATCTAGGGATCCCTCAAACTAACCATAAGTAATTTCAAACACCATGCCTTATATTTGCTTTCAGAAGGGTTTAAATTAGTGAGACAGAAGTAGAAAGTGAAAGTCTTATGAAGTTGGATGCTAATGAGGTTGCACAAATAAACTATCCAACTAAAAGTGTACTCAATACAAAGATGTGTATATTCAAGAAATTGTAAGAAAAATGGAAACTTGAGAGATAGAACAACACACTTTTAATCTATAGCTACTCAACAATATGTAGCGTATGCAATCACAATGTCATGAATTTGGAATCATATTTTGATTTGTTGTTTTCATGGAATTGACAACTAAGTAAGATGAAGTTCATTAGAAATTTAGTGATGCAAAATAAAAAGGTACTTTCATCATTATCTACATATTAACACTTCATTAGAGGCATAATTTTTTATATACATATACATATACATATACATATACGTATACATATACATATACATATACATATACATATACGTATACATATACATATACATATACATATACATATACGTATACATATACATATACATATACATATACATATACATATACATATACATATACATATACATATACATATACATATACATATACATATACATATACATATACATATACATATACATATACATATACATATACATATACATATACATATACATATACATATACATATACATATACATATACATATACATATACATATACATATACATATACATATACATATACATATACATATACATATACATATGCATATACATATACATATACATATACATATACATATACATATACATATAAAACAAGCAACAGAGATCATTTTCCACTACCCTTCCAAGATGAAATTCTAAATGAAGTGGCAGGTCATGAAAGGTACACTATATGTGATGGATACTCAGGGTAGTTTCAAATTCAGATAGTCGAAGAGGACCAAAGGAAGACCACATTCATTATGCGATGGGGATGCTTTGCTTATCGGGTAATGCCTTTAAGCCTAACCAATGCACCTGCAACATTTCAAAGGTTTATGAACTATGTTTTTCAGCCATTCTTTGGATCATCAAAAAAGGTGTACATGGATGACTTTTGCATATATTATGCTAGATCTATGCATTGTCAAAAAGTTGAAGAGGTCTTTAAGAGATTGCATGAGCTTGGAGGTCAATTGAATCTTGATAAGTGTCATTTTGCCGAGAAGGAAGTAGTTCTCCTTGGACATCTCATATTAGAAAAGGGGATTCAAGTTGGTCCATCCAAAGTGGAAGCCTTATTGGCTCTACCTCCTCCAACAACAACAAAGTAGACCCCTACGTCTGTACAAAAGGTATGCTACATGTCATGGTTCATCTACCTTCTATCTGAAATCATATCTCCATTACAAAAACTTGCACAAGATAGTGTCTTTGCATGGGAGGATATCTATAGTGAATTTTTTGAAGGAATCAAAAAAATACTTAGCACTCTACCCACATTGATACCCCCAAATATGAGAGAGACTTGCTATGTGTGTCCAAGTATAGGTGAAGAAGCAATCGGAGTAGTATTACTCCAGAAGGATATGAAGATATCTTATTTGTGTACTGTTTACTTTGCTAGCAAGGTAATGAAAGAAAATGAGAAGAGATATATAGATGCAGAGAAACTTATGTATGCACTTATTTTTGGAGTAAGGAAGTTTCGGTCTCACCTTCTTGCTAGGCTTTTCATTGTTCTTACAACAGATCATGCATTCCCATATGTGGTGCAACATATGAGTATCTCATCTAGAATAGCGAAATGGGTTCTTGAAATTCAAGAATACAACTATACTTTTGTGGTAGAGAAAAGCACAAGAGCAAGTCTATGAAGAAACTTTCTCAGCTATGGCTAAGATGCCAAACATCAGAGTATTAGTAAGTGTAGCTGCATCTAGAAATTAGAATCTGTATCATCTAGATGTGAAAAATGCCTTTCTCAATGGGTGGATTTCAGAGGAGGTTTACATGGCTCAACCTCCTAGATATGAAAACCCAAACAAGGTAAATCATGTATGCAAATTGAATAAAGCTCTTTATGGCTTGAAGCAGGCACCTAAGGCATGGAATCATATGTTAACAACCTATCTTCAAGACCAAGGATTCATGATGAGCAAGGCAGATTCTTCTCTGTTTGTCAAGAGGAGTAATTCAAAAATGATAAATTTATGTGTATATATTGATGACATCATTCTTATAGGCAGTGATGCTAATGGCATCAAACAAATCAAAAACCAGATGATGCAGGAGTTCAAAATCAGTGACCTAGGGTTTCTGAAGTATTTTCTTGGACTTGAGTTAGTATACACCAACTCTGGAATCTACATCACTCAAAGGAAATATGTGCAAGACATGTTGAAGAAGTTTCACTTGGAGAATGCAAAAGTAGCTAGCACCCCTATGGAGGTAACTCATAAATTGAGTGCTCATGAAGGTGATTTGCTTGAAAACATTGCAGGTTACCAAAGCATAGTTGGGAGTTTAAACTATGCAACATTAACAAGGATTGACATATGTTATGGAGTAAGTGTTCTGAGCCAATTCATGCATAAACCTAGAGCACATCACTTGGAAGCTGCTAAAAGAATTTTGAAGTATCTCAAAGGTACTCAAAACCAAGGACTTTACTTCCCATACATATCAGATTTGGACATAAAGTTGTACTCAGATGCAGATTGGGCAGGATGTAAGGATGACAGAAGAAGTACTTCTGGATATCTATCTTTTGCAGGTGATAAACCTATTTCATGGTCTTTAAAGAAGCAACCAAATGTTTCTCTATCTTCAATAGAGGCTGAGTACAGGGGATTAGAAAATGCACGCAAGAAGCTATTTGGATTAGATTGCTCTATTCAGATTTGGGACTTCACACTCATTCACCAATGATCTTTGGTGATAATACTAGTTCTTTGCATCTTGTAGCCAACCCTATTTATCATGCAAGAACCAAGCATATAGAAGTGCACTATCACTATGTTAGAGGGAAAATCTTGAGCAAAGATATTTAACTAGCATATGTATCTACAAATATGCAATGTGCTGATTTGTTAACCAAAGCACTTGATGATACTAAGCTTTGCATGTTTAAAACCATGATTGGATTGCAGGATATTCAAGAAGATTGAAGAAGCAATGCAAGCCAAGATGTTTGGCTTGAGGGGGTGCTGTTGGTGCAAATGTACAAGCCTTCACATTTGGCTTAGCATGGAAGACTATATGTGGAAGCATTTGATAACTCATGTGAACCATAGCTTGTAATTGATTGATCATTTACCATTGTAAAAGGTTTATACCTTGAGAGAATCTTGTAAAAGCCAAAATCTCATGGATTTAGGAAGAACAATAGCTACGAGTTTCAATGGAAGAATAACTCCTAAATTAGAGGAGTCACTTTTTAGATGGAGCCAAAGTTGAATTCAAAAATTCAAACTTGGAAGAACCACTTATAAAAAGGGCTTGTAAAAACTCGCGGCTATGTGTGCCTCATTGAGAGCTCTTCCATTGATCATTTGTAGGATTTGAGTAGCTTACATCATAGCTTACTCATTCCACCATCATTGAGCATCATTACAATGATCTTGTATAATCATGTGTTATAATACATATACTTCATTGAACATCTCTATCTACTTCTCTGCTATGACTACTCAAAATAGTGAACTTTCTCTGGTCATATCTTAGTGAGTTCTCAAAGATTTTGCATGATCTATAGCTTGTTGGAACCAAATTTGAGTCTACTTTATGCTATCAAAGTTTTCAAAGTATTTGGTTCCCATCTAGGAGAAATCATCATCGAAGTGCTCATTGGTCATCTACTATTCACTCCCTAAAAAGTCGGGGGTAAGCTTTGGATTGCTAAACTTCTTTCTCAGTGCATAATTCATCATTTTAGATGATTTCACTTTCAATCATTAGCCATCTAAGCTAATTAAATTCCCTCAAAAGGAATTTCATCAATTATTACTATACTGTGAGCATTGAGCAAAAGAACCAGCAGGTGTGTGGACTAAAATAACAAGTTTTGTGACACGAGCTATTCATGAAGTAGTCTGTTTTGATTCAATTGTTTCAAACATCAACTCCAAAGTACATAGGTACTTTCTTGGTATCATTTGCAAGAAAAAAGGGCCTATTATCAAACTCTGAAGTGATTTAGGGTAGGTATAAATCTGGTTTTAGCAGTATTGTTGGAGCAAGTCTATGACAAGCCTAAGTATTGGCTTGAGTCCCACAAAGTCATAGAAGAAGCCTTAAAATGAAGACAATGTAAAGTTCACTTGTGAACTACCTCTTGTAACTTTTGAAGACTTTACTTAATGTAAACGTGAAAGAATCTTAAGTGGTTGAGTCCACTTGATCAAAAAGGGAAAGAGGAGCCACGAATTCGTGATTTGTGGTAGATAGAGAATCAAATCAATTACTAATTGATTGGAGAGTGATTGAGGGAAGTTAGCCTCCCAAACTCAACTATAAATAGATGGCAATTTTAGTCGTGGTTAGAGAGACCTATGTGAAGACCTCCAAGAGCTGAGCTTTATGCCATATCAAGGTGTGATTACAAGGCACACATATGTGTCAATAAGTCCATTGTATTGTACAATCAATATACTTTCATTTTCATGATCATTTGAGTTCATATTTCCATGTTTTTGTGAAGTGTACTACTCACTGCCATATCTCTCAGTTTTCTCAGTCAGATTGCAGAGATGGTTTCTTTGAGCTTGGTGCATAATTTTCAGTGATTTAACTTGGTAAAGTTAGCCCTACAAGTCTTCTATATGCTCACCATTTTTCATTTCATTTGGGTATTGCAATCTTTAGTTATGTTCAGCTGAAGTCAACACTGTCTGTTCATTTTCACTTCTCTGTCAGGTACCCGACATTTTTACTCATCTTGTTAGAGCTGTTTCTCAGTGTGTACTTACCCAAATTTAATGATTTAAAGCTTGTTGGATTCAGCACATTGTCTCGTATAAGAATACAAATTTTCATATTCATTGGATTCTTAAATCTGGAGTTATGTTCATTTTTCTGCTCACTAGTCTCATTACTGTAGCAGCCCGTGAAAATCGGGATGATGTCATCAGTTGTTAAACATCATTCTCAGTGTGTGGTTCATTATTTTTGATGATATTACTCTTGAAAGTTAGAAGCCATGTTACCAATTGAAGTGGAAATCCCAAGTCTCCATGTACTGCTAAAAGAAAGTGCAAAAAGTGAAGAAGAGGTAATCCAAACGAGGCTTATAGATCGACAACACTTGAGTATGAAAAGGGAGCTTGAAGTGGAACATTACACCAATCAAGCAGAGGAAATAAGGGAGGAATTTAACAAACAACTAAAGGATAAAGGGTTAAGAGAAGGAACTCTTGTTCTAAGGTATGACAACCGTTTTGATAACATTCATGATACAAAGTTCCAACCACAATGGCAAGGACCGTTTCTGATCAAGAAAAAGTTCAAGAATGGAAGCTATCAAGTCATGGATATGTCAGGGAAGCTGCACAAGATGAAGGTCAATGGATGGAGGTTAAAGAAATACTGGCAAAGGATAGAAGAAAGCAATGAACAACAGGACCAATCAAGGGAAAAATACATATCACTAGTGCTACAAGAAGGTGACCTGCCTTGGAACATCAACAAACTCTTTGAAGGCTAGAGACATGAATGCCTCTAGCCAAGGGGAAGGCTAAGTATGAGGGAATATTTTTTCAAACCCCTCCTTACTAATACCTTATGTATAGATAGTACCCCTATAGTATTTTTTTTTTCAAACCTTCATGGAAACCATAAATATATGTATTTGAAGGAAATAAAAATCCAAGAATAAGTTGGGCCCCATCCTAGTAAAGTAGCTACCCTTACATGCAATGAATGGTAGAATCAAATCCTAAGTTAAATATGGAGTGGGAAAAGTAGTTTTTATAAATTCAAATATTTAAGCTTGACCCACTCTTCCTTTTGAAAGATTCCAAACAATGTTTCAAAGACTCAAGCCCCACCATAGACTTTTGAGTCCTACACAAAGATTCTTGACAAATGGGACACGTGTGATTGACTTTTGGGCCAAAAATCAAGCATATAATATTCCAAACACCCAAACTAAGATATCAGGACCATTCTCATAAAATAGAGGTTCTATCTATAGTATTTTCATGATTTTTCATGAAAATATCAAAGATATGAGCATATGGGATGAGATACATACCTTAGAATGGCCAAAAATTTTATAGGATTTTGTCAATGGTTTATTTTCTACCACACAAGTGTCACATCTAGAAGATTTTCCCAACTAATATCATCTCCAAATATGTTGCCCAAAGGCCTATAAAAGAACCCCCTTGGATGCCCTAAAAAACAAGCAAGTGCTGTGTAGGTACATGCTATCAGCACTGTGGTCATCATAGTGTTACTCCTTTGGAAGTGGAGATCTTGGCTACAAGAGAGGTGCTACATTCTATTCCTTTATATGTCCCATACCCTTTGTATCTATATTTTGTAATATAAGCTTTAATTCCCTTTGAATCCAACTATCTCTTCTTTCCTCTTCTATCTCGCACCCTTTCTATTTTTTCTAAATCCTTCCCTACATTCCTCTCATTTCTAAATCCTCATCATTTCCCTTTAACTTATATCCATTGAGTAGTAAGGTTATCTTGCTCCTTGTATTTATGTATTTAAATGTTTGTTGTGTGAATGATAAGAGGGCAGTGCCGAGCATCCGTGTCCTAACAACATTTGGTGTAACAGTCAATGTACATGTGTATGTGTTACCTCTGTGAATGCTAAGAGGGTAGTGCGGAACACTCGTGTCCTAAGAGCATTTTTATTTTGTGTGGGTGCTAAGACGGTAGTGCAGACCACCCGTACCCTAAGAGTGCTCTTTGTGTTGTATGCGTATGTGTAAAGTGAATGTGTAAGGAGCTAAGAACCTTTCCTTTCCACTACATCCATCCCTATTTATGAGCCTGAGTACTAAAGGAGTGTTAGAGGCCATTTCTTTAGTGCCCCTCTCAACACATACACATACACATACATATGCACATACGCATACGCATACGCATACGCATACGCATACGCATACGCATACGCATACGCACATGCATACGCACACGCACACGCACACGCACATGCACACGCACACGCACATGCACACGCACACGCACAGGCACAGGCACAGGCACACGCACACGCACGCGCACGCGCACGCGCACGCGCACGCACGCACACACGCACGAGCACACGCACACACACACGCACACACACACGCACACGCGCACACACGCACGCACGCACGCACGCACGCACGCACACGCACACGCACACGCACACGCACACGCACACGCACACGCACACGCACACGCACACGCACACGCACACGCACACGCACACGCACACGCACACGCACACGCACACGCACACGCACACGCACACGCACACGCACACGCACACGCACACGCACACGCACACGCACACGCACACGCACACGCACACGCACACGCACACGCACACGCACACGCACACGCACACGCACACGCACACGCACACGCACACGCACACGCACACGCACACGCACACGGACACGCACACGCACACGCACACGCACACGCACACGCACACGCACACGCACACGCACACGCACACGCACACGCACACGCACACGCACACGCACACGCACACGCACACGCACACGCACACGCACACGCACACGCACACGCACACGCACACGCACACGCACACGCACACACACACACACACACACACATACACATACACATACACATACACACACACACACACATACACATACACATACACATACACATACACATACACATACACATACACATACACATAAATATACATACGCATACACTACACATACACATAAATATACATACACCTACACGTACACATACACATACACCTACACGTACACATATGTGTACACCTACACGTACACGTACACCTACATGTATGCGTACACCTACACATACACATACACATACACCTACCCGTACACTCACACGTACATGTACGCGTACATGCACACGTTCGCATACATACATGCACACATCCACCTATGCGTACAACTAATATATTTATACATATTTTCATGCCCATTCGTATGGGACTTGCACCTTTTCATTACAACCCTTAGTCAACCCTTCAATTAAGCCTTAATAAAACTATAAAATATCAATACGTACATGCCACTCTAACACTGGCACGCACAGTGGACTTGAATCTGACACCATGCATACCAATGTCCTAGGGTTACTATATGCAACTACCCTATGAAACATTATCCACGAACCAAAGTGCATGGCCCAAATCCATGGTATGGAAGGTAAGACAATGCCCATAACAGTCTAGAACTAGGAGAAATGTGTAATGCAAAGAAAAGTGCCTGGAACTTAATCCAAGTTGTGCAAGTACATTACACACAACCCATAGTCAGCCCTCCTATATGCATTAGTATGAAGTACAAAAAATGGCATAATTACATTGTTCATCTTATACATCAATTACATCATTTTCATATAGCTTCCTACAATACATCATTATCATTTACAATCTATGTAGATTTGCAAGAGGGATGGATCATCCAATCATAGCATTATCATCGCCAATCTTCACCTCTATACTACATACTCGGCTCCCCATAAGTACTACAACATAAATCATCAGATAATGATCAAGCATAGCTTGTCTGTTGTGGATTAGTATGATCAATAACAAATAACAATATATGAAGACTTGAATCAACATGAAGGTGTGTATCCCATAGTCCCACATAATCCACCACTCAAAACATGCACACAAAAGAAACAAAAGAAAAAGGAGAATTAGTGAATGCTTATGCCGAATCAACGCTATCTCACATTCACAATCCACACAGAGTGTTTTTGTCGACTTAACGCTACCTCACACTCTCTCATTACTGAAAACAAAACAAATGAGTGCTTCTGTTGAGTTAACGCTACTTCACACTCATATTGCACCACTGCATGCAAGCTCCTAGCACCATCCATCATGCAACAAGCCAAACTATAGGATACAAACCATTATGTGATGATGGTCTTCATAATGCAAGCATAGCCCTCAAAAGAACAAACCTCCATGAATCATGATATGCAACATATGTAACAACATACTACCAAAGCCAACAGATCAAGTGAAGCCACTTCATAACATAAATCAAGATCTTTATCACTATGAACATCAAGTAGAGGAGAAGACAATTTGTCCTAAACATGACCGTAGGGCATGCCAATATCACATGGGGATTTGAAAATTAAAACAACACAATGGTACAAACTAAAAAAGAAACTTCATTTTACTTGCTCTATTTCTTCATTTATTATTATTATTATTATTAGTATTATTATTATTTTTAATATCATTTTATTTATATATATATACTTCTCACTCTCTCTGTCTATTCTCTCTCTATCTCTCTCTCTCTCTCTCTCTCTCTCTGGTTCTGTGTGTCTCTATTTGTCCTCATGCAATGTCTTCCACTAGAATATAGTTAAGCAGTGGGAGTTAGTGTTGATTTTGACGGCTGTATTGCTCGTTTTGGCCATTTTGGACCATAAAACAAGGTCACAATTTTTTTTCAAAAATTACATTAAAAATCTGAAATACACGTATTACCTGTAGATAACCTTCAAAATGGAAGGACATGGTCGACCTTCATACAACACTACTGGAAGGGACCGAAAGTAGCAATCAGGAGACACCGAAATATGGGTGTTAACTTCCAAGCACTCGAAATGCAATTTAGAATGGTAATGAATTAATCATCATGATAGCCACTAAGCACTAGGAAAACCTGGAGACCGTTCAACAATCAAGATTAAGGCAAGATCTAGATCACCAGAGCTACAGGCCGGCGTCGATCAGGGTGAGAGAGTGGTGTGATTCCTTCAGTGAGTAGTGTAGTACATGGGGCCTGGCCAGTACGAGATCAGGAAGGAGCAAAATACATCATAATGTTTCGGTAATAGGATGATTCAGATCAAAGCACCGGACTGGAGGACCGTAATATCAGCGAGAGAGGGTGAGACCATAGTATCAATGGAAGACCACAATAGTGGGAGCACCGGACTCAGCAAAAGCACATCGTAATCACCAAGAAGTGACCGTAAGGGAGCGCGATGATGCAAATGCACCAAACAATGAACCAGCCGATTATGTCACCGTATGCACCGGTGTGATGTAGATGTGTGTGCATTCATACATGACCCATTGATGGTAACCACCGGATGCATGATGGTAACAACGGGACGACATTATGAGTACGTGACTGGAAGAAGTGTATACAACCGGAAGAAGTGTTCGATCTTGTCGATCATGATCTCCAAGTGTTCTTCCATAGCATTGTGATCAAATTGGAGCACTAAAGCACCATATGAGCACTAGAAATACCCGATCAACACTGTAAACATCCATAGAAGGCTATCGTAGAATGGCTGTAAGCACCGTAATGGTCCAGTGAACAACGAAATGGCTTAGAGAACACTGGAACTAACACCAGACGGACCAGGCGGGGAGATGCACAAGCACACTGATAGCATGCGGTCTAGCTGTGGGAGATGCATAGAGAACGTGCCACTAATCAACATCATGAGGCTGATGATAATGAGTGGGATGAGCGGGACCCCATGTCATCCGTGCGGATCAAGATCACCCAGAATCACTATCGCGATTATCATTGCTCGTTGCGTTGCTCTGATGAATCTTAAAGTTTGTCTCCGTCGCAAAATGGCCCGATCAAGAAGGATTTACGTGAATAGTGTCGTGCGTGCACACCGTCAGCAAGGACAACAGGATCCGATCGATGCCTATCTGCTATAAGTGGTCTATACCATGGCAGAGTACCCATGATGCAATGAAGTCTGGGAGACCATCAAAGTGCGGCATTTCATCGGGGTCGTTCAAGTGGGACCAAAATGCCAATGTTCACAGAAGCGATGCCTAATTGGATGCATTGACATCACAATAGGCGACACTCAAGATGTGCAATGTGAGCGTTGATCAATGCGCACTAGGAGACTCGAGCAAGGTCAGGAACACCGGAGATGCCGACAACCAAGCATAGATTTCAATGCGCATGAGTTACAGGGTCGTACACCGATCCTCGAGCCGATAGAGCCAAGGGGGGGTAAGTCTAGACGGCACCAATGTTAACGAGAGAATGGTCACCCGTCATAGTAGGAAAGACAGAGATTCATACTTACAATAGACAATGTACAGAATTGACAAAGGAGATGAGGTAGAAAGAGAATACCAACATGAATCCATGACAGATCCATTCCAAAATGCGCATTGTTGTTTCATTAAGCAAACTAATATATTTATACATATTTTCATGCCCATTCGTATGAGACTTGTACCTTTTCATTACACCCCTTAGTCAACCCTTCAATTAAGCCTTAATAAAACTATAAAATGCCAATGCGTACATGCCACTAACAAATCGTAAATATACTATATCCCCATATTTGAGATGAAGTGCCAAAAATAAGTACCTTGGCTTTACCAAGGTTTACTAAAAGACCTTTCTGTGAGCAGAAGTGATCTAATGCATAAATGGCTCTGTAACCTCTCGGCTCTCTCAAAAACCAAAACCACATCATTAGCATATAACAAGATGTGGATAATGGCTCCCCCAAACTCTACCCTTGTAGTGCAATGTTGCCTAATATAGTCTGCAAGCTCATCATCTGTCTCAAAACCAAAACCCCATCATCAACATATAACAAGATGTGGGCAATGGCTCCCCCCAACTCTACCTCTATAGTGCAATGCTTCCTAATTTAGTCTACAATGCTGCCTAATATAATCTACGTGTAAGTGGATCTCTAACCTCTCAACTGTCTCAAAAACCAAAACCACATCATCAACATATAACGACATGCGGATAATGGCTCCCCCCAACTCTACCCCTATAGTGCAATGATGCCTAATATAGTCTACAAGCTCATCATGTATATCCCAAATAAGTAGGAGATAATGGACACCCTTGTTTCACACCGATAGTGTTGACAAGGGGATCAAAAAGCCCACCAGGACATAAGACCCTTCATGACACCCAAAAGAATGCTTAATTGGATAGGTGTTTAGTCCATATCCCTCAATCTATTGCATTAGAAAGTGACTTCAAAAAGAAGAGTTTCAAAGAAGCATAATTGTTACTAAGTGTGAATTTTTGTAGAAAACCATATTTTGTTGGTTTTCAAAAGTGAAGACATGACTTTTCAAGCCCTCAACACTGGTATGTGGTAAAATTCGAAGAACTACAGTGTGCCTCTTTTTAGATGCTTTTTTTGCATTCTTCTCCAACAAAAAAGAAGCCTATCAAGTTCCCCCTTTGGATGGAACTGACTAATTTCCCTTTTACCTCTACCATTTTGCTAAAGAGATTGTGTCCCAAATCGCAAGCCAATGGTGAAAAAAGCTGAAGTCAAGGGTCCAAATATACAATGGTGCCGCTTACTTGTTTAACCCTCAATGATATGCACAATCCGCATGGAAATAGACCTTAACACTTACCTCCACTCGTCCATCAACATCGACCTCAATGATGGAACCATCTTTGAATAAGAAATCATATACAAGAGTTTACTTAATGCTGGCTTCCAATGTGGGGTTTGAGGCCATAGAATAATAGAATGTCCATTGAGAAAAAAGGTGTAGAGAAACAAGAAACTTCGGGTGATGGTGTTCCTAAGACGATAGAGAACTCAACCGATAATCTTAAGGAAATGGAACTTGACAATGAGAAAACATTAATTTTTATGGAAAAAGCATCCCAATAGACCACTCTATAGTGAGAGACCGGATTCATGATAGGCCTCGTCTATCACGACACCACTCTTTTTTGCGAGAGACCAAAAATTTGATAGGCTCATTCTATCATGATAGGCACCCTCTATCATGACAAAAGGCTCTATCATGATAGATCCCTTTTTCGTGAAAAATTGGGTTATCGTGGCAGATAGACGGTAAGTTGATTTTCTTTTTAAGTTGATCTTTTTTTGGGATCATAATTTGATGTTTTTGTGGTGATTTTTAGGGTCTATCAAGAATCAAGCTATGGAAGCGGCTCAAGTACATTGCTAACAATGCTTGAGCATTAAGCAAGCTTGGGACATCTTCTTGAGCTTGGGAGAATATTGTAGATCATGCGACTTTCTTTGGAAAATACCAAACACCCTTTTTCAATTCTAGCCTAAGCTAAAGACATAGCTTTAGGGTTAGCTTTTAAGCTTGCAATAGGAATGATGAAGTGCAAGAAATCATAAGTACCATCAAGTTTAGGTATCAAGGATATACTTCAAATATGAAAATCTAAGGGAAAGAACATAAACAAATGAATAAATGAAACATTCTAGTCATTCTTGAGAAGGTTCATACTTGAGATAATGTTGCAGATGATATGATTGAAGCTCTACCATAAGATAGCTTTTGACACTATTGTTACTTGATAGAGGTTACTTGATTCATGATCTTGCATATTTACTTGTAAATTGTGTAACATGCCCATCAAGTGGGAGGTGTAATTTGTATACTTACACTCATGTGTCCTTTATCATTCTTTTTGTTTCTACCATAGTTCACTTTGGACATATTGGACTTTAGTAGGAGATTGATATCATTAATATCCATGGGGAAAGCCAAATGGCCATAACACATGTTTTTATATGATCTTTTTATAAAACATATGGTGGTTTGGAGAGTATAATTGAGAAAATCTAGCATTAAACTCATTTAGACTAAGCAAAAACACTATCTGTGTCCTTCATGCCATGGTCATGTAACTTTCTAATCAGATGCACTTTAGTTCATACCATTTCTTTTTCATAAATATTGCATTTCTTTGAAATATCCTCTACCCTTTTGTAGTCCAATACTATAAAGTGAACATTATCTTTTAGATGCAATCAAATGGTAGGCCTAACCATTTCATCCAACTCATCCTAATCATCATCATCCATATCAATAGGATTCTTTGAGATTCTATTTATGGGCTTCCATTGCCTCCTATGAATCCACACATCTTTAATTTGATTCTTCCATAAAGCAAAGGTTGTGCCATCAAATTTTCAGATCTCATAATGGTCTTTGCCCTATAAGTTGTAGCTCATCTTGGGAATAGTATCACTAAACCTCGATCCACTAGATGTATTTGAGACCTCTCATGCCATGATGATAAATAACTTACTATATTGATAATAGAGCTCGAAGATTCCAAACACCACAAAGCTAAAAAAAGGTGGCCACGTGTTAAATTCTAGGAGAATTTTGATAGTCTCCTCAAAATAATGGATCAATGAAAAACAATGAGCAACCAAAAAGATTATATGAGAATTTATTTGATCACAACAATAAGTGTGCTAAGAAGTAAAGTTAACCATTCTATAGTTGAAAATCTAAAATCTGGAAATTTTTTGCCAGTCTTCTCTAAAAAGTGAGAATATGATCAATGTAGAAAACTCATAAAACTATGAGTATTGACATGTAAACGTGCATTGACTCCACTTCATATAGCCACTTAACCGAAAAAAGCCAACTAGGCTTATTGAGCACCTATGAACAACTAGCATACATCTCCTATCGCGAGTCTAGGAAAGTCTTTGACTTGCATTACCGAAAAGACCTTGATATCTGGGTATCTTCCAATTAAGAAAACCTCACCATCACCCTCTTTATCAACATCAAAGGCTTTATGCAAAAATGTAACCACTATATCAATGACCATATTGGCATACACAACTGGTACCCAAAAAAGCATACATAAAGTGTATGTGCTTACTATATGCAATAAAATGGCACTAAAAGGATGAATTTATAGCCCATATACTAGCCAAAAACAACTACAAGTGTTTTTCAACTCCATTATTAAGACCCAAAAAGCATGCATAAACTTGCAATGGCTACTCCCACCACAACTAAAAGCCTTCCAAGAAACCTATAAGAAGAATTGAGAGCTAAAAATTCAGTGTTAAGGTTGAATGTACACCACCAAAGAGACACAATGTCAAGTGCCTCTAACATCAAGATTGATCTTTTGACCAATCTTTCCACATATGTAGGGAAACTATTCTGAAGCTGGAAAATGATCTCCTAATTTTCTCCAGATTGTCACCCAAAGAAACTCTCAAAAAATAAATGGAGGAAGCCCAAGAAGACACTTTGAAGGCTATAAAATAATGTTAAACTTAAGTAATTTCACTCCTACAATCACCAAGAAACTAGGGCTTAGTGGTAGGGAAACTTGTTAGTTATGTGAGCCTTGGGGGGAACACTAGTAGAATGGTTGACCTCCAAGGAAGTATTGGTACTTTGTCTTTCTTTATCATTGAAGTCCTCCCCTATGAGCAACCAACAACACCAATGGTGACATCAATGAATTTGGTGAATCGGATAATAAGGTAAGCTAAAGTCTATGCCTTGGTCACCACCTTGTTCATAAGCCTTGGAGTAAGCCACTATAAGCTTTTTGCTGTGATCTACTTTGATACTAGTGAAATGGTGCAATGATGATGTACCATGATGAGTCCCCACCAAAATATCTTTCAAAAAATGCTCTCATGGTAAAAAAACAAGTTCTAGGCAACACACATGATAATCTACCCAAACCTATAGAATATGTAGCATTAGAAAATACACAAAGAGCCCAATTACAAATTTCCTAGGTTTTAAGAATCAAATTAATAGTTTATGGTCAACGTTATGAGAAGTCGTAGCAGAGAAGTAGACAGAGATGTTCAATGATGTATATCTATTATGGCACATGATTTTACAAGACCATTCGCATTATGCCCAATGATAGTGGGATGCGTGAGCTATGGTGTAAGCTACTTAACCTCTACAATTAATTAGAATGTGAGCTCCAAGAAGAGGCCTCCCTGGGCTGCGAGTTTTACAAGTCTTTTTATAAGGATCTTTTCATTCAAATTTTGAATTTTAATTCAAATTTGGCTCCATCTAAAAGTGTTCCTCCAGGTTGGGGGTTATTCTACCAAATGGAATTCTTAACTTTTATCTCTCCTAACTCCACGAGATGTATGGAGTTACAAAATTCTCTCAAGATCAAAAACTTTTACAAGTGGTAAGTATCCAAGTATTACAAGCAATGGTTCATATGAATCATCACATAGTTGCACATATTCTCTTCCATGCCTAGCCAAGTGTGAGGGCTTGGATATTTGCACCAATAGCTCCGCCTCAAGCCAAACATCTTGGCTTGCATTTCTTCATGAGTCTTCTTGAATGTCTTGCAATCCAATCATAGATTTGAACCTGCAAAGTTTAGTACCATCAAGTGCTTTGGTTAATAAATCTACACATTGCATATTTGTAGATACATATGCCAACTAAATCTCCTTGCTTAATAGTTTCTCTCTAACATAGTGATAGTGTACTTCTTGGTTCTTGCATGATAAATACGATTGGCTTCAAGATGCAAAGAACTTGTAGTGTCACCAAAGATCATAGGCGAATGAGTGTGAAGTCCCAAATCTGAATATAGCAATCTAATCCAAATGGCTTCTTGTGTAGCATTTGCTAATCCCCTATATTTAGCCTCTATTGAAGATAGAGCAACAATTGGTTGCTTCTTGGAAGACCATGAAATGGGCTTATCACCTGCAAAAGAAAGATATCCACAAGTACTCCTTCTGTCATCCTTAGAACCTACCTAATCTGCATCTGAGTATAATTTAATGTCCAAATCTGATGTATATGGAATGTAAAGACCTTGATTTTGAGTACGCTTGAGATACTTCAAAATCCTTTTGGTAGCTTCCAAGTGTGGTGCTCTAGGTTTATGCATGAATTGACTTAGAACACTTACTCCATAAGATATGTCAATCCTTGTCAAGGTTGCATAGTTTAGACTTCCAACTATGCTTTGATATCCTGCAATGTCTTCAAGCAAATCACTTCCATGAGCACTCAATTTATGATTTACCTCCATAGGGGTGCTAGCTACCTTTGCATTCTCCAAGTGGAACTTCTTCAACATATTGTGCACATACTTCCTTTGAGTGATGTAAATTCCAGAGTTAGTGTAGACTAACTCAAGTCCAAGAAAGTACTTCAGAAACCTTAGGTCATTGATTTTGAACTCCTGCATCATTTGGCTCTTGATTTGTTTGATGCCATTGGCATCACTAAATGTCAGGATGATATCATCAACATATCATCACTACAAGGTGCTTTCCCTTGGGTTCCTCAAGATTAGAAAGAAGAGCTACATTGCCTGCTACATGATTTGAACAACCTGAGTCAATATAGAAGAGGTGCTCATCATTCATACCTTGTTTTGAAGTCATATTCATAATGAGTAGGGAATCCTCTTGATCCTCTGTGTAATTCTTGAAGACTTTTCTTGATTTATATCCTCCTTGATAATTGTTGTTGTAGCCATGGTTGTAGCCTTGATTATGGTTGAATCTTCTTTTTGATTGTGAGTAGCCACCTCTTTGATATCCTCTTCCTCTCTGATTCTTGAAGTTTCTATAGCACTCATATGTAGTGTGATTAGACAATCCACATATGTTGCATGGGGAAGAGTTGAAAGGTCTCCCCCTACCTTGCTTACCTCCTTTGCCCCTTCCTCTTGAATTCCTACCTCTCCTTGCATAGTTAGCTTGAGAAGTAGTACCTTCATCCTCCACTTTCTTGTTCTTCCCTTTATCTTTAGACTTTCCTTTATATGTGTATAGGGCAGAAGAGTTGTTACCTCTTGATGGTTCTCCATTTTTATTGAGCTTGGATTCATGGGTAAAGAGTTGTCCCATGAGTGTGGTAAGATCTGGAATCTGCATGTCCATGTAAAGGTCCATAGCAATTGTGAAGGCTTCCCACTTATCATCTTCCTTCATGCCATTGATGGTCACATACTCTGAAACATTCTGCTTGGGTTGGTTCCTTTGAGTGGTAAATTCAATCCATAATTGATTTTTTCTAGCTCTTGTGTTGGAAGAAAAATATAAAGATAATGTATCCCAAGTCTCTTGGGAAGTTTTAAAATTCCTAATGTGATGAAGAAGGAAGTCAGAGACAGAGTTGAGTAAATATGACCTTGCTAAAGCATCTTTGGCACACCATGTGTTGAGTCTTTCAAGCTCCTCTCTTGTAGGTTGTCCTTTGCTTTTGAAAATGGGCATCTCATCATATCCTGATATGTATCCATAGAGACTCCTTCCTTGTAGATATGTCTTCATCCTCAAGGACCATGATGGATAGTTATTCCTGTCCAGTTTATCAATAAAAGAAGAGAAACCATCTCCCATTTTACCTCAACTTTCTCTGTTACCACTTTTGGAAGAGATGGATGGATACCTCGAAGTGAGGTGGTACTGCCGAAACCGCCTTTGTACCTACCCTATTTCACTTTGGGGTTATGTACTAGGACCTCTTACCTTGCAAATGATACCAAATAAGTACCTATGTACTTTGGAGTTGATGCTTCAAACAAATAGATTTGATGCTATTTTGGTCTTAACACCTACTAGATCTTTTGCTTAGTGCTCACAATACAGTAGCAAATGATCAAAATCCTTTTGAGAGAATCAAATTAGCTTAGATAGCTAATAATTTCAAGTGAATCATAAAAAATGATGAACTATACTCTGAGAAATTAATTTAGCAACCAAAGGCTTACCCCTGACTTTTTAGGGACTAAGCTGATTCAGGATGCAGCAATCATTTGAGTGGTAACATTGCTTTAATGACGGATTTGGAGAATAAAGTGGTTAATCATACAATTCAAACAGGTGATAATACAAAGCACAAGGTGAAGTCTATTGGATCAGTAAAGGCCAAAGATGGAAGTACTCTTTTGAGTAAAGTTTTGAATGTTCCTACAATTCTAAAGAATTTGATTAGTGTAGGACAAATTGCGGAAAAAGATATGAGGCGAGGTTCACTAATGATGGAGTTTATGTTGAAGACCCTATTCAAGGGTATAAGCACATTGTTATAGGAAAGAAAGAAGGAAGACTTTTCACATTGAAGGTGCAAGGTAATGTTGGACATGTCTTGTTCACACATGGAGAGCAAAAGATATCTGAGTTGGATCTTCGGCACAAAAGGCTTGGACACGTCAATGAAAGAGGTATTAAACAGATGATTAACAATGGTTTAGTACTTGGATTACCTAATATTGCAGGTCAACACATTACATACATATGTGAATCATGTCAATTAGGTAAGGCTCATAAGCAATCATATAACAAACATGGTTTCATGTATTCAGAAAGACTTGAATTGGTGCATACAGATGTATCGGGTCCTTCAAAGGACTTGAGCATAAATGGTTCAAGATATTATGTCATTTATGTTGATGATGCTACCAGGTGGATCACTATTTATGTGATCAAAGATAAGTCAGAAGTATTTAGCACATTTAAACACTATCATGTATATGCAGAAAGAGTTACAAGACAAAAATTGAAGAGATTGAGGTCAGATGGAGGGGGAGAGCATTTCTCAAATGAATTTAGTGATTATTTGTGGAATGCAAGTATAAAGAGAGAAGTTACTTGCAGGTACTCTCCTCAACAAAATGGTGTAGCAGAAAGGAGAACTAGAACTCTTATTGAGTTTGCAAGATCAATGATGAAAGAGAAGAATTGCCCTAGTTATTTGTGGACTAAGGCTGTAAATACAACCACATACTTCGTTAATAGGCTACCATGTAAAGCTTTGCAAGGTATGACACCATATGAAGCTTGGTGGGGTAAGAGACCTACATTAGATCATTGCAAACTATTTGGTTGTTTAGCCTATGCTTATGTTCCTTCTCAATTAAGGCATAAATTGGAACCAAAGGCTCAAAAATATGTGTTCATTGGTTATGATGACAAGCAAATGGGATACAGGTTGTGGATTCCATCCACAAAGCAATTTCTTGTGTCAAAGGATGTTACATTTGATGAGCAAGGTACTTGGTATACAGGTACAAATAGGGCTTATGCAGGACTTGAAGAAGTATTGAGTCAAAACAAGGGTAAATCAAAGGTTCAAATATCTACTGAAGAAGAGAATGTTGAAGATCAAATTGATGGTGAAGAAATGCCAAGGTTTGATCCACAATATGATGAACCAGAAACTGCAAGGAGTGGAGAACTTAGAAGATCATCAAGGAACAAAAAGCAACCCATAAGGTATAGTTATGATACTTCATTCTTGACTACTAAAGATTATGCTTACATGATAAAGACACATGAAGATCCTTCTACATATGATGAGGCAAAAGGAAAGGAGAATTGGGAGAAAGCTATGAAGGAATAATATGATGCGCTGAGAATGAGACTTGGGACTTAGTGCCAAAGCTAGGTAATCAAAAAGTGATATGATGCAAATGGGTCTACAAAACAAAAAGGTATGCAAATGGAAGTGTGTTTAGGTACAAAGCTAGAATTTTTATAAAAGGGTATGCACAGACATATGGTGTGGACTATGATGAAACCTATAGTCCTGTTGCAAAGATGAAAACCATAAGAACTCTTATAGCCATTGCTGCATGCAAAGGTTGGAAATTGTCTCAATTAGATGTGAAGAATGCATTATTAAATGGTTATATTTCAGATGAAATTTACATGGAACAACCAGATGGTTTTAAAGATCAATTTTATCTAGATCATGTGTGTACACTCAAGAGAGCTTTGTATGGCTTGAAGCAAGCCCCAAGGGCATGGAATTATAGGCTTGTGAAGTTCTTGAAGGAACTTGGTTTCTAAGCATCAAAGGTAGATAGTAGCTTGTTAGTCAAAGCAAGTGAAGATGGGTTTATCTATGTTTGTATTTATGTTGATGACATAATACTTACAGGTATAGATGACAAAGGCATACAAATACTTAAGAAATAGATGGAGAAAGAATTCAAGATCAATGACTTGGGAAATTTGTCATATTTCTTGCGAATGGAGATTTCATATAATCAACATGGAGTATATGTAACTCAAGAAAGGTATTTGAAGATTTTGCTAATCAAGTTTAAAATGGAAGATTGCAGGATAGCACCAACTCCAATGGAAGTGAATAAAAAATTGAGTAGATATGGAGGAGAAGAATTCAAAGACATGAAGCTTTATCAGAGTTTGGTGGGTAGCTTGATTTATGCTACATTAACAAGGTCTGATTTGTCTTATGCAGTTGGAGTTCTATCTCAATTCATGCATTGTCCTACAAAGGAACATTAGATTGCAGGACAAAGGGTGCTTAGGTATATGAAGGGTACACTTAAAGAAGGTTTGTGTTATGGGTTTACTTCAGATACAAGGATCAAGATATATAGTGATAGAGATTGGGCAGGTAACTTTGATGATAAAAGATCAACTCATGGGTATTTGTGTGATGTGGGAGATAAATTAATTTCATGGTGTTCTAAGAAGCAACATACAATTGCTTTATCATCTACAAAAGCAGAGTACAGAGGTATGGTAGAAGCTATAAAGGAAGTCATATGGCTAAAAACTCTCATGAAGAGTTTTGATATTATTCAGAGTACTCCTATGATTTTTGGAGATAACATGAGTTCTTTGTATTTGGTAGCTAACCCTGTGTTTCATGCTAGAACTAAACATATTGAGATTCAATATCATTTTTTGAGAGAGAAGGTTGTTGATAAAGAAATAGAAATCATGCATACTCCTACAAATGATCAGCTTAAGATATTGTAGAGGAGGTACTGGGGTAGCCACTTTCAACAATATCAAATTGTATACATTTCCAGTACTCCGTCTACTCAAGGGGGGTTCTCCTTAGGGAAGTATACCCTGTGACATTCTTGTGTGCAGGTACCTTCACTGATAATAGAGAAACCAATAGAAGTGAAAATGTACAGTTATAGAAAAAGGATCAATGACAAGTGCTCTTGAGAGAGGAAATCACTTCGTAACTTTGAAAATGATTACAGAGAGCTAAAGTACTACAAAAGGATGTAACAGCGGGCTAGCATGCCATTCCAAAACTAACTAGCAACAATATAAGAGTGAGACCAACAAAGTGAATACAATAAAGATGATGACTTGATCCTGAAGAAATTCACCGGTGCATGCCAATGACAAGATCCAAGCCACTCAATCACCGTGTAATGCTAATCAGCAACTCCACTGGAGGCCCACGCTCTGTATACTCATCACAGAGTGACCTCCCACAGTGTGCCTGTAGCAACAGAGTGCAGAGAGTAGACCAAAAAAAATAGCCTCAACTAGCATCAACAAATGATGGTAGTGATGATACACAATAGCCCATACGATTCAAATTACATCCGATTCGGCCCCCCAAATGAGTGCCAAACCTCTGTTTATATAGACTCCAGAGTGGCCAAGGGTGGCCTTGCCAAATTCCAGCCTTAAGTGCCGCACTGCGCCAAAGTGGTGGTCAAGAGGTGGAGGAGAGGACTAATTTTGGCTCTGGTGGCCAACTTCAATAAGGCCCCCAATTTTAGCTTCTGACACCGCCAAAGCCGAGCGGCAATATTCCCTGCATTACTTTTCACTCTGACATATCATTAACAATATATATTCCACCTCATGGTGGAGCCCGTCATAAGTCGGTAGTCGGTAGTCGCCCTCCAAGGATGTCATCACATAGTCGCCCAGTGATATGGAGTTAGCCAAGAGTGGTTGGTGGCCTCGCCCCATATTATACCGAAAGTGGTTGGTCGTCGCCTCCTTGACTTGCTAGAGTTGGTGGTCGCCTAGATTTGAGAAGTCCGAAATTTGTGGTCGCCCATGTGCATGCAAAGGCGAGTGATCACCTTTGGATAGGGTTGGGAGAAAAGAGGTGGTCGCCCCGATTTCCATGAGAACTCATGGTGGTCGCCTTGCCTTGTAGTAAGTGCCCCTGGATGGTCGCCCAATTTTCCATTAGGAGGAGAGGGTTGCCCAAGGCCATTAGGAGGAGAGGGTCGCCCAAGGCTATTAGGAGGAGAGGGTCGCCCAATTAGCACAAAAGGAGTAGAGGGTCGCCCAAGGTGGGGGTCGCCAAAGGAAGAAGGGTCGCCCATGTTTGAGGAATATCATGTGATGAAGGCGTCGCCCACATTTTGCTAAGAATCAATTCTTTCTCCCCCTAAAATCAAGGCGAGTGAGCGCCCAATTCATTCTGTGTTTTCTTTTGTAGAATCAAGGCGAGTGAGCGCCCAATCCTTTGTGAGTTTCCTTTCCTCAAATCAAGGCGAGAGCGCTCATCTCTTTGTAAGAAATTAAGACAATGTCTTCCTTAAAACAAAGTGTTTCCTCCACGCTTCGCTTTGGTGTTTAAATACAATTGCAGTTTGATTCCTTATAAGATATAGATTGGAACTCCATAGAAGAGGTTCATATGGGTGAAAGGTTGAACAAAGGGCTAGAGCTTGCCAATGGAGCGCATTTTCTGCTACATACCTGCAGGTTATAGGTTCACCAAAGTTGATTGTCTTGCATCCACTTTCCTCCCAAAATCTTTGCTTCAAAATGCTCCTGCTTTAACACTTCCAAGAAGCTTCTCCTAAAATAAACTCAATCAAATGCTAACAAGCTTGTCTGCTCTACAGACCCCCACATCAAGACTTTGCACCGTCTCGGTGCAACAACTCATTTATTTGCTTATTCTATCAACAAAATGAACTGCAGAAAATGAAAAGAACTATGGTATGTACAGTGAGTGAATTCCATCTGCTTGCATTAATTCAAATAGCGTTTCACCCTGGAGATGTTGACCTAGGGGCAGCCTTTCACCCTGCAAGTCCTCTAAATGAACTGCTCCTTGTGATAATACCTTTATCACCTTGTAGGGCCCTATCCATTTAGGTGCCAAATTGGTGGATGCTGGCGGGATCTGATGCACCAAGACCAAAGATCCTTCCTGTACCTCATTAGTCCTTAGATACCTGTCATGCAACCTTTTGCGTTCCTCTTGCTTTACCTGCAGTTTCCTCATGGCTGCTTCCCTATATTCTTCCAATGCCACAAGTCTTCTAATGGGAGGCTCAATTCCAATGGTTCTGGCTCCAATTTCCTTCCTGATAATAAATTCAAATGGTGCCAAGGCCTCTTTACCATATACTAAGCGGAATGGACTCTCGCGAGTGGTTCCCCTTCTAGTAGTTCGGAAAGCCCAAATTGCACCGATTAATGCTTGTGGCCAAGAACTTTGATGATCAAAGGATAATTTGCGTAAGAGCCCAATCAAAATTTTGTTAGAGCTTTCTGCTTGGCCATTTGCCCTTGGATAGTAAGCACATGACTATTTGTGAAAGATTTTATACCTATCAAAGACGAATTGGAGCAACTGATTTACAAAGTGAGTGCCCCTATCACTAGTTATTTCAAGTGGGCAACCGAATCTTGAGAAATACGTTTAAACAAAAACTTAGCCACTGTCAAGGCCGTGCAATCTGTAGTGGCTTTAGCTTCTATCCACTTAGTTGCATAACATGTGGCCATCATAATATATTTCTTACTCCCAGGTTGACCAATTGGACTGATCGGACCAATAAAATCAAGACCCCAACGTTCAAAAGGTAGCCATCCTGTGGAGACGACTAATGGTTGAAAATTCAATTTGGTTGGCCTAGGGGCACATCTCTGGCAGATGTCGCACTCCTTAGCAAATTTGATTGCATCTTTGTATATCTGAGGCCACCATAGTCCCTTGTGGATAATTTTGTGAGCCAAATCCTCTCCCTTCATATGCCCTTCGTTGTGTGCTGCTTCAAGCAAAAAGTTTACTTCTTCTGGAAAAACACACTTTCTCAAGATACCGTCATGACAATATTTATATAAATTTCCATCTATGAGTGAGTAAGATTTGGACTTAAGGAGTAATTTCCTCTTTTCTAATGGTGTTAGATGGTTGGGGAATTTTCCAACTGAGAGGAACTGAGTTCCAGAGGAAGGATTGGCCCATTTTGGCCACTCTTGGCTAAGTGCACAAGTTGGGCCTCATGTCGCCCACTTGGGCCACCTCCAGCTAGGTGCCCATCTTGGGCCTCATGTCGCCCACTTGGGCCACCACCAGCTAGGTGCCCATCTTGGGCCTCATGTCGCCCACTTGGGCCACCACCAGCTAGGTGCCCAACTTGGGCTTCCTGGTGCCCCATATGAGCGAGGCACCTGATTTGGGCCTCATGGTGCCAAATTTTTGCCGCTTCCTCTAATTTTTTGTGATCACATATCTTACTCTTTCCCATACTGTTCAAGTGAAAAATATCAATTTTTTCCTCTTTCTGGCCTCCTTGTGCTGCTTCTATAAAATCCTCATTTACTTCACATATCTCCACTATGCAGCATTCTGCACTCCCCATCATCCAATTTAATAGGGTATCATCTTCAGAAGGCATTACCTGAGTCTCCATTGTATACCCAGTAGCCTTGTTGATGTCTGATCCTTCTTCCAAATGTATCTGTAATTGACTGTTAGTACATGTGGAAATCCATAACTTGTTCTTTCCCCAATCCTGTAGAGCCTTTGCTTGCCTTAACCAAGGCCTTCCCAAGAGTAGAGGATATGAGGTCTCCTGTGGCAGGGAAATAACAACAAAGTCTCGAACAAAGTGACAACCCTGTACTATCATAAGTACCTTTTCAACAATGCCAAGTGGTGCAACCCGACGTTGATCTGCTAATGTAACTGTGAAGGGTGCTACCTTTGTGGGATTCAACTTTAGTTTCTTCATGGTGAAATCGGGCATCAAATTGATGCCAGAACCTCCATCTATGATAACACCTGTGAGAGTTTCATCCTTTATAAAAACAGATAATCTTGAGCTCTGATAGTCAGCCAGGGGTGCAGGGGGAAAGTCAACCATAAAACCATCTATGCTAGGAGGTGGGCACAAGCATGCAGAGTGTATAATCTTCAACAAATCACTTCTTACTTTTGAATCCATCTTTATGAGTTGGTACAGACTAATTTTATGATGAATACCTCTCAGGATTTCCTCAATGTTCACCTTTTGTGTTTCTTCCTGAGGACTTGTTGGTTGATCTTTTAGCAAAGTAGTCACCCTCTCATAAGCTCCTTCAATGTCTGCTTGGTCCGTCCATCCCGCCTTCTTTTCCTCATCTCTATCTTTGAGTCCTTGTTGTTCCTCCCTATAGGCTGTTGCCACTTGCCTGGCTCTAGTCATCATTGGCATTGAAGAAGATGAAACAGCATAAGACTGAGTGGTCATACCTTCTACTTGTGGGGAGACTGCAATCATGTGAATTGGAGGAGGGCGGCTCCTTGGGCAATCTCTGGTGTAGTGATCTTTAGCATCTGGACAATGCTGACAGGGAGGTGCACCTTCTGGTAGGGAGCACTTGTTCTGCATATGGCCATACTCACCACAACGATAACACATGAGTGGCCTATTATATCTAGGCCGAGTTGGACGGGTCTCTTCTCTATTAGGTGCATTCTAAGTACTAGCATAATATGAATCCAAAGCTTGATGGTTACCTCGTTGTTGTGCTCCCTTGAGGTAGTAGCAGTCTCTAGCTACATGACCATCTTTGCCACAGAATTGACAACTGACCTTGTTAGGACAATTAACATTGGAATGTCCACTATTGCTGCATATTGTACACCAAACCTGTCTTCGTATGTCCTGTGTAGTCCGCAAATCTTCGAGCTCACGACGAAGTTGAGCTACTTCATCAACAGTGTGGGGCGGGGGCGGCGGCACAACCTTCTCTTCTTGGCAACTTTGCTGCATTCTTAAGGCTTCCAACTCCTTCCTGAGTTGCCAGATAGGATCCAAGTCTGATGCATAATTTGGTTGGGCCTCCCCTTCAAAATGTAGTCTAGCCTCCTAAATGCGCGATGCAGTTGCAACAAAATCATCAAGTGTTGCATCCAATCTAAGAGATTCACGAAGCTTCTGCTGAGATGACTTGGGCAGAGCTTTCTCTATCCATTTTTTTACCAAGAAATCACCTGGAGCATGTGGCAGACGTGAAACAAGTGCTTTTGTTCTAGTGTGAAGTTCATGATAGCAACATTAGCATGACTAATTTTGGATAACACAAACATGCCACTTTTGTTTTCACCTTGAAGTAGACAATGCTCCTCATCATGTGAGAGCATCTGACATGAATCTTTCTTAAAACCTACTTTATAACCATCTGACAAGAAAGTCAAGATAGAGAGCAAATTCTTCTTTATTTCTGGAACATAAAGAACATTGGAAATTGTGAAATTTCCACCTACTCTGAACTTAAGGT
Organism: Ceratopteris richardii; assembly: GCA_020310875.1. NCBI lineage: Eukaryota > Viridiplantae > Streptophyta > Polypodiopsida > Polypodiales > Pteridaceae > Ceratopteris > Ceratopteris richardii. Next base: position 169,949,843 of record CM035423.1, on the reverse strand, counting down.
CCACTTCTCCAACATTAACAACATCCAAATCATGACCATCTGCAATGGTCACTCTTCTATCTGAAGAGTTAGAAAGGGAGAAAAATACCTTTCTGCAACTTGTCATATGCTTGGTATCTCCAAAATAAAAAATCCAAGGATTATCTGAGATTACATTTAACGCTACCTGATCAAAAGCTATCTCTTCAATAGTAGCGCATGCATATGAATCTACCTTTTGAGATTTAGGTTTTGGATCATCTTCAACACTATTATCTGATGCTTTCTTCTTCTCATTGAAAATCCTTGTTTTGCATTCTACTATGTAATGACCTGATTTCTTACAGTAATGGCATACTCCTTTCTTTCAATCAGATGTAGTCAAAGATTTTTCTTTGGGTGTAGAGGAAGCATTAGGACAAGGATTAGAATACTTAGGATTAAAAGAATTACTTTCCTTCTAGGATTGCTGACTCTTCTTCTCCTTCTTCTTCTTTCCCTTCGATAATGATAACATAGCTTCATCATTCTCTTCCATACTCTTTTGTTGATCTTCATCTTGAAGTAACATGAACTGTAGCTCTTCAAATGAAATTTCTCTATCTCTTCTAGAGAGGGATAAAGAAGTAACAAAAGCATGGTATGTAGATGGAAGTGAGTTTAGAAGTGTATTTACCATCTCTTCATATGAAATGTTGACTCCAACATTCAGTAGCTGATCTCTTAAATTTATAAGCTTCAAAGTATGTGTCTGAACTGATTTACTAACTTTCATCCTTGTGTTGGCTAGCTATCTTCTTAGATGAGCTTTCCTAGCAGGGTTTCTACTCTGATAGAGATTCTCTAACTCCAACCAAGCCTAACGAGAGGTTCTGCAAGACCTGATCTGGGGTATAATATGCCTCTTGAGTCCCATAGCAATATATGAAAGTGCTAAAAGCATCCCTTGAATCCCATCTAGATTGCTCTTCTGTAGGAAGTAATCTGGTAGTAGTACAAACTCCTGATGATGAGAGAGTTTCTTCTTCTTCACTAACCTCCTGTTGAGCAGAAATAGGAATAGAAAGTCTTCTAGAAGCAACATCTTCTCTAACTTGTCTTGGCCTTGGATAAGTGCCATTGACAATATTCCATAAGTCCTTTGTTACTAACAGATTCATCATCATAAAACTCCACATTGGTTAATTAGACATGCCCTCAAGCTTGTCTTCATCCTCAAGTCTATAGTCACTCATCTTGTTAAGGGTGTATGTGACTAGGCTCTGATACCAAATGTTGGTATTTTAAGGTCTGAATGCCAAATGTTGAAAGTGGCGTGGGCCCCAATAACAGTAAATCATAGGTTTATAGGATCTTCCAACAGATGAACCTTAACATACACACCTTAAGACTCAAAAATAGATGAACCTTAACATACACACCTTAACAGATAAAGAGAGAGAGAGAGTAGATGAGATTTCAAGTGTAACGATAAGCTATGAGGCTCACCTACACTATCTATATTCAAATGCTAAATTACAATGTGTGAATATGATACAAATTGACAATATCTATATCTGGCCAGAAATAAAAACTAGATACAAGAGATTGTGTGCCTAAAAGGTATAAAGAATGTGTGTGTGAGAATATGGAGAATACGAACAGTTTATAATTTTTTTATAACAAGCCCAAATTCTGATCAACCTAAATAAAAAATGAGTGACCTAGCAAGTAAGAACGGAAACATACTTTCTACTCATAGTAAATCAACAACTAATGTTGATGGTAAGCTAGCAGAATCTCCTCCAGATAATCACCAAGACGTAGACCACAAATCCTCCAAGAGTGTGACAACTCCTCCTCCAAGATGGCCTCCTAGTGATCACCTCCTCAAGAGTGTGTGAACACTCTCTCGTCAAGAGACCTTCTCCTTGTCTTGAGCACTTAAGCTCCTTGAGATAATTCTTGAGTGATTGCTTGAGTTGGTTATCACATAATTGTGAAGAGATGGATAGGTATGTGCTTGAAGATGAAGAGGTGTTGCAAAATCCTTGATCTACACCAGCCAAATGAACTCCAGGAGTATGTGGTGGGCCCTTTTATCTTGCCAAAGGATGTATTAGACACCCTATGTACCTTGGAAGACCACTCTCAAAAAGATAGATCAAAATAGATAAGTTGGAGTTAGCTCAGAGGTGAAGAACTTGCTATTTTGGTTCATACACTTGTCCAGTATTTTGCATAATTCTCTGCGCACAATAGCAACTAGCTTAATTCCTCTTGGTGAAGTCTAGTTAACTTCAAGAGCTAACTTTCAAGAGTAATCTCATAAAAAATAATGAACCACACACTGAGAATGATGTTTAACAAGTGATGACATCATCCCAATTTTCACGGGCTGCTATAGTAATGAGACCAGTGGGAAGAAAACTAAACATAACTCAAGATTTAGGAATCCAATGATTATGAAAACTTGTATTCTCATCCTAGACAGTAAGCTGAATCCAAAAAGCGTTAAATCATTGAATTTAGGTAAGTACACACTAAGAAACAGCTCTGACAAGATGAGTAAAAAAGTCGGGTACCTGACAGAGAAGTGAAAATGAACAGATAGGGTTCCCTTCAATTGAACATAGCTGAAGGTTAAAACACCCAAATGAAATGAAAATTGGTGAGCATATAGTAGACTTATAGAGCTAACTTTACCAAGTTAAAGCGCTGAAAAGGATGCACCAAGCTCAGAGAAACCATCTCTACAATCTGACTGAGAAAATTGAGAGATATGGCAGTGAATAGTACACTTCACAAAAACATGGAAATATGAACTTAAATGATCATGAAAATGAAAGTATATTGATTTTAAAATACAATGGACTTACTGATACATATGTGTGCCTTGGAATCACACCTTGATATGGCATAAAGCTCAGCTCTTGGAGGTCCTTACATAACAACGACTAAGACTACCATGTATTTATAGTTGATCTTGGGAGGCTAACTTTTCTCAATCACTCTCAATCAATTAGTGATTGATTTGATTCTCTACCTACCACAAATCACAAATTCGTGGCTCCTCTTTCCCTTTTTGATCAAGTGGACTCAACCACTTAAGATTCTCTCACTTTTACATTAAGTAAACTCTTCAAAAGTTACAAGAGGTAGTTCACAAGTGAACTTTACATTGTCTTCATTTTAAGGCTTCTTCTATGACTTTGTGGGACTCAAGCCAATACTTAGGCTTATCATAGACTTGCTCCAATAGATCCCCCTCAAGCCAAGTATGCTCGAGGTCTTCAACCTTCCAAGATTACCTGTAAACCAATCATAGCCTTGAATTTGCAAAGCTTTGTACCATCCAATGCTTTGGTTAGAATATCTGCACATTGTTGATGAGTGGACACATATGATATTTGAATCTCTTTGCTTGGAACCTCTCTCTTACATAGTGATAATGAACTTCAATATGTTTAGTCCTTGCATGAAAAATAGGATTAGCAGCCAAATGAATAGAACTCATATTGTCACCATAAATAATTGGAGTTCCAAACTCCAATCCAAGATCTTTGAATAATGTCTTCATCCACATAGCTTCTTGTGTAGCTATGGCAAGACCTCTATATTCAGCTTCACTAGAAGAGAGAGCAACTGTGGGTTGCTTCTTGGATGACCATGAAATAAGCTTTGAACCTGCAACGGTAAGATAACCTGAATTGCTCCTTCTATCTTCCTTGGAGCCAGCCCAATCTGCATCAGAAAATAGCTTCAACCCTAAATCAGATACATAAGGATAATAAATTCCTTCATTTATGGTTCCTTTGAGATACTTGAGAATCCTTTTGGCAGCATCCATATGTGGTTTCCTTGGTGTGTGCATAAATTGACTTAGCACACTCACACTGTAACATATATATACTCTTGTCAATGTGGCATAGTTGAGACTACCCACTAGACTTTGATATGATGTGATGTCCTCTATGAGTTCACCTTCATGTGAGCTCAATTTGTGATTGACCTCCATTGGAGTACCTACAATCTTACAATCTTGCATCTTGAATTTTACCAACATGTCCTTAATGTACTTTCTTTGAGTGAGAAACAAACCATGATCTTTGTAGACAACTTCCAAACCTAGGAAGTAGGTAAGTGAACCCAAATCACTTATCTTGAACTCTTCTCTCATCTGATCTTTGATCTTCTTCATACCATCTGCATCATTTCCTGTCAATATAATATAATCTACATATACACATAGGTAGATGACATCAGAGTTACTCTTTTTGATAAAGAGTGAAGTATCTGCCTTGCTTGGTTGAAAGCCTTTGTCCTGCAAGAATGAAACAAGCCTGAAATTCCAAGCTCTTGGAGCTTGCTTGAGACCATACAATGCTCTGTTAAGTTTACACACATAATCAAGATAAACTTGATTCTCAAAACCAGGTGGTTGTGCCATATATACCTCTTTTGTTATCCAACCATTCAAGAATGCATTCTTTACATCTAGTTGAAGTATCTTCCAATTCTTGGAAGAGGCAATACTAAGCAAAACCCTAATAGTAGGCATCTTTGCCACAGGAGACAAGGTCTCCTCATAATCAATTCCCTGAGTTTGTGCAAAGCCTTTTGCTACAAGCCTTGCCTTATACTTGTTAACGGAACCATCAGAATTCTTCTTGAGTTTATAGACCCATCTTGAGCCTATTACCTTCTAATGATGGATGAAGTCTTGGGAACCAAATCCCAAGTGTTGTTTTCCTCAAGTGCTTCAATCTCTTCCTTCATTGCATGCTTCCATTCTGATTTTGCTTTGGCCTCTTCAAAGGATGATGGCTCCTCTTGCTTTATGTCCTGTGCTATGTAGATAGAATGGTTAGTTACTAATGAGGTGTCAAACCCATACCTTTCTGGTTTTTTCTTTTCCCTCATAGATCTTCTTAGGCCATGATGTGATGATTCTGCCTCATGTCCAAGTTCCTGCAATTTTGCTTTACCTTTAGACTTCCATGCTTTGATATTTTCCATCTGAGATTCTTCATCATCCTCTGAGGTGTCTTGTTCTTCAATCTTCGGTTGTTCTCTACCAAGCTTTGGAAAATCTTCTTCAAGATCATATGGCAAATTGACCTTCCTGCATGAATCTTCATACCATGAATTGTTTTCATCAAAAACTACATCTCTCCTTACCAAGAATCCTTTGTTGGTAGGGTTGTATAACCTGTAGCCCTTTTGATTGTTGTCATATCCAATAAATACACACCTTTCTGCCTTTGGATCCATCTTGCCTCTAACCTGTGAAGGAACATGAGCAAAAGCAATACATCCAAAAATTTTACAATGATCTAAGCTTGGTCTTCTTCCATTCCAAGCCTCATATGGAGTCACCCCATCAAGGGATTTAGAAGGCAACTTGTTAATCAAGTGAGTGGTTGTATATACAGCCTCAACCCATAGATAATTAGGCAAATGATTATCATTTAACATGGACCTTGCAACTTCAACAATTGTCCTATTCCTCCTTTCTGCCACTCCATTTTGCTCAGGAGTGTACCTTGTAGTTACCTCTCTTTTGATTCCTCTTTCTTGAAGAAAAGAATCAAACTCATGGGAGAAGTATTCTCCCCCTCCATCTGACCTTAGATTTTTTAGTGATTTACCTGTTTGATTCTCCACAAGAGCCAAATATCTTTTGAAACATGAAAAAACTTCATCTTTGTGTTTCATAAAGAATAGGATAGTCCATCTGCTGCAATCATCAATAAAGGAGACATAATACCTTGATCCAGATATTGAAGCTTCCTTGCTAGGTCCCCATACATCTGTATGAACCAACTCCAAGAGATCTCCATGCATATAACCTTTCTTCATGAATGGTAACCTGTGAGACTTTCCAAATTGACATGCACTACACTTATAAATCATATGTCGTTTTGACAAATTAGGGAGTCCAAGTACACTTTGGTCCCTGCAAATTTGCTTTAATGACCTTTCACCAATATGTGCTAACCTTTTGTGCCATACTTCCAATTCTGTGAGTGTCTGACTACCATAATTAAAGAGAGCAATGTTTCTAGTGTCTTGTAATTCAAATGTGAACAATCTACCTGTCTTTTCACCTTTTGCAATTCTTCTGAATCCTTGACTTGGATCTTCAACAAATGCTCCTACTTTTGTGAACCTGACTTGCAACCCTTTCTCTACTATCTGCCCAACACTTATCAAATTCTTTGTAATGGTAGGGACATAGAGTACCTTACTGAGTAGGTTGATGTTTCCATCAGGTGCTTTGACATTGCCTATTTTCTCCACAAGATGTCTTGTATCATCTCCTATTTGTACCTCATGCTTATTCCTTGGATCTTCTAAATCTGATAGGAGTGCCACATTTCCTGCCACATGATTTGAACAACCTGAATCTATGTAGAAAACATGCTCATCAGATTTACCTTGTGGCATAGCCATGTTCATGATCAATAATGAATCCTCTTTGTTTGAGTCTTCTGTGTAGTTATTGAAGTCTCTCCTTCCTTTGTAGCCTCCTTGATAGTTTGAATGATTTTAGTTGTTGTAGTTGCCATGATAATTGTTGAACCTTCGTCTTGACTAGCCATAACTTCCTCTATTATATCCTCTTCCTCTTTGATTCCTAGAATTCCTAAAGCAATTTTCAGTTGTATGATTAGTTAGTCCACAAATAGAACATGGGTTGGAGTCTTGGGATCTCCCCCTACCTTGTCTACCTCCTCTTCCTCTACCTCTGCCATGTCTTCCTCTACCTGCATAGTTAACTTGATATGTACCTGCTTCATCATCCACTTTCTTTGAATTTCCTTTGTTATCTTTGGACTTGTTTTTATCAGTTTATAAAGCTGAAGATTGATTACCTTTAGAGCTTTCTCCATTTTTGATAAGCTTTGCCTCTTGAGTAAGTAGTTGTCCAATGAGTGTATTGAAATCAGGTACATGCATGTCCATGTACAAATCCATAGCTGTGGTGAATGCTTCCCACTTGTCATCTACCTTCAAGCCATTGATGACCTGCCTTACAATTTGCTCTTCATCTATTACCTCTCCAATGCTTCCCAACTGGTCTGCTATGTCCTTGAGCTTTGTGACAAAATCAATCACATTTTGTTTGGGAGCCTTCTTGAGAGTTGTGAAATCCAGCCATAGTTGATGCTTCCTAGCTTTGGTACTTGCAGAGAAGAAAGCTTCAAGTGCATCCCACACTTCCTAAGATGTCTTACAAATTCTAATGTGAGGCAACAAAAATTCTGAGATAGAGTTGAGGAGATAAGACCTTGCAAGTGCATCCTTGGAGCACCATGTGCTCAATCTTTCTTGCTCTTCTTGTGTTGGTTGACTTTTGTTCTTGAAAATTGGCATAACAACATCTCCAGCCACATAACCATATAAACTTTTACCTTGAAGATAAGCTTCCATCCTTAATGAACAAGCTGAGTAATTACCTCTATCCAATTTGTCAATTGATGAAGGAAATCCATCTGCCATGTTGTCCAACCTTGCTCTGATACCATTGTGAAGAGATGAATAGGTATGTGCTTGAAGATGAAGAGGTGTTGCAAAATCCTTGATCTACACTAGCCAAATGAACTCCAAGAGTATGTGGTGGGCCCTTTTAGCTTGCCAAAGGATGTATTAGACACCCTATGTACCTTGGAAGACCACTCTTAAAAAGATAGATCAAAATAGATAAGTTGGAGTTAGCTCAGAGGTGAAGAACTTGCTATTTTGGTTCATACACCTGTCCAGTGTTTTGCATAATTCTTTGAGCACAGCAGCAATTAGCTTAATTCCTCTTTGGGAAGTCTAGTTAACTTCAAGAGCTAACTTTCAAGAGTAATCTCATCAGACATAATGAACCACACACTGAGAATGATGTTTAACAAGTGATGATATCATCTCGATTTTCAATGGCTGCTATAGTAATGAGACTAGTGGGCAGAAAAATAAACATAACTCAAGATTTAGGAATCCAATGATTATGAAAACTTGTATCCTTATACTAGACAGTAAGTTGAATTCAACAAGCTTTAAATCATTGAATTTGGGTAAGTACACACTGTGAAACAGCTCTGACAAGATGAGTAAAAAAGTCGGGTACCTGACAGAGAAGTGAAAATGAATAGACAAGGTTGACTTCAACTGAACATAACTGAAGATTGAAACACCCAAATGAAATGAGAATTGGTGAGCATATAGTAGACTTATAGAGCTAACTTTACTAAGTGAAATCAGTGAAAAGGATGCACCAAGCTCAGAGAAACCATCTTTGCAATATGACTGAGAAAATTGAGAGATATGGCAGTGAATAGTACACTTCACAAAAACATGGAAATATGAACTCAAATGATCATGAAAATGAAAGTATATTGATTGTAAAATACAATGGACTTACTGATACATATGTGTGCCTTGGAGTCACACCTTGATATGGCATAAAGCTCAGCTCTTGGAGGTCTTCACATAACCACGACTAAGACTACCATGTATTTATAGTTGATCTTGGGAGGCTAACTTCCCTCAATCACTCTCCAATCAAGTAGTGATTGATTTGATTCTCTACCTACCACAAATCACAAATTCGTGGCTCCTCTTTCCCTTTTTGATCAAGTGGACTCAACCACTTAAGATTCTCTCACTTTTACATTAAGTAAGCTCCTCAAAAGTTACAAGAGGCAGTTCACAAGTGAACTTTACATTGTATTCATTTTAAAGCTTCTTCTATGACTTTGTGGGACTCAAGCCAATAATTAGGCTTGTCATAGACTTGCTCCAACAATAATGACTATGATATTCTTATATAGTAGTTGGCTGCTCTTGAAAAGCACAACGTAAAACAAAAGCAAGAACTAAAAATCTATGATCTCCAAATCGGTCGCTCATACAAAAGCTATGTGCATGTTACAAAAACATACCACGCTGATGCTTTTCGAAAAAAACTTGGCCACCGTCAAACAAACCAAAAGCCAAATTTTTCCCATGCATTTGATATATTTTGCACCTCGAGGATATAACCCTATTGGGTGCGCTGAAAATGAGTTGGTGTAGCCATGGCGCCCAACGCCTTTTTCTTGTACATATCAAAACATAATCATTGTATGCTATAAACTTTTGAGTTTTTAGACCATTATTGGACATATCAAAACATAATCATTGTATGCTATAAACTTTTGAGTTTTTAGACCATTGATTCCAAGAATATCTACTAGAGAGGAGCTTGCATTCACAATGCAAGAGTGTGGAATACCTCCCTCCATTACCAAATTCTCTCAAGAGTTCTTGCGAGAGATTGATTCAAGAGATAAATGATCTACAGGATTGATTCCCCCAAAAAATCCTATTTCTATATGGCGATCATATCGAACCCCAACTACAAGAAGGGTTTAATTTTGAATGTAATTTCCTACAATAGTTATCCCATTTCATGGGACCATGGGCATCTAGATATAAGCTCCTATAGTCTTAGTAAGAAATGAAGATTCCATCGTACCTAGGAACACAAAATTAGTAAAGAACACTAAGGTGCAATGTCATCTTACCTTGGAAGAGCTCTTGAAGATTAAACTTGAGTTGTGGAAACATGCGGAAAATCAAGTTCTACAACTTGAATCCACCCAATAAAAAGCAAGATCTAAGAGAAAAGTACCAAAGATCCCCATAGATAAGATAGGAGGCATAAACAAAGTTGAAGAAGGTCATACCTATCTTCCCATAACCCACTAGGGCTACACTACTAAGAAAATTTTGGATAGAGGCATGGGTGTTGCCCTCACTACCACATCCTTATGAATACACTGGGGAAAACTGGCCTTGTGACCTATGAGAATGAGGCTTGCGATGGCAAATAGTGATATAGAGTGCATGTTAGTATTGCTAGAAGGGATCACTCGCATGATCTGGTGTCGAGTTTTAGCATACATTTTCCATATGTGAGTTTGGAACAAACAATGTGTACAACATGATACCAAGAAGAACCTTTTGCAACAACTCCAAATAGTCCAAGATTGGGGTACCAAATCTTTGTACTTGTAGGACTTGGGGGTAACGACTAAAATCAACTTGAAAGACTACACATATATAGATCTCCCACCCTTAGAATGGAATCCTATCCACAAGGTTATGGAGGACTCAATATTTGTACACTCGATGGAAACTTTGAATCCATCATGGATTCATGAAGATACCCATCTTTGGATGTGTAAAATAGTTGAAGAAGAAGAGAAACTATTAGAAGTAGGTGAACCAAGAAACTCTAAGAACACAAGATCTATACGAGACCCAACCTACACAATGATGTTATCCCTGACAAGGGATTTGAGCCTCATGATTGGGTAGAGATACTAGCAACTATGGACATAGCAGTCAATGGAACCCCCATTGTGAGGAGGATGGGTATGATGTCCCAATATTCATATGTGAGCTCATAGAGGACAAAGAGGATCAAGAATCCATAGTAATGGACACTTTTGGTGATTCACAGGAGGAAGAGTTTTATTTCTTAGAAACTAAGAACCGAAAGGAAAATTCTCTCAAGAGTGAGAAACACATAGCCCTTGAGGTAAGAGAAGGGAAGGAGAAAAGGAAAGTAAGAAACCCTTTTAAGTGGAGGAATAATCATTATTCAAGGTACCATAAAGTTTCAATAAATATGAGGTTGAAGAGAGAAAAATCTTAAGTGAGAATGCCTAAAAGAGAAGCCTTCATAGGAGAAGCCTATGATAACAAAGAAGTAATGAGGAGAATAGTAGTAGCAATTGAGAATAAAGAGGAAATATACACATATGTAGGAGATGATTTAATTCGAGAAGAGAATGAGTTAATCACTCTAGAAAAAGATTGTAGGGATGTATTTGGTAGACATATGGATCTAAAATGTATGGAATCAGGGATTTCGTCCCTTAGGAATCATATAACACCAGAGGAAAAACCCACAAAATAGAAACCATACATGTTTAAGGATACTTATGCTACTAAAATAAAAGAAGATCTTGATAGATTGGAAGAAGCTAGATTCATCTATGAAATTCAGCATACCTAATGGGTATCTTCCATTGTTGCTGAGCCCAAGAAGAATGGTAAGTTATGTGCATATTAACTTGAAAAAAGTTAATGTAGCCACAATCAGAGATAACTATTCGCTTCCTATCAATGAGAAATTATTAGAATGAGTTGTGGGAAAGGAATAGTATAGCCCCTTGGATATATTTCTAAGCTACAATAAACTATTCATAGCCCCAGAAAATCAACACAAGAGGAATTTTTCCATTGAATGGGGAATCTATGCCTTTCGTGGGATGTCATTTGGTCTCACCAATGCCTCCACAACATTTCAGAGGTTTATATGTCATATATTTAAGGAATTCCTATAGAATATTTTAGAAGTGTACATGGATGATCTGTGTGTACATTCACACATAAGAAAGAATCACATCTTAGATCTTAGGTAGATATTTGAAAAGTGCAAAGAATATAAAGTCTGTTTAAATCCAGATAAATGCATATTGATGGTATGAAAGTGTAAGATGTTGGATTATATTGTCTCTAAAAATGACATATCAATAGATAAAGATAAACTTAGAGTGATAGTGGAATTACCTAGACCCAAGACCATGCAATAGGTACAAGCCTTCATGGGCCAGTGTGGCTACTATAGAGGATTTATCCACATGTACATGATTATAGTGAAACCTCTTTACAATCTTTTGACCAATTTTGAATGAACAGATAAATGTGAAAACTCATTTTCATAGCTCAAGAAATGTCTGTGCTCAATGCCCATATGGACTACCCCTAATTGGAACAATCCATTCCATGTTCATGTAGATGCATCCAACTTTGCTATTAGGTGCATGTTCACACAACCCATAAGCGAAGGAAATCTAGAATTACTCATAGCATACACCACTAGGAAATTGAACAAAACACAAAAGAACTATACAAAAACCAAGTATGAAGGTTTAGGTATAATATATGTGGTGAAAAAGTTCAAACATTATGTCTTGGCCAACAAATTTAGGTTCTTCTTTGATCATAAAAACACGTGCATAAGTTGGAAAAATGTGATTATGAACCCATGATCATCAAACCACCCTTAAAGTGATCAACCCAAACATGTGGAAAACTTAGTTGAGCTACCCTTAGAATGTCTACACCATGCTGAGAACATGCATACATGTGGGTTTAGGGAAATGCATTAGACATCATCAAAGCTCCATTGCATAATGCATGTAAAGGGCTAAATACAAGAGCTCATGTTAATATTGGAAAAGGATGGTGTTCTCTCCATACTGGGATCTTGTGTCTTTAACAATATTAACATGTGCCTTCCTTGTATTAGGAAAACTTGAGCATAAGTTTATAAACATAGCATTATGACAACACTAGGGCCTAGTAGTATGCACAATGATTACATGTCCATTCCTATAGAAGACTAACCTTTATTGACACTACTTGAATTCAATGGCTTGCAAGGAGAAATACTCATCAAAGACCCTCTAATGGGCCATACAAAGAGAGTCCATGACACTACTTGAATTCAATGGCTTGCAAGGAGAAATACTCATCAAAGACCCTCTAATGGGCCATACAAAGAGAGTCCAAGCCAAGTCACACTGGTTCCAAGTACTCGTGGAATCCCTAGTCGATGCCACATTCATTTGGGAAGCAAAGTTGGAATTTAAAAATAGGTAAAGAAGATTCCAGTTCTTTGCACAAGAATTTGAGGCATTACAAACTTCTGAAGGTTTATAGTCCATTTGGGAAAAGAACAATTTGAATGACTATTTTAGTGCACCCTTGAACAAGCTTGATTTTTATCCATGTTATTATTTGATTCACACTTTGCAAGTAGGACTTGACTGCGATATACTATGAAAGTTGTTCTTGACCTCTCTACTTCCAAACGAGCCATTGAATAAATTTTGATTGACACATAAGTTGGTCAAAGAGGCCTTGCAAATGTTCAAAATTCGCACCCCTTCACATAAGGAGACCTTTATACTAAAAAAAAATGAAGAGAAGTAAAGTATTGAAGTTGGAACAAATGTCCTCCATTATTCCCATTCTATCCAATAAGTATACGTGAACATTTTACTTTCCTACAACAAAATCAATTTACATTGCCTCATAAGAAAATCTGGTTCAATCTTTGTTCGCTTCAAAATAATTTTTTTAAGATCAAAATTTCCCATTGCTGCACCATCACACACATTGTATATATGTGTTTGGCATATGATGTACTTGTTGACAGAGCAAGGAGCTTACCTATGGTCAAATCTTCCTCTTTCTTGGAATCCTAATGTGTTTTGGGTTTTCTCAAAGCTAGATCTTGCAAAGCTCAAAAACAAGCTTCAATATTTGAAAGGCATGCAAATTAATGTGGTGGGGAAAGTGATGGTGATCAACAAAGTCCTTATTTTGACAAGAGCATACATTCTATCTTAATATTGAAGCCTGAGTAATTGAACAAGTGCACATAAATAAATGGAGGATGCACAAAGGAACTCATGGAACTCTAAGAGAATTGAAACAGTAAGGAGTCTATTGGTCGGATATGCCTAAGGATGTCCATGAATATGTCAGTAGTTGCACAGAATGTCAGGAAACTACTCCAGATGATCATACATCTTTACCTAATGTCAAGAAACCACTCCAGATGATCATACATCTTTACATTTCTCCACAATAGCACCCAACTGGAGTAAGATGTTAGTGAAATTTCTAAAGACCTACGAACATGAAGTTGGAATCAGTTTAACAAGGAAATGATCCTTGGAAGAAATGAGTAAGGACTATGTCATCATGGGAAGACAATTATTCAGGAGAGGGAAGGATAATAAACTACGACTATGTGTGCATGAAGGAGAATACTTACCCATATTAGAAATGGCACATGCAGGTGCCACAGGAGGACATTTCTCAGCTGAAAGAACCGTAAAAATGATCCTCTTTGTGGGATTGTGGTGCACAACTCTACATATGGATGCAAACACTTATGTACGAAGCTGCGAGACATGCCAAAGAGCCAAATATCTGTTTTGACGAGACGATATGCCATTGAAACCCATGGTTTGTGCGAGAGCCTTTTCCAAATGGGGTATTGATTTCATAGGACCCATTAATCCATTTGCCAAAGGATCACATGCTGAATACATAATAGTTGCAACTGATTACCTGACTAAATGGGTAGAGGCTAAGGCTACTCGAAAAAATGATGCTCAGACCACAACTAAGTTTCTTTTTGAGCATGTCTTTACTCGCTTTGGACTACCTATAGAAATAGTCAGTGATTGAGGAACACATTTCATTAATGAAGTAATAGAGTCCTTAATGAATGAGTTCTTAGTGATCCATAAAAAATCAGCCCCTTATCATCCTCAAGCCAACGAGCAAGCGAAAAGTTCCAATAAGGTGTTGTGTACTGTATTGACAAAGATAGTCAATAGTGGAAGGTCAAATTGGGACAAACAATTGCATCATGCAATTTGGGCCTTCCGTGTCGCTTACAAAACAACCATTAGGACTACACCATTTAATCTAGTGTATGGACAAAACACAATCTTGCCAATCGATTTTTTAGTGCCTACTCTAAGAGTAGCACAACAAAATGAATGGACGGGGCATGAATTGTCCAAGCAACTAGACCAAATTGAGAAGCTACATGAAACTAGAATACATCCTGTTGCGGGAATTTATGCAACCAAAAGAAGATAGAAAGCATATTACAATGCACACATCAAAGATAAAGGATTAAAAGAAGGAGATTTAGTTTTGGTATATACTTTGAAACAACATGCCAAGAAGCTACAAAAGCGCGGCTATGGACCTCTAATAATCAATAGGATTTCAACTAGCAGAGCAGTTAACCTAGCTACTCTGGATGGAGATGTTCTTCCTACTTACATAAGTGGTTGTCGAGTAAAACGTTATATGGATCCATTGACAAACCAAATGTTAGCACGACTTGTACGTGCACAAAATAGAAAAAAAGAGGAAGAGAAGATTAGAGAGGAGGCAAGGCAAGAAGCCCTAGAGCATATCAAGAAATGGAAGGAGTGGATAAGGCAAAGGGATGAACGATATCTACAAGGACAAGAGCCTATTCCCATGGCCAACTATCAAGTTCACCAGACCAACACAACCAATCTCAGCATATCCCAACCGTACTTAAACTTAGGGATCGGAATGACAGAGTACCAACTAATAGATGCCTTCATAGACTCGAGCGCAACACTCAGTTGCATACGAAGGACAATCATCATGCATCTTCAAACAACCATGACACTTACTAAAGCACACATGATGGGCGTTGGAGGTCAAGTCATTGAATGCATTGGAGAAGGTACAGTATCCCTCCACCTAGGAAATTCCACTATGGAACAAGGAGTCTTGTGTGTAAAGAAGAGGATTTGATAGAGAATCTGATCCTAGGACAAGACTGGATCATCGAAAATGAAGTGAGCATTCATCTAGCTTAAGGGTACATCTCAGCCAAAATAGGGCACAAAGAAATCTTTAGCCTATTAGAAGAAAGACCCTCTCATAGGCAGGACATCATCAAGCATGAGAAACAAATCCTAGAAGAGGAAATAGCAAACGACTCCATCAAAAACCAACCAGAAGAATGTCCAAGGAAAGAAATGACTACCAACACCAATGCATCAGTCATTGAGGTGAATTCATCCCACATGAATGGAAAATCCAAGAGGGACAGTGAAAACAATGCTACCAGAGTCACCCATAACAAGGGACAATCATCCACGTGGAAGTCCACTTTCCTCTTATCGCAACCAGGAAGTGCTAATCTACAATGGGTTTGTAAGGATCGAGTGAGGGAATCAGAGAGGTCAATACCAATACCGGTCATTCATCCTAGGGAGACAAGGAATAATAAACGATCCTCTTCATTACAATCGGGACTGAAGAGACTTCTGAGAGTATGGCTTCCAAAGTCACTAGTAGAAGCTCAAAGAAAACGACAACACATATGGATTCCAAAGAAGGTCAGAAAAATGGGGAATAAAGAGATAGCCAAGCAAGAAGAAACATTATATCAACAAAACGAGACCATAAAGCCAAACAAGACTAACCAAAGGTACCAGAGGAACACGACATGAACTACTTGGACTACAAAAAGGAAAGAGGAAAAACCGAGAGCACGACAAAACAAAGAGAAGATGAAGCCTCACATTTCACCTACAAAATGGACATGGAGACCCAAGAGGCAGTAAGGACCGGAACAACAGAACCAAAAGGATTCCGTTTGCACACATGAAGCATCGAATGCACCTAAAGTATGCATGATAGGGCCACATTACGAGGCCATGCATTCGGCACATGATGTGTGTAACAAAACTAGTGATGCACAATTCCCACTTGGGAATAGATCATCGATTCTACTTCCATAGAAATGGACCTACTATGTAAATAAATAAATGCTTCGGCTACACTAATTCTTGTTTTCTTTCAAGAATAAAAATGAAAAAATATGTGGTAAGAGATCTTACTTATGTAAGCCAGGGGAACCGGAGTGACGCAATGAACGATATGTCACCACAACACACATCACTAAAGACATACCTTCTATAGTAAGCTAATGCTCTTTTCATTACGAGTGCAGATGGCTTATTAAAAAAAGCTTTCGGATAGGAGAAGGATGGGAATACCATTTTGAAAGAGGAAAGTCAAGGAGAAAAGACTTAATTAAAAAAGCTTTCGGATAGGAGAAGGATGGGAATACCATTTTGAAAGAGGAAAGTCAAGGAGAAAAGACCAGAATGTTCACAGATATTAATCACATTGATATAGAAGAGGAAGTGAGACTCATCCATCAACACTTTTGCTTTCCCAACATGCACAGATATACTGCTCCACAGAAGATTATAGTACAAATGCTGTCCCATGCCATCAAACAAATATGACTCCATACATTCAAGAACGGCTCTTTGAGGCAAAGAAATAGTGGAATCATAAGAAGTTCTTAAATGGAAGTATTGCCTTAACCATATTGATCTATCATGCTTTAGGCATTAGAGAACACTTGAAAGAGATGCCGTCATCTGAAGCTATGACTAAGTATGCGAAGATTGCTATAGTTCCAAGGAAGAAGAAAGGAGTCAAGATCGTAGAAGAAGCTGAAACGAGCTCCAAACCAAGAATGAGAGGTACCAAAAGGTTACGGGAAATGATGCAGGCGGAAGCCAAAGCTCCAACTACAAAGAAAGCACATGTACTTCCAAGGACGAGGCTTGAAGAAAATCTACCCATTACGGAAGAAGAATTGACAAAAGCAATGGAAGCTACTCACCAATATCTGGAAGGACAAGTAAATCTATCGGTGCAAGGGCATCACTACCAACAAGCCCATCAAGACTCTGAACAAAGAAAGAGGTTGACCAAGGTTCATAGATATAGAGAATTGGGATTGATGAATTCTAGTTCATCATCAGATGCACAAGACGAACAAGAAACCTCTGTGTTGAATGTGGATATTAGAAGTGATTCAAGAGATGATGGTCAATGGGAAGAATTAAATCAAGTCAACGATGGCTTTGGCATGGAAGGCACAAAGAGAGATCAGACGCTTGATCACAACATCAAGGGCACCACAAGGCAGGAGGCATCTCAAGAAGGTGTCCATGTTATCAAATTGAATGAAGCATCCAACATCCAGACCAAAGAGACTCTTCTAGTGGGAGAGGTATTGTTAAAGAATCCCAAGGAAGAAAAGGTAGAAAACAAGGTCGAAGAATCGGAACCCTACACACCAATAAGGGTTGTGGCAGAACCCTCTCCGATGGATGTCACATTTCAAGGGAGTGCCACCAAATCAATCAATAAGGAAGAAGAAAGAAGAGACCATGAAGTACAACTCCAAATAAGGCAACTGCATAACGAGACCATACACGTGGAGCAAGGAAAAGGCGTATAGACCAGGGAACCTCCAAGCATTCCAAGAACATGGTTGAACGTGGATGTCGCTCAGCTCAAGCCAGTAGTACAACAGATGATACAAACTACCATGAATACTCAACAACTAATGCTTGAGGCTGACATAGATTACGATAAAGCAATGCGGGAGAAGAATCAATTCCAAGAAATAGGTGAGGATTTATCTGTCAAATTAATTCAAGCATAAAAGATAATATTAGAGAAAGAGGCAGCAGCCAAAGAGGCCAAGAATCAATGTGCCACACTAGAAATGGAAAATCAGAGACTACAAGAACAACTGAAAGAACTACAAAGAAAATATGAGGCTAGCAAAGCTAACAAGGCACGAATGAATACTAGAAGCAAGATCCTTGAATCTCAAATCAAGGTGTACATGGATGAAGCCGACAATCTAAGGAACAGGAACAAGGAGCTGATGACAACCCTTTTGTGCAACCAACCAATAGCAGCTACTGAAGTAACAGAAAACAACACAAAAGCATTGGAGGAATGGTTAGTAGAGTACGAAGATCAGCTGAAGAAAGAGCAAGCTATAATAGCAGAATGGAAGAAACAATATATGAGCGACACCGCGGAGCTGAGAAAGAAATGGAAGATGACAAAAAATCAGTACTTTGAACAATGCAATGAAGATGCGAATCAACTCGCTGCCATAGGGGAGGAGCTCCTCAAAAACAAGGAAATGATTATGAAAGCCACTGAAGAAATAAAAGAAAAGGATGAAACAATAAACAAATTGCAAGCTCAATTAGCAGAGAAGGTCAATGAGGGGACACCAATAGTTCCACCCTCCACAGCAGCTACTGAGGAGACTGAGGTACATCCTCTTTCTCCCCCCCCCACATCATTCACCGATAAGGGAGGAAATGGAGACCAACATTGAAAGATATACTCGCGATATTGCAGAACTAAGCCGACATGAGCGGGCACTACTGGTGTCCCAACTTAATGAAGGTTTTGAAGAACAAGTAATCAAAGTCATGAAAGAAGCAAAGATTGAAAGTAGAAATCTAGAACAGGTAATAAAACCTTTCAATGTGCCTTATGGATTACTCAA
The DNA here is from genome assembly GCA_020310875.1 of Ceratopteris richardii. NCBI lineage: Eukaryota > Viridiplantae > Streptophyta > Polypodiopsida > Polypodiales > Pteridaceae > Ceratopteris > Ceratopteris richardii. Next base: position 169,930,861 of record CM035423.1, on the reverse strand, counting down.
AGAACAAACATGACAGTACATTAAAGACCACAACAAATAAAGAGCCAGATAGCAACCTCCAGTTCAACATGCAAACATTTACCTACACATAAGAGGAATTTGACAAAGCGGATCCTATCTGGAGGAGGAAAGTTTTGGAGAAGAATCCTACATTATGGGTAGACTGGGAATCAGTATCCTATATACTTCAAGTCAATCCATCTTTTTACCCAGTACCAAGACGACGTTCTTGGACACAATTTTGGGAAGGACAACACCAGGGAAGCATAAATAATCTATGGCTAAACTATCCATTACTACCAAGTCCACCTCACAATTACTTACCCACCGAAGAGTACACGGTTAAAACCATAGAATTTTGGATTGCTCGATGCGTAGCTGTACGAGATTTAGCAACCAAAACGACTAACAGAATTTTGAGTATGTTACTGACAGTAATAAAGGTATTTCAGCATGCACAGTATACATTCTTGAACTTCATCGGCATTAACTAGGGATCAGATGCCCTCGTCTTTGATTTATCAACCATACCTAGTCGCTTAACACTAATGGCCATATACTCAAGACTCATGTTTTTGCCAAGTACTTACATGCATACATTTGAAGAGGCATTTTTCACAGGGTTTTTTGAAATGGATTTAGAGATTTTTGCAAAAATATCTTCGAACCTTAATGCAAGACTGGTGGCCTACGAATTAAGTTTTTTTGGAGATCATAGAGAGGCACCAGATGACAGGGTAAAGTCAAGCCAATGGAAAGAATTAATGCTTTATCAAGCCAATTTGCTTAATTAGCAAGAGTAGAAAGTCATACAAACATACTCATGTCACCACAAAAAGCCTGTTGGGGATGATAGTTCAAGAGGAGGGATGTGTGGAAGGGGAATCGAGCAAGAAAAGAAGAAGAAGAAGATCAAAGAACAAAACATCTTAGTGAAGAAAAAAAGCTCATAAAGAAAAGAACAACCATCTGCCCAAAGCCCCGCACGGGCACGCATTAGGCGGAAACACCAAAGAACCAGGTCTTGAGGATTGCAAGTAAAGAAAGATAACAACCAGGACATTTCATGGGAGGTTGCACACCACTTTCCATCATGTGTGCATACGTCCTCATACACTTGGTTCATGTGGTTCTTCGGATTGATAATTAAGCGTGTGTCAATCCACCACTATATGCACTTGTGGGGCAAAAGAGATTTAGTCTCTTTGACACAAGTCCCTAAGACCTCCTGACTTAGGTACACATAAGTCATGTACAAATTGTTTTTGTATCTAGTCAAGAGACTAGGTGTCTTTGATATGCTCATGTATAACCTCCAATACCTCTAAATTTTGCATCATGGATAGTTAGTGTTTGTGCTTCCTTGTCAAATTTTAACTTTGCATTGAATAATCTTTCCTACCAATTAATTTGCACTCCATGTGTTGAATAAAATAGAATTGAAGCACAAATTTTCCTTCTTAGCTATTATTGGGTTTTCTTGAACCAAATAACTATTGGAACATCAAGCTTAAACTATGGTTGAGGTGGATTTGATCTACATCAAAGAGCTATCATTTGGATTACGTCAAAAGAATATCCGTTGGAGAGTTCTTTTACTTATGCTCATTTATTGTATTTTCTTAAAGGATTTTTTACGGATCATTTACCATTGTAAAAGCCTAGAGCTTTACACATGTAAAAGTAGAAAAAGAGAGCTAAAGTTCCACAAATTTGAGGTGGTTGAGTTGCAATCAATGAATCAATCACCTAAAAGTAGATTAGACTAGATCTTCACTTTTCTTAGATTATAGGAAAGTGGATTGATCCATCCAACAACTAATCTCGCCTTCATTTGAATTCAAAATCCACTTGTAGGAGTCATGGAGCACTTTAAGAGTCTATATAAAGACTCAAATCACTTGTACATTACATGGAAGAAATATACGTACACTTGTGGCCATCATTGTCTTGCTCCTTCATTTCTCTGCATCATCTTCTTCAACAACAGTAAGCTTGCAGAGGTTGCTACTCTCTCTAGAGACTTCTGAATTGGCTGAATTAGCACTCATTGGAAAGTATTAGTGGTTCATTTATGTGTATAATTTTTCTAAGCATTTGGTTGAGTAGATTGGGAGAAATTTGAGTTTTTCTATCTTGAGGTCTATCTTTGTGCATTCCTAAAAATAGGAGGTACCATTGTTGAGTGTGAGGTTCATTCCAAAAGCATTTTTTTCTTATTTCTTGTACTCTTCTACATTATATACACTCAACACTATGTGTATCACTCCTCTAAAATGAGTTTTTACAATTGTAATCATGTTGGCTGCTATGCGCATTTAAAGTTGATTGTCTCGTCTAAAGATAATAAGTTTCTTGAGCTAGTGAATGTGCAAACCTATCTTTTTTGTATCGACTCTTCTTCTTCATGCTTCAATGTACAGAGTGCATTTTATTGCAATTATTGCATGCCTATAAGGTCTATTTGAGTCTCCATAAGCTCAAGGGCTAGTCTTGTGCTGCTTGGATGGACCGAACTTCATCACTTGGCAACTCACTTTTCTACCTCCTACAAGCTTCTCCAAGTTCTTTCATTGGTATGAGAGCTAGATCAAGATGGGGGACGACTTTCGCTCAATGATTGAGAAGCTTGATTGACACAACTATGCGGCTTGGCAAATCAAAATGGAGGCCTATTTTCAAGGTAGAAATCTTTATGAAAGTGATGAAGTTATGCCTATTCCAAGATCCAAAGGAGGACCTACACAAGAGGAGATAGATAAGCTCACACTTTGGTGCACAAGGGATGCTCAAGCAAGGTCATACATACTAAACTCTATCTCTGACTTTCTATTACCACATATTAAAGGATGCAAGACATATCAAGAGACTTGGGATGCCCTAGAGACTTTCTTTTCTGCTATTACAAAAGCAAGGAGGAACCATCTTTGGACGAGTTCAACCAAATGAAGAAGACACCTAAAAAAACCATCATAGAGTGTTTTACCAAGGTCAAAGAGGTTGTCGATCAGTTAGTATCCATTGGAGAGCTGATTGAAGAAGAGGCTATCATGAGGCAAATTCTCAATGGGATTAGAAGTGATAAGCAATGGCAATCTTTCACCACAACTTATGATCTCATCATGGATGTGCAAACTCCATACTTCAACATCTTTCTTGGACAAATCTTCAATCAAGAGACCAACAATAACATAAAGGAAGGTAACTCCTATCATGGTAATTCAAATAGTGCTCTATATGTAGATAAGAAGGATAAGAAGTTGAAAGGCAAGAAGAAGGAAGAAGATGAAGAGGAGACTTCCCAAGGCAACTTTGTAGGCAAGAGCAAGTGGAAAGGGAAGAAGAAAGGACCAAAGCATGACAAAACCAAAGGTCAGAATATTCAACCTTGTGCCATCTGTGACAAGACCAACCACATCACTCAATATTACTGATTCAGTGGGAAGACCCAGAAAGGATGTGGAAGAGGTGGATATGGTAGTAATAGAGCAAGAGGTGGACACAACTTCAACAATAACAATAGAGGCCATAACAGAAGGGACTACAATAATTATTCAAAAGATCAACCAGATGAATACTCATTGCTTCTAATGAATCTAAGCCACAAATAAGTTAAAGAAGATGATCATTTGTTCTACATAGATTCAAGATGTTCAAATCATGTTGTAGGCAACATTGCTCTTCTATTTGATTTCAAAAGTCCAAATAATAGACATGAAGTACAAACAAAGAATGATACAAAGCCCACTATGGAGAAGATTGGTAATATCAAAGCTTCCAATGGTAGGAAAAGCATTCTAAGTAAGGTTCTCTATGTACCCACTATCACTAAAAACCTAATAAGTGTAGGGATAGCTGAAAAAGGCTTGCAAGTTAGGTTCACCCAACATGGAGCATTTGTGGAAAATCCATGTCAAGGCTTCAAGAAGATAGTTAGAGGTGAGAAGCATGATAGGCCCTTTACTTTTGAAGTAGGAGAAATTAGGAACATAGCTCTATTCAACTTTGGGTTTCAAACCCTAAGTGAGCTTGAAGTGTGTCATAAGAGAACCTTGAAGGCTACATCCATAATTGATTGGACTTAGTACATACAGATGTATGGGGACCAAGTCAAGAACCATCATTTGCATGATCAAGGTATTGTGTCTCATTTATTGATGATCATAGTAGATGGACTATTCTGTACTTCATCAAAAGTAAGAATGAAGTGTTTGATTGCTTCAAAAAGTAACTAGCACATGTGGAGAATCATACAAGTAGATCACTCAAGAAGCTCAGATCTGATGGAGGGGAGAATACTTCTCCAAAGAGTTTGATGAGTTCTTGCAGCATAAAGGTATCAAAAGGGAAGTGACTACCAGGTACTCTCCTCAACAAAATGGAATTGTAGAGAGAAGAAATAAGAAATTGGTTGGATCAGCCAGAACAAAGCTTGAAGAGAAGAGGTTGCCGCATTATCTATGGGCAGAGGCTATTTCAACTGTTGTGTACCTTCTCAATAGACTACCATCCAAATTACTCCAAGGTATGACTCCTTATGAAGCATGGCATGGAAGAAAACCTAGTCTTGGACATTGCAAGGTGTTTGGTTGATGTTCATGTACCATAACAAATAAGAGGTAAGCTAGATGAAAGGGCAACAAAAGCAGTTTTTATTGGATATGACTCAACTCATATGGATTATAGTTTCTATAATACTTCAACCAAGCAATTCACTACAAGTAGAGATGTTGTGTTTGAAGAACACAGGTCTTGGTATGATGAAGACAAACAAAAGGTAACTCTACCATATGATCTTGATTCTCATTTTCATCAATTAGGAAGCAAGCATGATATACAGGTCTAGGATCTAAGAAGTGATACAAATGATGAACAAGATGAAAGGGAAAAGGATTGCAAGCTATGGAAGTCAAGGGGAAAAGAAAAGATGCAAGAGTGTGGAGAACACTCCAAGCAAGCACCTAGAAAGTCAACAAGGGAGAAAAAAAAACCAAAAAGGTATGGATATGATTCCACATTTGTTACAAAGCATTCAATCTACTTGGAAAAGGACTCAATTTTAGAGGAACCCTCAACCTATGAGAGGCAAAGGGAAATTGTAATTGGGAAAAGGCCATAAAAGAAGAAATAGATGCATTGAAGGAGATGGACACTTGGGATTTGGTTCCAATATAAAGTAAAAAAAAACTCAAATAGATTAGTTTGCAAGTACAAGGCAAGGTTAGTTGCAAAAGGATGCCCACAAACTTATGGTATAGACTATGAGGAAACATTCTCAGTGGTTGCAAAGATGACTATAATATGAACATTGATGATGTAGGTTCTTCAAGAAATTGGAGACTCCTCCAACTTGATGTAAAAAATGCATTTCTAAATGGTTGGAAAAGTGAAGAGGCATATGTGTCACAACCTCTAGGTTTTGAAAACCCTAATCATGCATCTTATGTTTGTAGACTTAAGAAAGCATTGTATGGATTGAAACAAGCACCTAGAGCTTGGAATTACAAATCCATCTCTATTCATCAAAACAGATCACAATGAGGTTATCTATCTATGTATATATGTAGATGACATAATTGTGACAAGTGATGATTTGAATGGCATTCAAAGGATCAAGAGACACATGCAAGAGGAGTTCAAAATTAGTGATTTAGGTGAGCTCACATGCTTCCTAGGTATGTAGGTCATATACATAGATGAAGGAATGTATTTGACTCAGAGGAGATACATTCAAGATCTACTTCTTAAGTTCAAAATGGAGAACACTAAACCTACAGGTACACCTTTGGAGATGAGTCATAAACTTCGTGTTTATGAAGGTGAGAAATTTGAAGACATTAAAGAATATCAAAGCTTGCTAGGTAGCTTGATATATGCTACTCATACAAGGGCAAACATCTCATATAGTGTAGGAGTGCTAAGCCAATTCCTACAGTTGCCAAGAAGACCACACATGGATGCAGCTAAGAGAGTACTTAAGTATCTCAAAGGTACAATAAATGAAGTTATATTCTATCCTTACTCTTTGGATTTGGATATCAAAATCTATTCATATGTAGATTGGGTAAGAGCTAAAGATGATAGAAGAAGTACCTCTGGTTACTTAGCATTTGCAAATTCAAAGCTAGTGTCGTGGAGTTCCAAGAAGCAACCTATAGTTGCTTTATCCTCAACTGGAGAAGAGTACAGAGGTTTGACCATAGCAACTCAAGAGGCAACATGGTTAAAAGCATTGTATACAAATTTGGGACTTGTGAGTTTCAAACCTCACATATTTGAAGATAATGTAAGTTCCATGCATCTAGCAGCAAACCCTATTTTACATGAAAGAACCAAACACATAGAGGTCCATTACCACTTCATTAGGAAGAAGCTCATGTTGGAAAAACAATGTCTCAATAGTCCAAAGTGTCTAGAACTAAAAGCATAGGTTGCAGCTTTTATATTCTCTCTTTAAGCAAAAGAAGAGGGGGACTTGGTTAAGGCAAGCGCCTCCTAAAATCCCCAAGTGGGTTTGAATCGTGGCACCAACATTGCGAAATGCAAAGTTTTTTTTATTTTAGCTTCTCTCATAAAATACGGACGAGCGATGGAGCTTTTGTGATTACGTTTTGGAGAAAACAAACATGTGAGTTTTGTTTTTTATTGTGGTTTTCAAGGGATCACAACTAATATAAATTGAAGTCCAAGCTCATTGTTCAATCATCCTACACCTAGTTCAACACCAGCTATGGAGCTTTGGTACCTCAATAGAGGTGGTGCTTTAAGCACATGGGGCAGCCATGGTGCTATCTTGGAGCATGTTGAGAAGCAGCTATGGAGTTCTTCTTGGAGAAGAAGAGTGTGTCCACACTCTTGCTTATGGAGAGGACTTACCCATCAACAGCTTGGTGGTGTGGATCGGCCATTCACATGATGTATTTGAAGATTGTCTTCTTCATGAAGATTTTGGTTTACTTCAAAGACATTGGATGGAGGTTAACATAAGATTCACATCTTATGTTAAGAATTCACGTACATATTCTCTTTATGCACACAATTACTACTTGGAGCTTATGAAGGCAGTGGCATCCATATCAGGAGGAGTCCTATTCGGCATATCTAAAGGAGAATCAGTACATGCATGCTACATGCATTCAGATGAGATGTTAGTGTGTTCATATGAGTATGAGGATTTCTATCAACAACATGTTAGAATTCTATGCTAAGTCTATAAGTATGTGATCTTTCACACACACATCTGATTTAGGATCTTCCATAGCATAAAATCAGATTAGGGTTTGCCGAATATCAGTTTCACACTGATCTTTCCTCTTTCTGTCACTCATATTCACTCTTCTACAACCTATAAGGTCATACATCTCATACATATTCAGATTTCTATCCCTACATCTGAATATTCTAGTAAATTTTGTACATTCACTCATCCATCTATTTCTGTTCACATAGAGTGGTTGAAAATTTGACTCCCACGTTGTAATTTGACATTTGTATATATGATAGTGTGCGTAAGCAGTGGCTTACGTAACACTTTACACATGTTGTCTAATCTTTCTCTATCTTTGTCTCATAATTTGTATGATTAAGTGTGGTATGTTCATGTTTTTTCAATATTGGAAGATTGCTGGAATCTATGTTGTAAATCTTGGATCTATGGAACTTGGACCTGTGGTATTAGTAATGGGCCTACTAAGTTTCCAACATTTGGTATCAGAGCTCCCACGTTCTCATATGCACAGGTTCCCAGACTTCAAGGTTTATAACATATGATTTAAGAGCATCTTCTAAGATTTGACATTTGACATACACACTTAATCTAGATGAGTAGAGATTTGAGAATTAGACAATTCAGTCACATGTTTATTCATCAGTGTGGAGTATGAAGTTGATGAAAATACTTTACAGAAGTATTGTTTGAAGACCAAGATTTGATGAAGAGAAGGCTACTTCAAATTCAAGGAAAAACAATGGTTTGGAGAAGATGAAGGAATTAGATCAACATCAAATCACAGGTATTAGTTTCTACTATCAAATTATCATTTGCAGGTCATATCTTAGAAGAGCAGTTATGACGAGATTTGAAGGATTCAAGGAGTGCTTTTATACATTTTCATTATTTGAAAGTTAAAGGCTACATCAAAACAGGTATCTAGAGGTTTTTATAGAGAGTTTTTGAGAGATCTCTTTCATGGCAAGAAAGGTCATCTAAAAAGACAAATGTGAAGAGCATCAGTTATGTTTTCGGCCAATCTTGTGTTGTAAGTTGGTTGGAAGTTTTTTGCTCACATTTTGTATCTAGAGAGGTAACTCTAGAAAGGTAATTCATCATTCAGACAAAAGGTTGGTGAATTCAGTCATATCAGTCATTTGAAGCAAAATTTTGATTCAGGAAATATGAGGAGATGATAAAACATGACTCTATGTTCACTTCCATTTGTATACCATGTTTGTTTTGTCTCTTACTCTTAGCACTAGAGGAAGAAAAAGTTTATTTGAAGGAGTCAAGAGTGCTTGCTACTTCAAGAAGAAGAGAACAAAAGGTATGGAAGAGAAGTTTGAAGATGTTGACATCATCAGGTGGAAGAAAGATCGAGAAGAAGAAAGTCTAATATTTCCAAAAGAAAAGTAATACTTCCTTTTTCTCACATATTTTCCATATATTTTTCCTATTTTATCCTCTATACCCAAGGACAAGTCTACGAGAACATCTTGTGTGAAAGAAGAAGCAGTTTCTTGTTTTGCATGATACGTGGTCATTTTGACAAAGAATTGCATTGAGAGAAAGAAAAGCAGTAGATATATGTTTTGACTCATATGTATATGAGTTATGTTTTAGTTGAAGCTTTTTAGAAGGTAGCTGATATGTTCCCTCAAAGAACTCTTGGAGTGTCAATATAGAGCTACTTGATATATGACAAGTTGGAGAGAAGTATATTTCTTCTTTATCTAACTCTTGAGGTAAAGGAGTATTTGTAGCAGATGTTGGAGACTTAGAGAGAGGTTTTATGTTTGGAAAAGTTACCTCATATTCACTATTTTCAGAAGACTTCAGAAAAATTTAGATTTTTTTGTTGTTCTAGTTAGGTGGAGAATCTACTTTCTATGATTGTCTATACTTTTGGATACATGCTTGTATTAAAAAAAGTGGAGTTAGCCAAAAGAAAGTCAAGCAGATATTTTCACATTTCACCCGGGTAGAATATGAAGATATGAAGTATCAACTTGCAGCTTTTGGAGTTATCAAGGTGAGAAGTTTGTCCACTTATGTTTCAAGTAGAAGTTGTAGATTCTTGAGAAGGATTTGGTTAAAGAAAAGTTTTTACAACTTTATGTGAGAAGCATGGACACTTGGAGACATTCAGGTAGCAAATCAAACATTCAATTATGAAGGTTTGATGAGAGCAGATTCTGCACATGTATTTTGTTAGAGAGATCTTGATAGATCTTATATGATCTTATATGATCTTGGATGATCTTGAAGGTCTTGAAGATCTTGAGTATTTATGAGTCAATTGTCTATACTTTGTTTGTAAGGTTCTTACCATTGGAAGAAGTAAGTCAAAAGTTCAGATTCTATCAGATTGTGTTGTAGAAAAATAGAAGAAGATACTTGTTATGTTGTAGAAGATTATGAATCCTAAAATGCTTTCATCAAGGTTTTTATGATAGATCAGCTAACCTTATCTAGATTTTGGGAAGCTGAGGAATGACAGGGAAAGCTATTGGCATGTGCACAATGCTAATAAAAAGGGTTCAGATTATTTGTTTCAGACACATGTATTAATGTTATGAAAGATCAGATTTATGAAGGAAGACGTTCTAGATTTCATAAACTCTGATATATTTGAAGAATTCTGGATACTAGTGTTAAATCATCCACGGGGGTGATGAAACATGAAGACTTATTTTCATCCATATGTGAAAGAATGCAGATTCATACCTATAAGTATTCCAGGTATTCCTATATCAGGTATTTCTATGTTTCTTTTGTCAGTTTCTCTTTATGTTCCAACTTTGAAAGAAGAAGGAAGAAGGAGAATGTGTGGAGCAAGTTCTTGTTAGGGTGTTCCTGTTCAAGAGAAGGTTCTAGACTTCTATTAAAGAGAAGCTTGATATTTTTAGAGAGGTATGTTTTAGAGGTGTTCACATATATGTTTATACCAGATTCTAAAGGAAAGAGGTATGAAGGACTAACAGGTATGAACAAGGATGAAGACATGATGACATCATAGATTTTTTTATGAGACTCATGAGTTGAGTTGAGTTGACTTGAGTACAGTTAGAGATTAACCAACAGTGTTCATAATACACTAAGTTGTGAGTTGTCAGTCACAAGTCCCAGGATTTAGTTCTTGATTATGTTTAGTTTATTTACATGACACAGCAGAAGTACGTTGAGAAAGCTTTCGTAAGGTAAATGCAAATATGTGGATCCTAGTGTATGTTTTTAGGTTTGAGAAGACAGGAGATAGCAGGTTTAGAGTCAGTACTTACTACATTTGTTGTCAAGAAAATGATTGCTCAATGACTACACTGTTGGATATCTAGTTTGCATATTTTCTCAGGTTTTATGGTTCATATTCAACAAGTTCAGGTTTTTGAAGTTTGATGAAAATTCAAATTCAGTTTTGAAGAAGACTTTTGAAGAAAAGGTTTGAAGGTCAATTTGGGAAATACAAGTTTGAAGCTTATGACAGTTTGAAGATGAATGAAGTTCCATATCCAGTTCATTTTGTACCATTATGACATTGAAGGGGGGATTGTTGGAAAAACAATGTCTCAATAGTCCAAAGTGTCCAAAACTGAAAGCATAGGTTGCATCTTTTATATTCTCTCTTCAAGGAAAAGAAGAGGGCGACTTGGTTAAGGCAAGTGCCTCCTAAAATCCCCACCTGGGTCTGAATCTTGGCACCAGCAACGCAAAACGCAAAGTTTTTTTTATTTTAGCTTTTCTCATAAAAGACGGACAAGCAATGGAGCTTTCACGATTACGTTTTGGAGAAAATGATCGTGTGAGTTTTGTTTTTTATTGTGCTTTTCAAGGGATCACAAAAACTATAAATTGAGGGCCAAGCTCATTGTTCAATCATCCTACACCTAGTTCAAGATCTTTGGAGCTTTGGTACCTCAATAGAGGTGGTGCTTTTAGCACATGGGGCAGCCATGGTGCTATCTTGGAGCATGTTGAGGAGCAACTATGGAGTTCTTCTTGGAGAAGAAGAGTGTGCTCACACTCTTGCTTATGGAGAGGAATTACCCATCACCAGCTTGGTTCTATGGATCGGCCATTCACATGATGTATTTGAAGATTGTCTTCTACATGAAGATTTTGGTTTACTTCAAAGACATTGGATGGAGGTTAACATAATATTTGCATCTTATGTTAAGAATTCACGTACATATTCTCTTTATGCACACAGGTACTACTTGGAGCTTATGGAGGCAGTGGCATCCATATAAGGAGGAGTCCTATTCGGCATATCTAAAGGAGAATCAGTACATGCATGCTACATGCATTCGGATGGGATGTTAGAGAAGGTGTGTTCATATGAGTGTGAGGATTTCTGTCAGCAACATGTTAGCATTCTATGCTAAGTCTGTAAGTATGTGATCTTTCACACACACATTTGATTTAGGGTCTTCCATAGCATAAAATCAGATTAGGGTTTGCTGAATATCAGTTTCACACTAATCTTTCCTCTTTCTATCACTCATATTCTCTTCTAAAACTATCAGGTCATACATCTCATATGTTGAGATATCAAGCTCAACATGTGATGATCTAGGATGACACGTACCAGTTTTTCGTTTCTCTGACATGTATAGTGGTCATACCGATATATGTGAGGGATACTTCATTGAGCTTTATTAGATTTATCTACCGAGAGTGATGTCACATTTGTTTCTTGCCAGCTCACTCATTCGCGGATATTAGGTTTTTCCTTATGTACTGATCTTTATATATTGCACTTGTTGTATTCTTGTTTTTTTAGGTCATTCTTGTACATTCCTTTTATGTAATAGAAGAAGAAGAAGATCATTCTTCCTTGCCTCAATCTGTGTGTGTGCTTCTCCTTGAGAGTGAGAGTGTGTGTGTGAGCTCTCTTCCTTATCTCCTTCCTCATGACATGGTATCAGAGCCAGCGTGGCTGTAGAGAGCTCGTGGAGAAGGCGACGGGAAGACTACGCGGCAAGGTGTGGAGAAAACGCGATTTCACAAACGGCCTCCGTTTGCTACGAAAATCACCGTGAAGGTAGAAGACCTCAAAATATTTTTGAGAGTTATCCCTTTAGGATCACTTGTTTTTGTCAGATCGAAGTTTCGAAGCTAGGTCCAGAATTTCAAGCGATTCTGTGTACTGTTGATACACGAAAACTGTGTTTTTCTGAGATCGAACTGTCACGTCATAGTGCGACAGTGTTCAAGCAGAAGTGCTGCTTGTAGTGTTTTGCAGTGTTGTGAATTGTTGCAGAAATGGGAAACACAGATGGAATGAGTCAGCTTATGAGTGATAAGCTGGACAAGAACAACTTCCATGCCTGGAGATTCAGAATGACGAATTTTTTGATGGGAAAAGGCTACTGGAAGTACATCGAAGGAGAGAATGAAAATGCTCCGCAGTTACTAGAAAGGAATTGGACTGCAGATCAGTTAAGAGCATATGAGGAATGGAATCAAGGAGCACGAAAGGTAATGTATTGGCTATCTGTTAGCATACAAGATAGCATGATTGGACACATACAGGATGCAAAGACTCCAAAAGACGCTTGGAATAGCTTGGTCACTTTGTATGAGACTAATACAAAGGCACGGAAATTGCAACTCAAGAACGAGGTGCATACATTGGAAAAGAAGAGCATGTCGGTAAGTGACTACACTCTTAAAATCAAAGGAATATGTGAGTCACTTGCATCTATTGGTGTGAATGTAGATGATGATGATGATAAGGTGGTAATGATAGTAAAGGATGCTCGAATTGTGGTAAACCTGGACACTTTGAACGTGATTGCAGGTTAAAGAATCAAAATAACAGAAGGCAACAAAACAACTATCATCCACAAGTGCAGATGATTCTGAGAAGCTGTTTATGATTCAACATCACATGATGAATACGATGTCTGCTGGTGTTTCAAAATCAAATGATAATGTCTGGTATGTTGATTCAGGTGCTTCAAATCACATGACCAGTCATGCAGAATGGTTTAGTAGTTTGCAGAAAATGCCAGCTCCTGGATATGTTGAAACAGGTGATGATACATCGCATCCTATTGAGCATACAGGAAACATAGCATTGTCTATGGAGGACGGGAAGGTAAAACATCTTGCTGATGTGTTGCATGTTCCAAATATAACAAAGAATCTGGTTTCTGTTGGACAAATGGTTGACCACGGATTACAAGTTAGGTTCAATGCTGATGGATTATATGTAGAAAAGTCCAAGCAAGATGGACGATTGGTTGCCAAAGGAAACAAAGTGGGTAGGATGTTCACCTTAAATGTGAAGATTCCTGAAATGAATGCAGCCATGTTTGCAAAAGGTGAAGGAGTTATTGCAGATATGGAGATATGGCACAAACGGATTGGATATGCAAACTTGCAAAGGCTGAAAATGATGCAGTCAAAGGAGATTGTCCATGGACTACCAAATTTCAAAGTTGCAGAAATGCAAAAGGTATGTGCAGCATGTCAATTCGGTAAACAGTCAAGAGCATCATTTCCACATGACAAGTATGTTAGTGAGAATGTACTAGAAGTAGTACATACAGATGTTTGGGGTCTAGCAAAGACCAAATCTATGGGTGGTTGCAGGTTTTATGTTACCTTCATTGATGATCATACACGCAAGGTATGGGTATATTTCATGAAAGAGAAGAGCGAGGTGTTCACTAACTTCTAGAATTTTAAAGCTATGGTGGAAAAGCAGACAGGGAAGTACATTCACACATTAAGATCTGATGGAGGAGGTGAATACATGTCAAATGAGTTCAACAGTTTTCTAAAAAATCATGGAATTCAGCATCAGTTTTCATGCAGGTACAAACCACAACAGAATGGTGTTGCTGAACGCAAAAATAGACATATTGCAGAAATAGCAAGAGCCTTGATGGCTGAGAAGAATATGCCTCATTGTTATTGGGTAGAAGCTGTGCATACTGCTGTATACATCATGAACAGAACTCCGACTACTGCTGTACATCAAGTTACACCTGAAGAGAAGTTTACAGGTAAAAAGCCAAACTTATCACATCTGAAAGTTTTTGGCTGTATTGCATATGTACATGTTCCAGATGAGTTGAGGACGAAGCTTGATCCGAAAGCAGAAAAATGTGTCTTCATTGGATATTCCCTTGAGCAAAAGGGGTACAAATGTTATAACCCACTCACACAACAGGTGAAGGTGAGCAGAGATGTGGTATTTGATGAAATGTCAAGCTTCTATGCAAATGCCAAAGAAGGACTGAATCTTGAACCAAATGACAAAGAAAATGCTAAAAAACCTAGTGCAGAATCTCAAGTTTTGAGTGGACCGGATGCATCATCAAGCAATAGTTCCAACTCAAATCCATGGAGTGGAAGATTGTGTGGAAATTTCAGTCTAGCAAATTCATCAAATACATCCAAGAAAGGTAAAGAAAAGCTTTCTGCTGGTAGTAAAACAGGTGCAGGTTTTGAAGATGTTGATGGAGATTCAAGTGGTTCAGAAAAGAGTATTGATGAGGAACTTGGATTGCCCTCTGTGAAGACTCCAGGATTAAGAAGGGCACATGCAGATGATACAAGAAGAAGTGACCCAGGACCAAGAAGATCTGGGAGGATGCATAATTCAGTGCAACGATTGACATATGATAGTTACATGGCTTGCCATTGTGCCTACATGACAAAGGTAATATAAGATGCTGAACCTTCTTGTTTTGAAGATGCAATTGGTAATGCAGATTGGGAAAAAGCTATGGATGAGGAGATGGCTGCACTTTATGGAAATGATACATGGAAGCTGGTTCCATTGCCACAAGGAAAGAAATCCATAGGCTGCAAATGGGTTTACAAGGTAAAGCATAATGCTGATGGTAGCATAAGCAGGTATAAAGCACGATTAGTTGCTAAAGGTTATGCATAGACATATGGCATTGATTATGAGGAAACATTCAGCCCTGTAGCTAAAATGTCTACTGTCAGAACACTTGTTGCATTAGCTACAGCAAAAGGATGGACTTTGCATCAGATGGATGTGAAGAATGCTTTCCTACATGGTGAGTTACAAGAAGAAGTATATATGGACCAGCCACAAGGATATGAAGATTCAAAGCATCCAGAATATGTTTGCAGGTTGCAAAAGGCTTTGTATGGGTTGAAGCAAGCCCCTCGTGCATGGCATGCAAGGATTGCTGATTACTTAACCAGCATTGGGTTCTCTATGTGTGATGTAGATCACTCACTATATGCAAGGAAGGCTGATGATGTCATCAGTATTGTGGCTATTTATGTTGATGACCTGATTGTAGGTGGTGATAATGAAGAAAGCATCAAAGAGGTAAAGAAACTTCTTATGAAGGAATTCGACATGAAAGATCTTGGTGTGCTACGCTATTTCTTGGGCATTGAGTTTATACATACAGAAACAGGTATATGGATGTCGCAAAGGCAATATGCCTTGAATATGCTGCAAAAGTATGGTATGGCTGATTGTAAGCCAATTTCTATGCCGTTAGATCAGAATTGGAAATTGGATACTACATCAGGTGAAGCATTGGAAAATGCTATTATGTACAGGAAAATTGTGGGAAGTCTTATATATCTCATAAGTACAAGGCTTGATCTAAGTTATACTGTTGGACTTGAAAGTCAGTTTATGCAGGTTCTCAAGAAGCCACATTTGGATGCTCTGAGGCGCACTCTACGTTATGTGAGTGCTACTTTGGATTATGCATTGTTTTATGAAGCTCGTGTGGAGTTGCAGGTTCATGGATACACCGATGCAGATTGGGCTGGTAGTACTCCAGATAGAAGATCTACTAGTGGCTTTCTTTTCTCACTTGGAGGTGCAGCTATTACATGGAGCAGCAAGAAGCAACCCAGTGTTGCTTTGTCGAGTATAGAGGCTGAGTATAGAGGTGCTGCAATGGAAGCATGTGAGGCATCATGGCTGGAGATGTTACTTGCAGATTTAGGTATGGAAGTGCAAAATCCTATCACTATCTATTGTGATAATCTTAGCAGCATACAGTTAGCACGGAACCCTGTTTTCCATGCTCGAACAAAGCATATTGAGGTACATTATCACTTCATCAGAGAGAATGTATTAGCAGGTGATATTGATCTTGTTTATGTGAGAACAGATGAGCAGGTTGCTGATATTTTCACCAAAGCACTTGGAGCTGAGAAGTTAAAGAAGTTTTGAGAGATGCTTGGATTACAGGATATGGCGTTGAGCTTGAGGGGGAGTGTTGAGATATCAAGCTCAACATGTGATGATCTAGGATGACACGTACCAGTTTTTCGTTTCTCTGACATGTATAGTGGTCATACCGATATATGTTAGGGATACTTCATTGAGCTTTATTAGATTTATCTACCGAGAGTGATGGCACATTTGTTTCTTGCCAGCTCACTCATTCGCAGATATTAGGTTTTTCCTTGTGTACTGATCTTTATATATTGCACTTGTTGTATTCTTGTTTTTTTAGGTCATTCTTGTACATTCCTTTTATGTAATAGAAAAAGAAGAAGAAGATCATTCTTCCTTGCCTCAATCTGTGTGTGTGCTTCTCCTTGAGAGTGAGAGTGTGTGTGTGAGCTCTCTTCCTTATCTCGTTCCTCGTGACATCATACATATTCCGATTTCTGTCCCTACATCTAAATATTCTAGTAAATTTTGTACATTCACTCATCCATCTATTTCTGTTCACATAGAGTGGTTGAAATTTTGACTCCCACATTATAATTTAACATTTGTATATATGACAGTGTGCATAAGCAGTGGCTTACGTAACATTATACACATGTTGTCTAATCTTTCTCTATCTTTGTCTCATCCTTTTTATGATTAAGTGTAGTATGTTCATGTTTTGTCAATATCGGAAGATTGTTGGAATCTGTGTTGTAAATCCTGGATCTATGGAACTTGGACTTGTGGTATTAGTAATGGGCCTACTAAATTTCCAACAGCTAATGGCCAAGGAGATTGACATTTCTTTTGTTCCAACTAAAAAGCAAGAAGCAAATATGATGACGAAGGCACTTGATGGAATAAAGCTTTGTAGATTTAAATCAATGACAGGTATTAAAACTATTAGAAAATCAAGACTGAAGCATACTTTAGCTAGAGGGGGAGCTATTGGAACATCAAGCTTACACTAGGGTTGAGGTGGATTTGATCTACATCAAAAAACTATCATTTGGATTACGTCAAAAGAATATCCGTTGGAGAGTTTTTTTACTTAAGCTCATTGATTGTATTTTCTTAAAAGATTTTTTATGGATTATGTAAAATTAGACCTGCGCATAACCCTTTGCAACAAGCCTAGCCTTATACCTATCAACTGTACCATCAGGTTTACGCTTCAGCTTGTATACCCACTTAGTGCCAATGGCCTTCTCGCCAGGAGGCAAGTCACATAAAGACCATGTACCATTCTTCATTATAGCATCATATTCAGATTGCATTAGCCAACCAATTTTCTGAATTATGTGCTTCATCAAAAGAAACAGGCTCATTCTCATCACAAAGACTAGACGCAACCATAGCATAGCAATCTGATGCAAAGGAGGCACTATGAGAGCCTTAACGAGTACGATATGACAAAGGTGCATCTAATTTGCTGTCACGTAAAGTCTACACCAGCCATTTTGGCATAGTTTTTGCCTGCTCAATATCAGCTCTCTCATCAACAAGTGCATCATGTAAATCTGCATAAAAAATGGAATGATCTGGATCATCATATGAAACCTGCAAAGGCTGAGAAGTTGCCTCATTAGGACCAACACTAGACTGTCCACCTGTAAAAAGAGGCATCAAAGTATCATATAGGTCTTTGGAGCTAACAGATGTCTCCTTAGTACATGAAAGCAATGGCTAAATAGCATGTTCCACAAAGACAATATCACGGCTAACCAAAATGCATTTAGTCTGTGGATGATACAGACGATAGCCTTTACTTTCAGAACCCAACAAAAATACATTTTACTGCCTTATCATCTAATTTTCTGCGATGTTGTTTAGGCACTAGTGCATATGCCAAACAACCAAAAACACGCAGATGAGCAACAGATGGCTTGCGGTCATGCCAAGCCTCATATGGAGTGATAGACTGAAGCGCTTTAGTGGGATACCTGTTTAGTACATATGCTGCACACATGACAGCCGCAAGCCAAAAACTATGTGGTAAAGCGTGACTCTTCACCATGCACTTCGCCATCTCCATGAGTGACTTGTTCTTTCGTTCAGCAACTCCATTCTGTTGAGGTGTATACGGCACTGTACACCGGTGTTTTATCCCACGTTCAGCCAGAAATGCATTAAAATCAGAAGACATATATTCCCCCCCTCGATCACAACAGAGGGTGTCCATTTTACATGTTGACATATTTTCAGCCAAAACCAAAAACTGTTTAAAGCACGTGAACACTTTAGACTTTGCTTTGAGTGGATATACCTATGCATGCCTAGAAAAATCATCAATGAAATTCACAAAGTAAAGGTAATTTCCAAAAGAGGGTGTCTGCATAGGACCACATCACTATGTACAAGTTGCAATTTCTATGTGCCCGAACTGAACCATCTTTTGGAAAGGAGGAATGCTGCATTTTGCCCAAAATACAACCTTCACAAACATGTTTTCGAGGTGCCTCAAGTTTGGGCAAAGAGGACACCATTTCAGATTTCTGCAGGCCTAGCAAACTAGCAAAATTCAGATGACCAAAGCGTGCATGCCAAAGCTTTGCATCTAACATAGCCTGAGAATCATTTACTGCACATGCCAAATCTTTTTCAGATCTTTCATAGTCTATGAGCTTATACAACCCACGACATAAAATGCTAG
Source organism: Ceratopteris richardii (assembly GCA_020310875.1). NCBI lineage: Eukaryota > Viridiplantae > Streptophyta > Polypodiopsida > Polypodiales > Pteridaceae > Ceratopteris > Ceratopteris richardii. The sequence goes on along the minus strand of CM035423.1, from coordinate 169,911,820 downwards.
AATCAATAATAACATCGCCATTTGACAGATCATGAACTGTACATCAGTCATCAATAAATTTCAAAACCAAGACAATCTTCACTAATGTAGAAACTGATAACAAATTCTTCTTGATCCCTGACACAAATAAAGCATTTGACAAAGTGAAAGAACTACCATCAGCAGTGGTCAAAATGATCTTACCAACTCCCATAACAGGATAAGAGGAGTTGTTGGCGCATGTAACAGTATTCCCTGTAGGGGTAGGCTCGAGTGAAGAGAAGAAACTGCGCTGCAAGGTAAAATGTTTGGTCACCCCACTATCAAAGTACCAAACATCTGAGTCTACTGCAGACATGAACTACTCATGAGAAGATGGGTCAAAACTGCAAACAGTAGTGAACACCCATTCTTCTTCCTACACAAGATTAGCAGACTCCATTTTTCGTGTAGAGGCTTCTGCAACAACCATTCCAGCCTCTTTCTTCTTTGCCTCTTTTGCAGCTAGTTTTGGACAGTTCTTTATGATATGATCATTCCCTTTACAGTACTTACAAAACAATTTTCTGCTTTTCTGGCTTTTTTCTCATCTTTGTCTTGGTTCTTTGAATGTGCAGCAGTTGCAGATTTCGGCTTACTAGTAGAAGAACTCCATTTTCCTTTGCCCTTCTGACTAGCCAGGAAAGCTTGATCTGCAACACGCATAATGGACCTGTTTTGCCTAGACTGATCTTGCTACAACAGAAAAGAGACTAACTCCTCAAATGACAAGGCATTTGGATTGCCTTTCATCATCAACCGAAGAGTAGAAGTAAAACTCTGATATGAATCAGGAAGACCATTCAGAACGGTCTGCACAAGTGAGCTATCTGGTATAACCTCATCAGCAGAAATCAACTGTTCCTTCAAGTCTTTGATCTTTGTTAAGAAACTGTCCATAGAATCACCTTCATTCATGTGCTCACTCTCCAACTGTTTTCAGAGGTAAGCAACACGAGCCTCATTCCTAGCTTGGTACAATGTGGTAAGTATATCCCAAGAATCCTTAGCTGTCCTGTAAGAGCAAATATGAGGAATAATGGCACGTTTGACAGACAAAGCTATCAATGCATGTGCCTGGGCATCTCTGCCATCCCAACGAATCTGCTCTGTAATAGGTGCAACAGGAACAACAACACGAACAGGAATCTGCACAATATCATCTTCGACACCATCTCCATCAGCTCCAGCACCTGTATTTGCAGTACTTGTTGTTACAGGTGTAACAGGACGTCTTTCAACACCCTGCACAATGTTCCACAATCCTTTTGCAACCAATACATGTCGCATCATATAAGCCCATAATGGGTAGTTGGTACCATCCAACTTATCCTCAACTGCCAACATACGGAATACATCACTGCTTTCAGCCATGGCTGGTGACTAAAATACCTTGATGTAGAAAATTGAATGTATCTCAAAAAGTTGAACAGAACTGCCCAGACAAATTCTGCTCGACCTGTAGCAGACGTCGAGACGCTTATACTGTCGAACAGAAACTGGTATATACCTTTGGTACCAAAAGACGAAATAGCCTGCACAAGTGCTACGATAGCGCGTTCGGAGGCCGAAACGAGCTCAGATCACGATTTTGGCACTACACAGCAAAGCTGTTTTGATCTCTGAAACACCTTGAGTATGCTCACCAAATTTCATGCGAATCTGAGACTATAAACGGAGGAGTGTCGACGGTGCCCTAGATGAAGTGACGACCTGCTCTGATACCAATTGTTGGAGTTAGACGTCTGCATAAGCACGCGAACAATACAAGGAAGAAGAAGAAGCTTGGAGCATAACACACAATACTGAATGTATTACTAGAGAATGTACAAAGATAAGTAGCCCATCAAGGCAATAGGCGTATATACAAGCTGGGGAAAAAAACCTCCTAAAGAGGGAAAAAAATGCCCCCCTCGGTCCTAGTGTGTTCACACACATCACTACCTAAATATATCAACAGATCTCATCTTACTCGTCCAAAATCTCTAAGTTTTACCAAGTAGAGATTATTTTATGAGTATGTTCATAAAATAAGCCCAATCCTTAGGAAAAGATCTGATTTCTCTCATTGTCATCCACCGTATTTAGTCTTTTGGTCCTATTGAAAAAGTAGTCTCTTAAACCAAATATTTGGATAGAACATTATTTAGATGGACAATCTTTCCAAATATTTACATCTTTCATCCTTTTCTTCTTATCATCCATAAAATGGGATGTTTTTAACCCTTTCCTACTAAAATTTGCTTGGTTTCAGGCAATTGAGATTGCTCAAACACACTAAACATGGAGTTTCTTGTTTTGTGGTACAACAAGGATATTGACAAGTAAAAAACAATCAATTGCACTACTTCACTTAAAATAATCATTTGTTTTTGGTTGATGCCATCAAGCAAAGTGAAATCTTTACAAACTTGAAGCTCCATCTTTCTTATATGTTCCTCTAAAGACTCAAAACTACATTACATATTGCATTATTTATCATAATTTACTAACACATACTCTCTACTTTCATCCCTATCACTTTGTGTGTGTTTCTTCTCGGTTCAATTTTTCTCTATCTAGATGTAATAATGTTGGTGCAATTAGCAAGCCTAAGAGTTTTGCTAAACTTGTTGGATTACTTTCACCCTTCATCACATAACACATGATAACTTATGCTTGCAAAATTTCAAAGGTTATTCCTTGGACTTATCTCAGTTAATTGTAAAAAGGCCAAAAGGAGATGGAATCTCGTGATGATAGAAAGCTAACTCCACGAATTTTGTTAGTTGGAATCAAAGTTATATCATCCAAAAATCTAGGATCACTTTTAGGTGAAGATCTCATTCAAATTCAAATTTATGTATAAATACATCTTCTTCAAGTCACATGATATCTCGAGCTATTTTCATAGCTTTGGGCTGAGATTTTGAGCCTACATTGTACTCACTACAAGTGAGAGTAGTCCTCCATATCACCCATGTATTATATGTTCAATATCAAACACATTCTATTTCATTATCTTGAGTAGCGATTCGTTGTATGCTACTAGAATACCTTTATGTACATAGTGAGCTTCTATGATCAATTTCTCTATGTGTAAGTATGCAACTAATATAATTTCACTTGGATGTAAGAGTTTCATGTACCATATCTATCAAGTGTCATTGTCATTGGATCACTAGAACTCAAGATATGAATGTTTGAAGTTGACTGTGTCTCCACTTCATCTTGCTCTTGAAAAGTCAGGGTGGACCCCTAGACTTGTTAAGCTCATTTCTCTCTATGTGGTTCAGTTAAATTCATCAAATATCTTGATTTAGTTAGCTATAAACATCAATTAGATGTGTGAAAAATCTCTTTGGTCAACTCATACCAGGTTGTGAGATCTAAACATTTTTGTGTGACCTTCAATTCCCAAAATAGAATGTTTCATCAATATTTGTGAAGTAGAAGTTATTTGGTTTGATGCAAACATTTGGAAATGATATTAAAAAGAACTTGGTGACTCTCCATGCATATTTAGGAAGCTAAAGAAGTATAATAAGCATTCCTGAAGTCACATTGGCTATTGTAGACTAGGTTTTTACAAACACCCACTCATCTTCGCATTTATTCCATCACCTCTTCATAGTGGTATTAGAACAACTAAGCATCATGGGTGATAAATTCACCTCATGCATTGAAAAGTTAGATCAAGGTAATTACTCAAAATGGTCACTTAGAATGGAGGCTTATCTACAAGGAAGGAATCTCTATAGTTACATATATAGAGATGAGATGATGCCAATACTTAGAAGTAAGGACCAACCAATACAAGAGAAGTAGGAAAGGTTAAGTGTATGGTGCTCAAAGGATGCTTTGGCAAGGTCATACATTCTCAAATCTATCTTTGATTTTTTACTTGATACATTAAGAATTTCAAGACCTCTCAAGAAACATGGAATGCTCTTGAAGCATTCTTCTCATCAAGTAGCAAGGCAAGGAAGAATCAGTTACGGATGGAGTTTACAACACTCAAGAAGATGTGCAAGCAAAGTGTGACTGATTTTGTCACTAAGATGAAGGACATTGTAGACCAACTTGCAAGCATTGGAGAAGTCATTGATGAAGAAAAATTAGTAAGCCAAGTCATCAATCGTATCAAGGCTGATGATACATGGGAAGCCTTCACCACATCCATGGACCTCTTTATACATGTAAATTCTTGATTTTAACACCCTCATGGGACAATTGTTTACACATGAAGAAAAGCTTATGAAGAACAAAGAAAACCAAAAAGGTAATAAATCCTCTACTCTCTATACAGATAAGAATAAAAGCAAAGATAACAAAGGCAAGGGTAAGAAGTTTGAGGATGAAGGTGTTGGAGTTTGAGGTCTGTAGAAGCATGTGAACAACATAAGCAAGAAGAAGATTAAGATTGAAGAAAAATACACAATACTGAATGAATTACAAAGATAATGTACAAGTAACCCATAGGGTTATAGGCGTATATACAAGCCAAGGGAAAAAACCTCCTAAAGAGGGAAAATTGTGCCCTGACAATCCTAGCATGTTCACACACATCACTACCGGAATATATCAACAAATCCCCCTTGGGAGTGATGCGGTGAACAAGGAGCTTGCACTTATGTATAAGGAAGTACCATGCTATGTGGAATCGATCCACAAAAGGAAGTAAGCCCAAAGCTTTGTGGAAAGCTTCAAAATTCTCCCTCACGAGAGCCTTTGTGAAAAGGTTTGCAACATTCTCTTATGTGGGCACATATGCTCTCCAACAGAGAACCTCCCCCTGACATAATGATATTGCACCTCAATGTGCTTAGTGCGAGCATGGAACAAAGGGTTCCTCACAACCGCCAATGCACTCTAGCTGTCAATAAAGATGGTGGTGGTAGAAGATTGACCAACACCCAAATCAACCATAAGGCATCTAAGCCACATACACTCAACAATGAAAGCTTCCCTATACTCAGCATCACAACTAGAAGTGGCCAAAATTGGTGGCTTCTTGCTCAATGGAGATATTCATGAGCTAGCATGAAGTAAAAACCATTGGTGGACACACAAGTGTCATAGAAACTAGCCCAATCAGAGTTTGAAAAAGCAAGTAAATCTGGTAGTAGTGACCCTCTCTCGGGATAAAACAATACAAGTAGCTAAGTACCACTCAAGAGAAAAAGATGCGCTTAACCACCTACCAATGCTTGACACCTGGGCAATGCATAAATGTGCTCTTTTTGAGACAACAAACCGAATATCTGGCCGAGTAATGCATAAGTAAATCAAGCATCCAATAGCCTGCTGATAGAAAACAACATCAAATGCATCTTCAACATCATGAAGACTCAACCGTAAGCCTATGTCCATAGGAGTGGTAATAAGTTTGCAATCTTCAAGGCCAAAACACTGCAATAATGTGTTAGTATACTTCATTTGATACAAAGCTATTCTGCCATCAACTTGCATAAACTGAAGTTGACATCTCAAATGCACCAAAGTTGACATCTCAAATGAGGCATGCAAATTAGCCTTAAAATTAGCAATATGCTTCTCATGAGGACCAGTGAGCAACCTGTCATCAACATAGATGACAATGATAAGAAGCACATCATTTGCATGCTTAATATATAAGGTGCTCTGAATTGGATTATTCTCAAAACCATGTGCAATCAAAAAGGCATGTATCTTTTTATACCAAGCACATGGTGCTTGCTTCAAACCATATAATGCCTTTTTCAACCTGCACACTTTGTGTTCATGCCGTTTTTGCACAAAACCATGGGGCTGAAAAATGTACACTTCTTCATGCAAGTCACCATTCAGAAATGTAGTTTTAATTTGCAATTGATGTACATTCCAACCATGATGAGCTACAAGTACACATATGCTACGAACGGTGGTCATTCAACATGTAGGAGCAAAGGTCTCATCAAAATTAATGTGTCTTTCTTGAGCATAACCCTTTATAACAAGCCTAGCCCTATACCAGTCAACTATTCCATCAGGCTTACACTTTAGCTTGTATACGGACTTAGTGCCAATGGCCTTCTTTCCAGGAGGCAAGTCACATAAAGACGAGGTACCATTTTTCATAATAGCATCATATTTTGATTGCATAGCAGCCATGCAGTTTTTAGAATTTTATGCTTCATCAAACAAAATAGGCTCATTCTCATCACATAGATTAGAGGTAGCCATAGCATAGCAATCTGATGCAAAAGAAGCACTATGAGATCTTGAATGAGTATGATATGATTAAGGTGCATCTAATTTGCTATCTTGTAGAGTCTACCCCAGCCATTTAGGCATAGTTTTTGCCTCCTTTATATCAGTTCTCTCATCAATAAGTGCATCATGTAAACTTGCATAAGAAATGGAATGATCTGCATCATCATGTGACACTTATAAAGGCTGAGAGATTGCATCATTTGGACCAGCACTAGACTGTCCACCTATAAAAAGAGGTAGCAAGTATCATACATATCTTTGGAGCTAACCGATGTATCCTTAGTACATGAAAGTAGTGGCTGAATCACATCTTTCATGAAATCAACATCACCGCTACAAATCTTGATGATCAAAATGTATTTAGTTTGTGGATGATACATATGATAGCCTTTGCTTTCAGAACTCTACCCAACAAAAATACATTTCACTGCTTGATCATTCAATTTCGTGCATTGTTGTTCAAGCACTAATGCATATGCCAGACAACCAAAAATGAAGGGCTTTGGTGTGCAGAACAAGAGGAGGAAGGAGGAGATGGAGGGAGAGAGAAGAGAGGAGAGACGCACAGATATGCGTGGGAGCCTCGAAACCCACATAATGATTTTTCTTGAGGCAATGCTCTATATATGATGTATATATATGAATATGGGGGTAAGGTCACATGACCCTTACATCCCCAACAATCTCCCACTTAAGGGTCAATGTGACCGTAAGTGGTAAGATATACAAAGAATGATGTAGGACTATACAATAATGTACAGGAAGAGTCCGGATCTCCACCCATACCAGATCAGCCTACACCAACTGCCTCGAACAAGGTGTATCCATGCACCTCAAACTGCTTTAGACTCATATCGATAAGAGTCGAGCTCACATCTGACTGATGCAAGAACTGATGAAGTTCCTGCAAAGCTCCCACTCGCTCTATGCCTATGTCAATCATCAAACGACTGACAACTCCAAGTGCAAATGCTCCAATAGCAACTGCAATCTCTGGTCTCGAGCATAATAACTCGTACATCAGACTCCCGAATGCTGACGAAACATGTGCTATCTTGGCTAACCTAAGTATGTCGGCCATGCCTATATCCAAGGCATCCAAAGCACTATCATCAAGACCAACATGTCCTGATATATCTATGTCAACATCTGGCATGAGCGAATCCAAGAATGACTGCATAACTGCTGACTCCTCAGCATCTAAATCAGCCATGCTCACAACCAAGGATGTATCTAGCTGTGCATCATGAGAGCTAATATGCTCTACCATACACTGTGTGTCATGAGAGCTGTAATAAAGTAAGTCTATGATCCAAGGGTCTGGCCGGTTCAGACAGATCTGAAATCGGACACCGTTTGGTCATCCGTGTGTATGACCAAAGATCTCGAGTTTAGACTTACTAGGAGGTCTTATGCTCTTGTGAACAAGTGATCCACTTAGCTTAGTGGTTAAGTCTCAAGGATGTGAAGGAGGAGGTCTTGGGTTCAACCCCCATGGGGTACATGGGGAGAGTGTTTTGCCCAAAGAGCTCTAGAGCCTTCTAGAAGCATCCACTTGAGTTAACTCGAGTTAACTAGGACACTTGGCGCACATGTAGTTACATGGCTGACACTTGGATGGTTAGTATCCACCTGCCCAAGAAGGCAGTCCCCTGGAGAGAGCTATATATAGAGGCATTTGGTTGGGAGGAGAGTCATCTCTCAAGCTTGTGGTGGTCGTAATTCTTAGATTGTTGCAAGAGCTATCGTGCTCTACCACACCAAATGTATCATCATGCTCCATATGAGCTAAATGCACAACATCAACACCAAGATCAAACTGATGATCACACTCTAACTGAGTATCATCACAATGCTCTACATGAGCATCCACATCATGCTCTAAAGCATCCAACTGATCATCTGAAGTATGCTCCATATGAGCATCCATATGATCAACCAAACCATGCTCTATATAAGCATCATGAGCATCCAAAACATGCTCTACATATGCATCCATCTGAGCATCTGAATCCTGCCATACATGTGCATCATGAATGTCAATAGACCTATTTGTAGGTAGACAAAATGAGACATGACGAGTTTCACATCGCACATAAGGCTGAACTCCCACTGAGACGAGAGTGTCTCTCACATGAAGTACCTGCAGTGGATACCTGTGCCCAATCCTAGCACCTCTGACAAGCATAAGCTGTCCCAACTGCAACTGAAAATGATGCTCACCAAGGAATGCATAATATCTGCTCTCCTGTAACTGGCTAAATGAAATCAAGCTCATAGGGAATGAAGGCACATAGCGTACATGTCTGAGTATAAGTGATGCTCCACTAGGTAGCATAAGGTATACATCTCCTGCACCCTCAATGTCATATGTCGTACCATCAGGCATATGCACACATCCACGACTCTCACTTGAGAATCAACAAAACCACTCACGATGTGGAGTAACATGAAAAGTGGCTAATGCATCAAGCAACCAAGCCATATGCCTGCTATCCAATGAACAAGAGGAATCCTGAGATGAATCATAGGAGAAAGTGATATCACTATCACTAGCATAATCAACTGCCATAGACTCTCTTGAAACCACTACCTGATCTGCATCACGTGAATAGCTCTGACGTCGTCGTCGCATCCATCTGAAGCAACGTCGTCGAGTATGGCCCTCATGACCACAATGCCAACATCGAAGTCATCGATGTGATCTATGTCTCACATGAGTCAATGGACTCGCATACATGTCATGTAGTCTCTGCCATAATGCACTACTCGTCTCCTCATACATAACAAACTCATATATAGAATCCACAAGCTGTAATCGGATAGTGGAGCTGGCCAATGCATCCATATCCATCCATACATGGTCGGGCATGTCACGAGGCCTCTGTGCATCTCTATGCACATACATATGTAACCCTGCACGAACCAATGTATGCCACATCTGAGCTTTCCATCTCGAAAAGTCAGTGCCATCAAATCGAGAAGACACCATGCTGGCAATCCAATAGACTAGCAATGTAACAAGAGACTAGAAACAATACTCTATCCTGAATAGGATCACACCTGCATGCATCTAGCATGCACATAAAACCATGAGCATAAGCTTGCTCACCAAGTCTCCAAAAGTGACCAAGTAGATGTGAAAGAATCCTCGGAAAATTTTGGCAGAGTATCCCCTGTAAACTGAGCAATCAAACAAGATAACCAATAGCAAAAGAACAATGAGTAATCTGTCACCACCTGTCACTGATCAAATCAAGAAGATAATGGCAACTACATGTGCCAAAAAACTAATAGCAATACACGCCAATACAATGGCAATACAACTCCCACTCAAGAATAAATATGCAAGATGGTCCAACCTGTCACAAACAATGTGTGACCAAGTCCAACTGAATGGAGATAATCAATGATCCAAAGCTATCACACAAGCTTCAAGATCCACTAGAGCTCCTTTCTAGCATAAAAGCTGGTGAAATTTCAGCAGCATCTCCTCTGTAAAATGGACTCTAGAACCAAAATAACTGTGTACTTGAGCCACGAAGACTCAAGGACTTGTGCCACTGAGACTATACCTCAATTGCCACACAAGTGCATATAGTGGGATCCTTTTCACACATTTAAATGTCAATCCTAAGGAGTGACTCGCCAAGTGTATGAAGACGTGTGCACACGTGATAGAAAATGAAGTGGTTCAGCTATTCACATATGAGAAAAGACTACTACCACTCACACCTACTGAAATACTGAAAGTATTGCCGCAAGCCTCTTTTCAGCAGTTTTGGTATTTTGAGATTTTCTCCCAGCCCAGAACTCCGAACATAGGCAATAGGGTACTCGTTTCGAAGCTCTCGACGAGACGAATCCAACGGTGGTGGTTTCACTCAATTCTGACCACTCTGCTTCAAGTTATGGCAGAAACAGTGAATTACGGGAGTCACAAACACCCGCGCCACAACTTCTCCTAGCTTACGCACGCACTACAGCAGCTCAAAACAAAGGGGAAGGGGTAGATAACAGTCCTACACATGCATTTCATGCATCACACACACATACAAAAGCAAAATAAAGATCAAAATCAGCAAGAAAGAGGCAAACTCGAAAATTCAGAAGTGCTCCTTCTTCACAATGACAAGAGGTCTTTTACAATGAGTCACTTTTGACTTATATACTAGTGCCCTAAGTTTGGTCCTTTCACACAAGAGACCGGCACTTTATTCACTAAAAGACTAATTTCCTACTATTGTACATGGGTAAATCACTAATCTTCTGTGGGGATGCATCTAGAGGACTCCTCTAGTGCATTTACAATGGAAAATATATACAAGAGTGGTTATGATACAAAAGTTGTGTCCCCAAATCGGAAAAATTTTGGGGCCCGTCTTTTTCTCTGCTTTGTGCGCTCTTTTATCTTTGCAACACTCTCCCCCTCTTCGTCTTTGTCGTCCCTTGACAGACTTTGCTTCGCGAACGCGTCCCGTGGGTAGTGTTGCCTGATTCTTGATCTTGCATTACGTTTTAGAGGCGCTTCAGCTTTTCTCCGCACGCTCCCCTTGGTCAGTATTGTCTGCAGTTAAACAGACATGTAGATTCGATGGCCTTCTTGATTCAAGCTCTACAACTCGAGAGCCTGATGCAGTTGTCTTGCCTGTTGACTTGGGTTGCCACGCACGCCACCAGTGACTACGAATGTGCTGTTCTTAGTCACCCTCTTAAACTTTTCAGCCTCTACCCCTTTGTAACTTTTGGTCCTCTGATTTGTCCTGGTTGCACACATCTGACCCTGTTGTATTGCTTTGAGGCTGTTTACTTCTTTTCCACCGTGCATGACCTGGATGATTTCTCTTTTTGCCTGATGCGTGCCCCTGCGGGGCTCTGTGCAGAGATGGGTAATGCGCCCCTGCGGGGCTTCCTGCAGAGATATATTCTTTTTCCTTTCTTAATGAATCGTTCTGGACTTTGATTTTCTTCTTCTTTTCTTTTTGCTTGATTGTCCCTCTACACGTCCCTCCTCCTGAACTCTGTCGTCCTCGACAGGCTTTCTGTGGCGACGTTTGTATGTTTGAATGGCAGTTTGCTCTCGTTGGTTCAGCAGATTTGCATGACATAGCATGAATTCCTTCCATTGCTTTGACTTTACTCCGTCTTCTGGCGCCTGTCTATGATCAGCAAAGAAACTTGTTTCATAGGCCACCAGCCTTGCATTCAAATTGGAAGTCATTTTCACGAAAATTTCTGAATCCATTTCAAAGAAGCCGGTAAAGAATGCTTCTTCAAAAGTTTGCATATATGTTGATGGCAAAAATATGAGGCGAGAATAATATGCCATAATGGTGAGTCGGCTCGGAATGGTTGATAAATCAAAAATAAGAGCCTCAGGCCCTTGCGTAATGCCGATGAAATTCAAAAATGTATATTTAGCATGCTGGAACACCTTCAACACTGTAATGAGCATGCTGAATATTTTGTTGGTCATTTTGACGGCTAAGTCCGGAACTGTAGCATACCTTGCAATCCAAAATTCCATTGTCTTCACCATATATTCTTCTGTAGGTAAGTAATTATGTGGCGGACTAGGTAGTAATGGATAGTTAAGCCACTGATTATTGATATTGCCTTGACGCTGTTCTTCCCAAAATTGCGTCCAAGAGCGTCTGCGGGGTACAGGACAAAAAGATGGATTTACCTGAAGTGCATATGGTGATGCTTCCCACTGTACCCGCAATGTCGGATTCTTCTCCAAAATTTTTCTTCGCCATATCGGATCCGCCTTCTCAAATTCCTCTTGAGTATACTTGAAAGTGTCATGCTGGAATTGAAGGTTGTGATCCGGATCTTTGTTTGTTGCAGACTTTATATACATCTGTGTCTGTTCTTTAAGTAGACCATATGGTACATTGAATGGCTTCAAAATTTGATCCAATTGTTTGTTTTCTATTCGAGCTTCTTTCATTATCTGTATAATTTGATATTCAAAGTCAGCAGTGAGCTGGGACACCAATAGTGCCCTTTCTGGTCTGCTCAGTTCTGCAATTTCTCGTGTGTTAGGTTCTAATGGAACCTCCTTTTCTGCCCTTATTGGTGAATGATACAAGGGGGGAGAGAGAGGACGTACCTCATCCTCCACAGTAGCCGTGGTTTCTGGTGGAACTACTGGTGTCCCCTGCTTTCCTGTTAGCTCTATCGGTTCCTGAAGCCGTCTGATGATTTCATCTTTATTCTTAAGTTCTTCTTCAGCCTTTGTAAGCTTTTCCTGATGTTTGATTAATTCCTGTGCAACTATGTGCATGTGATCTGTGTCTTCTTTGCACTATCGGAAATAATCTTTCTCTGCTTTTTTCCATTTCTTACGTAGAGCTGCAGTGTCATTCATGTATCTTTGTTCCCATTCTGCAATTGTCTCTTGCTCCTGTTTGAGCTGATCTGCCATCTTGGTCAACTTTTCTTCCATGTCTTTTATATCCTCATTTGATTTGTCAGTATCTGTCGGTGGTTGATCACTGAGGAGAGCTGTCATGAGCTCCTTGTTCATGTCCCTTAAGTGGTCTACTTCTTCCATGCTCACCTTGAGCTGTGATTCGAGTACCTTGCTACGTGCATGGATCCTCGTTTTCTCTTTTTCTGTCATGTCTAGTTTCTTTGTGAGCTACAAAACTTGCTCTTTGAGTTTGGCATTTTTCGTTTCTAATATTCTATACTGTGTTTTGGTCGTTTTTATTTCCTCGTGTTTCTTCAAAACTTGAGCTTCTGCTTTGGATAATTTTTTAGCCAGATTCATACCTTCTTTTCGAAGCTCCTGCTTTTCGAGCATGGATTGGTCATAATCTTCATCAGCATCAAGCATCAATTGTTGAGTGTCTAGTGCAGTGCGAATCATATCCTGCACCACAGGCTTGAGCTGAGCTATATCAACATTCAACCATGTCTTTTGTATGTCTGGGGTTTCTCCTGTATGTACATCTTGTCCCTTTGCGACGTGGATCGTTTCCGTATGTGGTTGTCGGACCTGTAGTTGTACTTGCAATTCTGCGTCATCTTCCACCACCTTACAAACCTTCGTGGCACTCCCTTGAAATGTGACATCCATTGGGGACGGTTCTGCCACAACCCTTAGTGGGGTGAAGGGTTCTTCGTCTTCTTGTCCTTCTTCCTGAGGCTTATCCTCTGATAACATTAAATGTTCTTCATCATCAAATTTGCTCTCCTTGTTGTGGGTGGTGGAGACATCTTTCGGTGGAATAGGGTGTTGCCCTTCTTCTTCTGCCTGCTTTTTGGTGGTACTTTGATCTATCAGTGGTGATTGAGCTTTTTCCGTGGGTTCTGCTTGGGCTTCGCCATAGTCTATTTCATTTAATTCGGCCCACTGGCCATCATCCTTCGATTCACTTTGAATGTCTACATCCAATAATGATGTATTGGGCTTCTCTTGGCCGTCGGATCCAGAACTAGAGTTGTCTAGCCCAATTTCTCGATATCTATGTACCTTAGTAAGTTTGCCTTTTGGTTCCTGAGCTTTTGCGGACCGTTGATAATGATGTCCCTGCACTGGCAGATTAATTTGTCCTTCTGTATATTTGTGAGTCTCCTCCAGTGCTTGGGTTAATTCTTCTTCCGTGATCTTTCTGGTTCCTTGAGTAGTGGTTGTAGGCAGTACATGTACTCTCTTTGTTTTTGGTACTTCCTCTTCTGCTTGTTGGACTTCTCGAGGTCGTTTTATGCCTCTCATTGTGCCTCTCATTTGGGGTTGCGAGCTTGTTTCTGCTTCTTCTACTCGCTTGCTCCCTTTCTTCTGTTTCGGTACACTAGCTGCTTTGACAAAATGAGCCAACTCCATTGAAGATGGCATCTCCTGTAGGTACTCGCGCATGCCCAATGCGTGGTAAATCATAATTGTTAGGGCAGTGGTCCCATTGAGGAATTTCTTATTTTCCCATTTCTTCTTTGCCTCGAACAATCTTTCTTGCATATAGGGTGTAAGGTTTACCTGGTTGCCAATCTGTTTTATGGCATGAGACAATAATTGCACAATGATTTTTTGAGGGGCCGTGTATCTGTTCATACTCGGAAAACAAAAGTGTTGGTGAATCAATCTGACTTCTTCTTCTATGTCCACCCTATTGATGTCGACGAAAGTTCTTGTTTTGGCTCCACGACTCTCTTCCTTGACCGTGTTGACACCATCCTTTTCCCATCCAAATGCTTCTTTGATTAAGTCGTGGGAAAATTGAATGACCACCCATTCTCCATTCTTATCCATCACATTGGCTTCTGGTACCAATGGATCATGTAGTGCTGGTCGTAGAGTGTTCATGACTTGTGTACAGCGTTGGAAATCCGGTTTATAGATAGGTAGCTCAAAATATTTATGAATTCCTGCTTTCTTCATGATATCGATTGTGGATGGCAGTCCATGTAAAACTTTGAAGTCCTGGGACATGATCGGAAAGTGATGCTCTGTGTCCATGATCTTTATGTTGGCCAAGAAAAGATATTCCTCCACTGGCTGCTCATCTCTGAACCAATGGCCTTTTGCTCTCGTAAGACATTGGGGAGGAAATTCTTGGACCTCCTCTTGGATTGTAGCTTCAGAGTCTTCAGAAGCCATCTGCACTTACAAGGAAAAGTGCATTAGCTCGAAAGGCTTTCATGAGACCATACAATGTATTGTTGTGATTATGGTAGCTCGTCACTCCGTTCCCCCTTATTGCAAGAGTGGGATTTCTTACCGCCTCTTTTTATATTTTTTATTTTTTTTCTGAAATAAGACAATCATTAGTATAACCGAAGCATAGTTTATGTACATAGTATGTCCATTCCTATCAGTTTAAAGCTAAGATCTAGTCTCACTTGGAGATCGTGCACCACTAGTTTGATGATGTACATCCTGTGCCGAATGCTTGGCCTTGTATTGCGGCCCTATCGTGCTTACTTGAGGTGCATCAGACACTACATGAGTGCAATCGGGTGCTTTATCTCCTCGATCATCCGCTCCTCGTGGTAGCTTTGGTTTCCAGATCCATTTTGAGAACACTGAGAGAGGTCGCTGGGTTTTCTCGATTCGTGCAGCTCCTCGTGTTCCATTTGCTTTATCCATTGTCCGAATGAAATTGGCATTGCTTTGCGACTTTCTCTGATGATTCTTGTGTGTTGATGATTTTTGCCTTATCTGATGTGGTATTTCCTCCTTTGTCCTTACATTCTGTTTAGCTGCTTGTATGACCTGTTTGGGAATCCATATCTGATGTCAGGATCTTTGAGCTTCAAGCAAGGGCTTGGCAATCCATACTTTCACTGGCTCTTTTCGTCTGTAGTTCTTTGTAGCGGGTTTGGTGATGCCTGTTTCCTTCTTCAGAGCGCTTGTGGACGTTTCTTGACTCTGTATTTGATCCTTGCGTACCCACATATATTTAGGTGGGTCTTGGTTCGAGTATCTGCTTATTGGTTTCCCATAGTACAATCTTTGGATGTCTTGAGCCTGTTTAGGAGAGCGCGTCTCCTCATTGGTTGGCTTATCCACAATTGCATTGGACAACTTCGACTCTATAGTGGATGTCGCTAGGATTGAAGTTTCAGCTTTGATGCATTTGCTTTCTGAGTGGTGAGCATAGTTGATACTTTCTTCTGTCGTTTTTTGTACTTCCTCCGATCTTGGTATTGACATGGTTTGGATACATGGTTTCTCTTCAAGTAAGCTGAAAATCTCTTTATGCCCTATCGTAGCTGAAATATAACCTTGGGCTAGATGGATACACGCTTCTGTCTCAATGATCCAGCCGTGTCCTAGAATGAAGTCTGCTATCAAATCGTCATCCTCACATACTAGGACTCTTTGTTCCATCGAGGAATTTCCTAGGTGGAGGGATACATTTGTGGTTCCAATGCATTCTATGGTGTGACCTCCAATTCCTATTAATTGGGCTTTTGTGGGATTCAATTCTAATTGCAGCTCGTCTGCTATTCTCTTCCGCATGCAGCTAAGGCCTGCTCCTGAGTCTATCAATGCATCTATCAATTTATACTCTGTCTTGCCAATCCCTAGGTTTAGGTAAGGTTGCGTTTTACACATACCCGTTGTATCATTATTTTTGACCTGATAGTTTGCCATAGGGATGGGCTCTTCTCCCTGGAGATAGCGTTCATCTCTTTGCTTGATCCACTCTTTCCGTTTCCTAATGCGTTCTAGTGCTTCTTGTCGGGCTTCCTCTCGAATTCGTTCTTCTTCCTTTTTCCTATTTTGAGCTCCTAACAGTCGTGCTAGCATTTGATCAGTCAAAGGCTCCATGAATCGTCTTACTCTGCATCCACTGATGTAGTTGGGAAGAATGTCTCCGTCTAGTGTAGCGAGGTTGACTGCACCACTAGTAGAGATTCCATTTATAATCAAGGGTCCATATCCGCGTTTTTGTAGCTTCTTTGCATGTTGTTTTAGGGTGTATACTAGGACTAAGTCGCCTTCTTTCAGTCCCTTGTCCTTTATATGTGAATCATAATATGCCTTTTGTCTCCGTTTAGCAGCATAGATGCCTGCTACGACTTGCAATCTAGTCTCGTGCAACTTTTCAATTTGATCTAGTTGCTGAGACAATTCATGACCGTTCCACTCATATTGCTGGGCCACTTTCAATGTAGGTACCAAGAAGTCAATTGGCAAAATTGCATTCTGTCCATACACTAGATTGAAAGGCGTGGTTCCAATGGCCGTTTTATATGCCACTCGGAAGGCCCAAATTGCGTGATGCAATTGTTTGTCCCAATCTGACCTTCCATTATTGACAATCTTTGTCAATACAGTGCATAGTACCTTGTTGGAACTCTCAGCCTGTCCGTTAGCTTGAGGATGGTATGGGGCTGATTTTTTATGAATCACTAGAAAGTCATTCATTAGCGACTCAATGACTTTGTTTAGGAAATGCGTTCCTCGATCACTCACTATCTCAATCGGTAGTCCAAAGCGTGTGAAAATATGCTCAAAGACAAATTTTGCTGTAGTTTGAGCATCATTCTTTCTAGTGGCTTTTGCTTCTACCCACTTGGTTAAGTAGTCGGTGGCTACTATGATGTACTCCGCATGTGATCCTTTAGCCGGTGGATTGATAGGTCCTATGAAATCAATACCCCACTTGGTAAATGCTCTTGCACAAACCATGGGTCTTAAGGGCATGTCGTCTCTTCGAATGGGATATTTCGCTCTCTGGCATGTTTCGCAGCTTCTCACATATGTCTCCGCATCCATATGTAGAGTTGGCCACCACAAGCCTGCAAAGAGAATCATCTTGACCGTTCTGTCTGCTGAAAAATGTCCTCCAGCCGCTCCTGCGTGTGCCATCTCCAATATGGGAAGATATTCTCCTTCATGCACGCACAATCTGAGTTGATTGTCTTTTCCTCTTCTAATCAATTGTTTTCCCATTATCACATAATCCTTGCTCATTTCTTCTAGGGATCGCTTCCTTGCTAAACTAGCTCCTATTTCGTGCTCTTTCGTTTTGAGGAATTGTACTAATGTTTTACTCCAATTAGGCGCTATGGTCGAAAAAGGTAAGGACACGTGATCCTCTGGGATAGTTTCTTGGCATTCCACACAATTACTTACATAATCGTGAACATCTTTTGACATGTCAGGCCAATATACGCCTAACCTTTTTAATTCTCGAATAGTTCCATGCATCCCTTGATGGGTTTTCCACTTGTTTATGTGTGCCTGCTGGATTAGTTGCTTCTGTTCGTCCTCCTCAACGCATCTTAATAAGACACCGTTGGGTTCCTTATAATACATGCTTCCAGCAACAATGTGTAAATTTCTTGTTTGAAGAATCTCTTTTTTGCTATCCTTATTTATTGGGTGTTGAGGGCCATGGGTGAGTATGGGAATTAGTCGTTCCGCCCACTTTGGACATACTTCAAGATTAAACAAATACGTATCTGGTAAATCATCCGGTACTCCGCTAGGTGGTTCTCCATGCGTTAGCCTTGAAAGGTGATCCGCTCTTACATGTGTGTTTCCTTTTTTGACTATTACCTCAAAGTCGAACTCCATTAATAACAAGAACCATCGCACCAATCTTCCTGTGTTGCAAGGCTTATTGACTAAATACAACAAAGCCTGATGGTCTATAAAGAACTTGAATTTGTTGGCTAAGAGGTAGTTTCTAAACTTCTTCACTGCATAAACCATTCCTAAGCCTTCCCTTTCAGTAGTCGTATAATTTCTTTCCGCTTGGTTTAATTGTCTACTCGCATAAGCGATTGGATGGTCAAGCTTCCCTTCGTTAGCCGGTTGAGCTAGGATACATCCAATGGCATAGTTCGAAGCATCAACATGAATATGAAAAGGCTTGTTCCAGTTGGGTGATTTTAGAATTGGGGCTGTACTCAGCCGCTTCTTAAGCTCGTTGAAGGCCTTCTCGCACTCGTCTGTCCATGTGAACTGAGTCAATAGACCATATAAAGGCTTAGCTATTATGGCATACATGTGAATAAACCTACGGTAATATCCACAGTGTCCCATAAAGGCTTGTACTTCCTTTGCATTCTTGGGTCTTGGTAGCTCTAAGATAACTTTAATTTTTTCTTCATCCGTGGATATTCCATTCTTTGATACGATGTGTCCTAGGATTTTTCCTTGTCGTACCATGAAGACACATTTCTCAGGGTTCAAACAAACTCTATACTGTCTGCATTTATTGAATATTTTTCTCAGTTCCGGTATATGGTCTGGTCGTTGATTTGAGTATGTACACAGATCATCTACGTATACTTCCATACTTTTTCTCAGAAATTCTTTGAATACATGACACATCAGTCGTTGGATGGTGGCTGGCGCATTAGTGAGCCCGAAAGGCATTACTCTAAATGCATAGATTCCCCATTCAGTCGCGAATGCAGTTTTATGCTGGTCCTCAGTTGCAATAGCTACTTGGTTGTAACCAGAGAATCCATCCAAGAAGCTATAGACCTCCTTGCCGGCAACTCTTTCCAAAAGATGGTCTGTGATAGGTAAAGGGAAACTATCACGTATAGTTGCTGCATTTACCTTTTTCAAATTGATACACACCCTTAGTTTTCCGTTTTTCTTGGGCACTACTACTAGTGGCGATACCCATTCTGTGTGTTCAATCTCATAAATGAATCCTGCCGCTAGTAATTTGTCAATTTCTTCCTTTATTTTTGCTGCGTAAACTTCATTATACGTATAAGGGCGTTGTTTAGAAGGTTTTGCATCTGATGTCATAGGGATTCGATGAGCGCATATGCTGGGTTCTACACCCTTGAGGTCTTTGTACGTCCAAGCAAACACGTCTCGATATTCTCGGATGAGTCGTATGAGATCCTCTTCCTCTTCTTCCGATACATCTTTCCCAATATATGTGCACCTCTCTTCTCCGTCTTCTATCGTTACAACAACTTTCTTGGTTTGTTCCTTGTTGTCATAGGCTTCTCCATCCCGGGCCTCTCGTTTAGGCATTTGAGTGGCTATCTTTCTTTCTTCCATTTCGTATCTTTTAAAATGTTCTGGCACTTCGAAATGGTCTGGTTCCGGTTCCACTTTACTCGTGTCCTCTCTATGCTCGTGTATTATAGGGATGGTTTCGATTGCTAAGACTTTTGTTGATCTTTCTTTTGATTCTTTTTGCATGGTTTCTAAATATTGTTCCTCAGAGTCAAACTCTGGTTCCATTTCTATGCTTTCATACTCTTCTTTCCACTCTTCCTCTACAATTTCCCCTGCTTCCACTTCTTGGAGGACAACCATGTAGAGATTCACGTCATATCCTTCCTCGTCTATACAGTCGTTCATCGTCAATACCTCCTCATTCACACATACATCTAATGTGGCTAGGATTTCCATCCAGCCATGTGGTTCGAAGAGTTCATCTGAAAAAATTTTAGGCATGTAATCGGGGTCTTCTATCGATCGATAGTTAGGGTGCCCTATTGGCCACATTTGTTTTTTACACTCCTTCTTTGCTTCTTTGCACATCCACAACTGGGCATCCTCGTGCATCCAAGATTGGTCACTTGATCCAGCACTGTGAATGGATAGGTCATCTTCTTCTTTGTGGACTGGATTCCATTGTAATGGAGGGAGATCCCGATAAGCGAATGTGTGCAGATTTATCTTGGTAGTGTTCCCTTGATGTTGGAGATATAATGAATCTCTGCCCCAATCTTGTACTACTCGCATCTGTCTCATGAAGGGTCGTCCTAATATCATCTCATAATTGTTTGCCTTTTGGAACTTACATATGGCCAGTGTGTGTTCAAATTCCACTCCACACGTGGTTAACTTAATTCCTTCCAATATTCCTAGGGGTCTCTCCACATGACCGTCTGCTAACTGGAGTTTCATGCGAGTGGGTCGTAAGGCTGGTTTTCCCCACTTTTCCCAAATCTCCTTTGTTGCAATTCCTACTCCTGCTCCTGTGTCTAAGATAGCTTTGGTCATGTACCCATTGTAGATGACAGGTAAACAGGTATTCCCTTCATCTCCTTCACTGAACTCTCCTACTTTATCGACTGGAACCTGTATTGTGGACTTATTTTCCAGTTCCTTTTCTTTTGATCCTCCATTCTTTGGCAGTGGCTTCAATTGATCTGCCATTTGCTTCCATAACTGGGGTTTAAGTCGAAGCAAATCTTCCACCGTTAATTGGCATTGTACTTTTGTTTTCTTTAACTCTGTTAAGTTATGCGAACTCTCTTTTCCCTTTCCTGTTTCTTTTCCATGCACCGTGGGTGCTCGTATTATCACTGACTCTCTTTCGTACTCTCCCATATAGTTAGGCAATGTTGAAATGCTTATGGTCTCCTCTCTACCTCTATCGAGTCTTGAAATCTCCTCGTAGGCCTCCTCGAGGTTAGGATAGGGTTGACAGTTTTCCACATCTATTTCATCAAATGGTGGTGGATCGACACCATTCTTCTTCCATTGTTCTTCTCTGATTCTATCCCACAAGTCCTTGGGCCATTCTGCTTCTAAGTCTGGTATGGCTGATACAGGGCCATCTTGTGCTGTCTCTTGTTCACCTTGGGAATCTTCTTTTCTCAATTCTTTATCCTTTGGTTTGATGTATTCTTCATAAGGTTCCTGTGCAATCCTTGTTTCTGGTAGAGTTGGGATAGTCTTTTCCAGGGTTGTTTGTGCTACTTCTATGAGTTTTCTGCATATGGCTAATCTTTCCTTTTCTAATTCCCCTCTAGGGTAGATTTTTCATGTTGCTCTATGTTTGGTCCCTTTTTGATTCTAGCTTGGTACGCT
Organism: Ceratopteris richardii; assembly: GCA_020310875.1. Classification (NCBI taxonomy): domain Eukaryota; kingdom Viridiplantae; phylum Streptophyta; class Polypodiopsida; order Polypodiales; family Pteridaceae; genus Ceratopteris; species Ceratopteris richardii. The sequence continues at coordinate 169,890,330 of CM035423.1, read as the reverse complement.
TTTAGCCACATATCCAAGTCGTCTGGCTTTGGGTCTGCTAGAATTGATCCGGGCTTTTCCCTATCTGAGCTAGGTTCGATTAGCTCAGGAGTTTCCTTAGACTTCCCTTGTTCTTTGTGTTTACTTGATTTTGCAATTTGCTTTTTACTGTTTGTGCTCTTGTTCTTTGCCCATTTATCCTTGAGTTTCTCTCGTCTTTCTTTCCATTTCTGAGCTTTTGTGTTGCGGGAATTTTCACATGGGTCTTCGGAATCTTCCACTATCTGAGTTGAAGGGCTTATTTTCGTGTTGTTTTTTTGTTCCTCTTCTGATTGCTGTTCTTTTTGTTGTTTGGTTTGGGCTCTAGTGATGGCTTTTAGTGGCACTGTGTACTCCTTATCACTTCCCGATTCTTCTATGACCTCTATTACATTGATTGGTGCAGAACCCTGGTTTTTTACCGGATTCTTAGGGCAATCCCTAAAAAGATGTTCTTTTCCGCAATCACTGCAATATCCTTCCCAGATTCTAGGTGGTGGAGGGTTGTATGGTCGAGGGCATTCTCTAATGAAATGGTCTCCTCCACATCTAAAGCATGGTCCTCTCTGTACTGGTGGTCTACTGGGTGGTCTCATGGGTTGTGGTGCTTTAGGAGCCGTATACATTAGAGTGGAAGTCTCTGCTCCATAAGTCTGATCATAGCCTTCATACCCATAGTATGTAGTCTCATATGCCGGTTCGTATTCCATCATGTAGGCTTCATACGGGTAGTACTCACTTGGTAGGGTTTCGTATACAAGGTTTGCTGATTCTATCTGGGTCATTGTCGTGGCTGGTACTATAGCTCTTTCTAGATTTTCGTCTGGTTGCGCATACTTTACTGGTACTACTTGCTGAGGTTGCGACGGTTGGGGTCCTAGCACTGGTTGTGGTGGTGGGTATGGTGTCTGTTCAATTGGTCTAGGTACTCCCGTCTGTGTTGGATAAGGGTTGTATCTTGGGATCTCTCTGTTCGGGTCTCTAGGTGGATATCCATACGGTCGATACTGAGGTGGTTGGAAAGGGCGTGTTTGCCTATTAAAAGGACAGTTCTCAGTAGTGTGATTAGTGTATTTCTGTTCTATGTGACAGTACCAAGAAGTCCCTTGTTGTTGCTGCCTGTTGTATGGATAAGCTGGTTGTGCACCGCCCCCTCCTCGAACACACAAGTGAGTGGGGTGATCTCCTCCACATAAGCTACATCTCCGTAGCATAGGCAATCTTTGAACTGGGGGTTGATAAGTTCTTTGCCCCTGTGCTCCTAATTTCTTGGCTAATAGCTCTGCTAATTCTTCCACGTGACTGGAGTTGGAAGAAATAGCACTCCTTGAGTCGTCCGATTTAGCGTGGCTGGACTTGCTGTTGAGGTCCTCGGCCAAGTTATCTTCCAAATCAATACACTCCTGAAGACACTCACTCAAAGTTTGTAGTCTTTTCACGTACACTAGCGTTCTCAAGGTTCCGTTAGTGAGCCCATCCAAAAATAATGAAATCATTTTTTGTTGCGTCGGTCTCTCTGTTGCTGGGCATCTATCCACATACTGGTTGAACCTTTTGGCGGCATTCTTCACCGTTTCATTAGGATTTTGTTTGAAGCTGTGAATTAGCGAAGCTGAATTGTGTTTGATTCCTCTCTTAGTGAATTCTCCTATGAATTCTTGAAAAAATTGTTCCATGTTTCCAAACTGATTGGGATCTAAGGGTTGGAACCAGGTCAGAGCTGTTCCTATGAGGGTGAGTCCGAACGCCTCATACTGTACAAAGAAGTCGTCCACTTGTTCCGCTCTTAGGACTTGTTTGAATTCAGCAATGTGATCATATGGTTCTCCTGATCCATCATAAGGGTTTCTTACACACTTAGCCACTTGAATAGGCCTCAGCCTTCTAACTGGTTCAGGTGGTCTGGGCATCACGGGAAGAATAGGGACAGCTGGTCGTATTGGTGGCATTCCAGGCTGTCTTCCTATTGGTGGTTGTGGTCTTACTGGTGGTCTGTACTGGTTTCCTATCCCTGGTTGGGTCTGATAGTGTGCTTGTACTCCTGGCGTGGCAAATTGTACGTGAGCATGATTTGGTACGCTCCTATGGTTGGTCTGTCCTGACGCAGTATTTTCTATTTCTTCTTGATTTCCAAATCGATTTTGTGAGGTTGTTGCCTGCTCTCTCTGAGGAAACACAGGTGTACCCATATAACTTAATCGAGACCTGTCTAAGATACTCACAGGCCAATACCTTCTTTGATCTTTATCTAGGTATGTGAGTCTAGTCTCATCATCCGGGTCTTTCAGTTCATAGAATGTCATGGGGTTCTCTTCTCTCCCTGGTACAGGTGAATCGGTTTGCAACAGTAAGTTTGATCCGTGAATCATATAGAATTCTAACAAATAGTCGTCTTGAGGTATCAAGTCACCTCTCAAGACACGTGACACTCGGGATCTGCCTCTAGGGGTGGTCACAAACTCTTCTGGTTGTGTCCTTCCTAGGTTTTCAGGGTCTGAGAGTTCCCCTCTTTCATTGATCCTTTCCAGAAATTCAGTTACAATGTAGATATGTCCGATCTTGTCTACATATGCACCTCCTTCGTATTTGACAGCTGGTCGGGGTACAATCGTGGCATTCTGGGAAGTTACCATCCTGGCCACAGACCTATTTAAGCCGTCCAGGTAGATTGGAATATCCTGGGCATTGGTGGACACATACTGTAAGGAGGTACGGTAGTCCCCCTCCACAGTAGTCATGAAGCTTCTCGTTGGTGTGGGACCTTGCATGTCTTCCGAGGCCATGTGTAATTCCTCTTCCGAGTCACTAGAGGTTTCTAAGTAAACGGAGTGATGACTAGCCTGGGCTGTACTTCCTACTGAAGATATGATACTCCTGCGACTACTTAGAACTCTTCCTGACCTCAAGTTCATTCACTCTCCCAAGCCTCTCTTTATGCTTCTTAGATTCCCCTTGGGTAGCTCACTCAATGACTCAATTAGTCTGCCAAAAGAAGGGGTCAATCTGGGCGATACCACTCCCTGACGATACTACTCTCGGCGATACTGCACTGGCCGCGATACGATACCAGAGGTCTATGCGATACGATACCAGACACCCAGACGATACGATATCAATCTGGTGTCGCGATACTATTCCGAAAAACAAACGATACGACACCTCGACTATGCACGATACGATACCTGAAAGGCTCGACGATACGACACTAATGACAGTGTCGCGATACTGCCCTGATGAACAGGCGATACGATACCACAGTGGTGTCACGATACCAGAGTTCTCGAGACACGATACGATCTCAAAAAGACCGACGATACGATACCAGATATAGTGTCGCGATACTCCACTCGGAAATATGGCGATACGATACTGACAAGGATCGACGATACGATACCAGAGGTCTCAGGCGATACGATCTCACCGTGATGGGTGCGATCGCGATACCAATCTTGGCGACACGATACCACTACGGTGTCGCGATACCAAGACAAGCAAACAACGTTACGACACTTAGGGAGGGCCCGGTCACGATACCAAAGTAGTGTCGCGATACCCAAGTATCAAGCGACACGATACCACCCGGTAAAGTGAGGTCGCGATACTACAAACTTTAGGCGATACGACACCACAATGGTGTCGCGATACCAAGTCTTAGTACCGGACGATACGATACCAGGGATCCGATACGATCGCGATACCGACTCAGTGTCCCGATACCAAAATAGTGTCGCGATACCAAGGTAGGTATCCAACGATACGACACCTCTGGCGAGTGTCGCGATACAAGGGAATTTTGGTATCGCGATACCAAAACTCAACTGATCGCCATACTCAAGCCAAAAGGTCTCCAAACTTGAAAATTTTTAAACCCCCTTGCACCTCTCACCCTTCTCCTCACTCCTAAGCCTCTGTCTCTCACAAAATATACAATTACTCAAAAATTTTTCCCCCCGCGATACTGCGCATTCCTTTTAATCATTTGTTTGTGCAAGTTTAGAGAGTTTTAGGTATTAAATCTTAATGGGGACTCACCTTGGGTCTATCTAGTTTGCTTCTTGATCTTCTGCACAAGCTTTGAAGCTCTATCCTGCACGATACCACTCTGACGATACCAGTCGCTGCTCGCCACGATACTGAAACACTGGGAAGTGTCGTTTGAAATGAAAATTTTTTGGTTTTTATAGTTTTTTGCACAGAACTTGAATTTTGGGTATTTTTGGTGAATTTTGGGGATTTTGGTCTACTCCTACTCCTCTTCTCCTTACTTCTCCTCTCCTTCTAACCTAACCCTAACTCCTTCTTCTCTTCCCTCCTCCTAAACCTAAACCTAAAACTTATCACACACACCTCAAAGATGAGAAGTGACAAGTGCTGAAATGGTGGACTACTTGCCAATGGCCAAATTTACGTCTACAAGTACGATTCGATCAAACTCGCTCTATAACTATCACGAAGGCACCTTGGTAGAGTGACTCCCCGGCAACGGCGCCAAAAACGTGTGTACTTGAGCCACGAAGACTCAAGGACTTGTGCCACTGAGACTATACCTCAATTGCCACACAAGTGCATATAGTGGGATCCTTTTCACACATTTAAATGTCAATCCTAAGGAGTGACTCGCCAAGTGTATGAAGACGTGTGCACACGTGATAGAAAATGAAGTGGTTCAGCTATTCACACATGAGAAAAGACTACTACCACTCACACCTACTGAAATACTGAAAGTGTTGCCGCAAGCCTCTTTTCAGCAGTTTTGGTATTTTGAGGTTTTCTCCCAGCCCAGAACTCCGAACATAGGCAATAGGGTACTCGTTTCAAAGCTCTCGACGAGACGAATCCAACGGTGGTGGTTTCACTCAATTCTGACCACTTTGCTTCAAGTTATGGCAGAAACAGTGAATTATGGGAGTCACAAACACCCGCGCCACAGCTTCTCCTAGCTTACGCACGCACTACAACAGCTCAAAACAAAGGGGAAGGGGTAGATAACAGTCCTACACATGCATTTCATGCATCACACACACATACAAGAGCAAAATAAAGATCAAAATCAGCAAGAAAGAGGCAAACTCGAAAATTCAGAAGTGCTCCTTCTTCACAATGACAAGAGGTCTTTTACAATGATTCACTTTTGACTTATATACTAGTGCCCTAAGTTTGGTCCTTTCACACAAGAGACCGGCACTTTATTCACTAAAAGACTAATTTCCTACTATTGTACATGGGTAAATCACTAATCTTCTGTGGGGATGCATCTAGAGGACTCCTCTAGTGCATTTACAATGGAAAATATATACAAGAGTGGTTATGATACAAAAGTTGTGTGTCCAAATCGGAAAAATTTTGGGGCCCGTCTTTTTCTCTGCTTTGTGCGCTCTTTTATCTCTACAACAATAACCATGTGGGAATCACCATCCACATATGCCAAGAATCACACTGGCAAATAGATATCAATCAATGACCAAATGCTAATAACGGTGACAAACAAACGTGTAACTAAGGCTCCAATCTGGATCATGTACTTGCAAAGAAAACGAAGATACAAGTACCAACTAAGATCCAATGTCAATCTCTCATATAATGATGTGCAATCGAAAAGTAAATCCATAAACAAGTGGCATAAGCAAGATATAGACCACAATGCCACTATACATCCATGATCGAACTCATGATGACCTAAACCTCAAAAAGAGTATACCACAATGTCATCTTACATGCCAAACGCGTGACAAGATCATGCTCTACTCTCATATGGAGGAGCTAACACAATGATCATACATGTACAATGTTTTGAAGCTATGAAAATAAGAGCTTGCACACCATAAATTCTCTCTCGAAGAAGTTCCAAAGCAAATTCAACCTCCAAGTGCAATTAGTGAAAATGTGCTGCTCTGTGTTTTGCTGTTTCAGAGGTGATAACTTCTGAATATGAATTTTTGGTCTTCAGCAAACTTCAAGATCTTTGTCTTGGCTACGTAACGAGATAAAGAACACCTCAATCGAAGGTGCGTAGCTCAAGATATGCATAAAACAAGCATCTGCTGTCAATTTCACTATCACCTACAACACTGCTACTCTGTATTTTGCAGTTTCAGTGACTTTGCACTGAGAATCTGAATCTGAGTTCTTCTACAAAGTTGTAGTTATCTTTTCAAGCTACTAGCAGCAAGTTGAATCATCGCATTCCGATCTGTAGAACTCAAGTTATGACAAAAAAACCGACCTGCTGTCCTACTCAATGTAGATTCGCCTTCTTTAATTCTCTGCGTTTTTTGAATTTTCGGCACTTCAGAAGTCCGAACCAGGTTCTGCGCCCTTTTGTGAAGTTGTAGTTCTCTGTGTTAGCTACGCACAGAACTTTAAAACGCGTCAATCCGAGCTTTGTAGCTCGAGTTATGAATGAAATACTGAACAGCTATCAAGAGATGCCGACCTGCACTTCTACCTCTTCTCACCTAGGCTTCCATTGAAGCTTCTTGCACACCAGCCTTCAGCATGCTCTGATACCAATGAAGGGCTTTGGTGTGCAGAACAAGAGGAGGAAGGAGGAGATGGAGGGAGAGAGAAGAGAGGAGAGACACGCAGATATGCGTGGGAGCCTCGAAACCCACATAATGATTTCTCTTGAGGCAATGCTCTATATATGATGTATATATATGAATATGGGGGTAAGGTCACATGACCCTTACATCCCCAACAAAAAATATGTAGATGAGCAATTGATGGCTTGTAACCATGACAAGACTCATACAAACTGATAGACTGTAGTGCTTTACTGGGACACCTGTTAAGTACATAAGCTGCCCATATAACAGCCTCAAGCCAAAAATTATGTGATAAAGCTTGACTCTTGTCCATACACCTCACCATCTCCATGAGTGACTTGTTCTTCTTCTAAAAAAATCCATTCTTTTGAGGTGTATACGACACTCTACACTCATGTTTTATTCCAATTTCAACCAGCAATGCATTGAAATTAGAAGACATATATTCCCCCCCTCAATCAGGATGGAGGGTGCCCATTTTACATGCTGATAGATTTTATGCCAAAACCAAAAACTGTTTGAAGCACATAAACACTTCAAAAATTGCTTTAAGAGGATATACCCATGCATTCCTGGATAAATCATCAATGAAAGTCACGAAGTAAAGATAGTTCCCATAAGAAGTTGTCTACATAGGACCACAGACATCACTGTGAACAAGCTATGATTTCTGAGGAGCTCAAATTGAACCACCTTTTGGGAAGGAGGAAGGCTGCATTTTGCCCAAAATACAACCTTCACAAACATTAAAAACTAGGTGCCTCAAGTTTGAGTTGAGAGGACACCATTTTAGATTTCTATAGGCATATCAAACTAATGAAATTCAAATGATCAAAGCATGCATGCCAAAGCTTTGCATTTGACATAGCCTAAGAATCATGTACTGCACATGCTAAATCATTCATAGATTTTTCATATGCTATGAGCTTATATAGACCACAACAGAAACTGCTAGAAGCAATAATGGCATCACCATTTGATAGATCATGAACAATACATTTATCATCAATGGATTTCACAACCAAGTCGACCTTGGGTGCTGAAACTGATAACATATTTTTCTTGATCCTTGACACAAATAAAGCATTTGACAATATAAAAGAACTACCATAATCAGTAGTTAGAATGTCCTTACCAACTCCCATGAAAGGATAAGAGGACTTGTTCATACATGTGACAGTATTCCCTATAGGGGAGGCTCAAGTGAAGTGAAGAAATTATGATGTGAGGTAATATGTTTGGTTTCCCCACTATCAAAGTACCAAACATCTAAGTCTACTGCAGACATACAATATTCATGAGAAAATGGGTCATAACTGCAAACAATGGTATATGCCCATTCTTCATTCTACACATGATTAGCAGACTCTGTTTTGGGTGTAGACTCTAGAGGCCTCTACAACAACCATTCCAACCTCTTTCTTCTTTTCCTCTTTTGCAGCTAGGTTTGGACAACTCTTTATGACATGATCATTTCCTTTACAATATTTGCAAAACAATTTTTTGCTTTTCTGTTTTCTCCTCATCTCTATCATCTTTCTTTGATTGTGCAGAATTAGCAGATTTCTACTCACTAGTAGATGAGCTCCATTTACCTTTGCCCTTCTAGCTAGCCAGGAAAGCTTGATCTGCAACATGCATAATGGACCTATTTTGCCTAGACTGATCTTCCTGCAATAGAATAGAGACTAAATCTTTGAATATTAAGGCATTTAGATTTCCAAATGTGAGGAATAATGGTAGGTTTGATAGACAAGGCTATCAATGCATGTGGCTGAGCATCTCTGCCAGCCCAACAAAGTTGCTCTACAGTAGGTGTACTAGACTGCAACACAAATAGGAACCTAAAGAATATCACTTTCTTCAATGCCATCTGCATCATCTTTAGTAACCATATTTGTAGGTGTAATAAGATGTTTTTCAACATCCTACACAATATTCCATAGTCCTTTTAGAACCAATATATGACACATCATATAAGCCCATAATGGGTAGTTGGTAAAAAGAGGCTGCAATCCATCTATGATGTGCGGCTACTGAGGATCTGACTAACAAGGAGGACCACACAATCTTGAAGCCAATGAAAGTACCAACCACTCCCATGAGGAAGGTTAATGGTTAGCCAATAATTAAGATTGAAAATACTATGTAATCTTTTGAAAATGTCATTAACATTAGTTTTGACCTCTTAAATACAAATAAATTTTGAGTTATTGTGCTCTTCTTGAATCCAATTATCAACGATAGCAACTCTGAAGGGGTTTGTAAGTCCCCACATATTGAATGAAAGTATCATAATTTAGGATTAGGTTTTTGGTGGAGGCAAGCATTATCATCATGATCGTGTTGGCCCTTTGATTTGAGATTTTTTACCTCATTCTTTAATTCCTCCCATCTTCTTTTTTCTTAGATATAAAAGTGAAATGGAAGGGGAATTCCCAATTAATAGGGCTATTCTATGGGAACTCCAACAGGAGCTTTCCTTTCCATGTATTTTCTCTCTTAACATAGGAATCTATAGGTGTGGAACCAATGATAAAGCTCTCACTATCTGGGTTGTCTTCTATTCTAGTGGTATATACCTCTTGGATATCCTCTTTACTCATGTCATGTTCTTCTTGGGATTTATTGTTGTGCGAATCTTCCATTTGGCTCATCCCTTTTGGATAGTGAAGGATGTTAACTTCTTTCTCGAAGCCTAGTATCACTTTTTCCTTCCAAACCAACATTGCAGTGAGCAGGAACCACACCTAGAAAGCCTTTATGATTTCTCTTCCATCTACGAAGAACCTCGATGAAGTGGTAAACATTAAGTTCTAAAATCTGGTCCTCTTTGAACCTCTCCATTTTTGAAGAGAGATCTTTTGAGCTTGATTCTCCCTACTTTATGTCTGCTTCCTGGCAATAGGTTGAACTACCACTCTAGCTCCACCTTTTTTGTATTTTTGGTTTTTTTTTTTCTTAAGGAGTAGAATTTGATTTTACGTCCCTACACTCCTCAATGAAAACACACATTCAGTAAATCCTTGAATAAGATTTCTTGATTGGGAGGTTCTGCTTCACCTATGCCGATGTTGAACTTGGAGGGGATCTCTTTATTGATGTCAACTTTGACACAAATAAGAGGGTGCCATCTAGCATGAAAGCAATAGGTTGCACCCTCATAAATTTCCCCTCCCATGTTTTTCTTGAATTGGACTGGCTGCAAAATTGGGGCTACATTATCTCTAATAAAGCTATAAATGAAGAAGGTGAGGTTCTAGAGCTCCACCCTCAAAGAGATGATTTTATGATACAGTTGTTAAACAACTGATTACAAAACTTCATAATTATGATATAGAGTGTGCTAGGCTTAGAAGCCTTATGATTAACTTGGGGACTAATAAGACTCCAAATTAACTAGTTATCGAAAACGAGTTAGATCAACAATTTGAGAAATTTTAGGTTACATGTCCAAGACAATAATTGTAAAGAATATGCGTTTAAGCCCCATACATAGGTAAACACTATGGCAAACTAAGACCAAATGACATTGTGGTGAAGGTGAAAATAAGGTAGATTTGTCTCAAAGACATTCATTCATTCAAGGCATAATCAATGAATCAATTTTGTGTTTTCGATTGGTTCTTAATATTTATCAGTTTGGTTGGTTTATGCGTGAACTGGAAACCGTGCGCAGGCTAGAAGGTTAACCTATTCGGGAATCTTCGGATCTATACTTATTTTTGGCTCCCTGAAGCATTTCATCGTTTACCATGCCCTTCTTCATCTCTGAGTGCCCTAAAGGTATTAGGGGCTATGCTATTATGTTTACCTAACTGACACTCCGCTCCTTTATGGTTTTTGAGCTAAAGTTTACCTCATAATTAGTTATCACATAAAACATATTGAGATCCATTCTGATTATACTAGGAAGAGAAATGAAAGCAAATTCCAATACAAGGAATTCAGCCACAATCACTACATCTAAAGCCTAAAGAAAAGGCACATAATGCCCAAGTGAAAGCCTACCTCCCACTCAACCACCCAAGAAGCTAGAAAAAGCTCTCAACTTCCTAGAAGTCCCCACACAAAATAATATAAATGAAAAGGCTATCTACTAATGAATCAACCACTTTTAGCGGTACCTGATTTCCCAAGAGCCGATAATGGAACACCCTGCCTCCCACTTTGGATTTCTCCATCAACCTCACATTGACCACTAAAAAACCACCTAAATGATGGTAGAGCCACTTGCCATATTTTAAGAAAATTCCTATGCTTCAAAACCTGCCCATATCCCACCAATTGCCCCTGTCACCGTTGTGAGCTCAATAAGTGTTACCTCTGATTGCCTCACCCACCTCTAAGTGCCCTACCTACCTACCATTTCTATTAAAATACTGATAAAAATATCCCTAATTATTTAGGTTATGTGATACTTATACATGTGTTATTTTTGACAAAAGATCACAAATATCAAATTATGACTACAACTAAGTATGCTCATCAATCACCTATACTCATCAATCATGTTTTGTGTAAGCTTAAAAGGACATGCTAGTGTACACTAGTACAATAAAGATATAAAGGACCATAGTAGAAGATCAATATATTATATAAAAATATGGATATAAGAGTACTGAAGTATGAGACTATATATTCTATCTCAAAGAGTTCAAAAAGCTATCCATTGATATATGATGTAAATAAGCTAAGAATGATAGTCAAGGGAACACAATGCATTTCTCATATGTCCACTTAATGATTACTTTGTTGGAGTTGAGAGAAGATAGGCATTTTGTGAACAAGGCCATGACAAATAATACATGTAAGAATCGCAAAAGACTCTTAAAAAATCCTTTTATCACCCTTTGCAAATTGTATTCTTATCATGGAAAATCTCAAAATCCTTTTATTATCCTTAATAGAATGTATTCTTATAATGCAAAGGATGACATAGCTTCCATAGTTCACTATCCGTTTAGCTTCTATACTTCATTATCTATTTATGTTGATATTTTGGCTTCTATAATCCATCACCTACTTCTCTCACGCTAGAAAAGTGTTACATGGGAATTGCAAGTTTTTCACTTTTCATTAATGGAAATGGTTAAAATATGTACACCAACATGAATTTGAATTTTCCATCACATCTCTCCACATTCTGCAATGACACAAGGAAGCATTGGGAAGCCGGTAAAATCAGTCCACACATTTTCGATGGTCCTTAAAATATGAAGTGAATCATCCAGTACCCTCTGAATCACAACTAAATGCAGTTAGCCTCTTTCACTCTCTCTCTCTCTCTCTCACACTCTGTGTCTCCCTCCACCTCTCTCTCTCTCTCTCCTTCCTCCTTCTCCACTTTCTCATTTTTAGTTTATATGTTTAAATAAATGTAATTTTATCTTACTAGTTGTTAAAAAGTATTTGTTTTCAATCACTTTGTATAATTAGACATTATGACTTTGTATAATTAGACATTATGTTCTTTCTTCATTTTTATATTATATATATGATTTCAAGTATTATTGGATACAATAATTTAAATTGTGATAAAAATTTTAAAAAACTTTTACTAATGGTTTGTTTTGTCAGTTGTATTTGAATTAGCTCTTCTAAGTTTAATATTCATACCAATATATTTTATGATAAAGCATAATTCATGGTCAATTATATATTTCTTGTTTTTAATGTTTCAATATATAACTAAGAATTTAAATAAACACGATAAAAAAATAGAATCCTGTTCTTTTATCATATAAGTTCTTTGTTTCATTTTAAGAAATGAAGTTTATTTCTAAAGGATCCCCACTTTCCACGCTAGGGCATTCTCATAATTTGGTGATGCAAAGCTCTAGCACTGAATTTAGGCACCAATCCCTTGTGTGTTGACAATGCGTTTTTCAAGGGGCTCATTGTTAGAGAATGTGCGTTTTAATTTAGGTGCCATCTGATAACCCCTTGATCAAAGCCCCACGTTTCTGTCCAGACATGGAAGTTTACGCAAAGAAAGAGGAGGCCTTCTTCTGTGATTAAGAAAAAGGCTCATATCCAACTATCCAAAGTAGGGTTTACAGATGCCGAAACGGAAGTTTCCAAAAAATATACTTATGAGAAATAAGCAGACGTTGGGTTCCGAATTTTGCCCGGAGTATGTCGTAGTATGTAAGGATAACAACAATGCAATAAGACATGGGGAAGTAATTTTTAGACTGTATATGTGTGCATAGTACGTATATATGTACTTATGTATATAAGGACTCGTTTTCTCTCTCTTTTTCAACTGAATTAACCAAATTCTGACTTTTTATAAATGCAAGGACCAGATGATTAGTATTTGTTTGGTTCAATCACAGACAACCCAAGATTCAACCACAAGACAATGAGGCCAAAGTCCTAAAACGATGACAACAACTACTAGGTCACATTCATTGACAACAACATGCACCGGTCTATCTTATGATATAAAAAATCAAAATACATGCATGATTGACGATTTATATAGACCTATCAACTAGTCATAGATCAGACTAAGATTCCATATGTTAAATCTACATGTTCGCTAATACAAAAGAAATATATAGAAAGATTATACAGGCGGACTCCAAGTCCACCACAAAAGAAAGAGAAACTACAATCTCATGGTAGCCAGCCACCATAGTCACAGTCTGCAATATGCAAAATATGGACCAATACCCACAACGTCAACAGCGCTGACTAGTAAGTACAGAGTTAAGAAAGAAAGAATACTCACACATACACAACCGAGCATGAGCACGTAGAAAGCTTTGTGAACTGAGTTTCAATAACTTTGGGAAGTGATGGAAAAACTTAATCATAATGAAGCCAAGAGCAACATGTACGCTGATTGCCATTACACCATCGAGGGTGTATGCTGTAATGGTAAACACTTTGGATTGAAGGTCCAGAGTACAAATCCCACATATTCGCCTAATGTTAACTCTTGAAAATGTTCGTCAGCCACAAATATTTGGGGGAAAAAGTTTAAATCAAAACAAATGTATAGCTGAGACAAATTCCATAGTGATGCAGGTCGATTTTGTTGGAATCATTGAGATTCTTCGATGATTATTCATCTATGATCTTTTCCTTATGCAAAAGAGCTGTCTCCTCTATCTCACTGAATGGACTACTAACTTAAGCATACTAGATATCCGTACACGATCATGACGCTGGCATCCAGTTAACTCATTGTCTAAGTTTGTGTGGCCGTATATCCTTCTTGTTTTTTTTTTTTTTTTTCATGTTCAAAAACGATAGTCTCCATATCGAACTCTTACAAGTCAAAAGTCGTACAATCCCAACATCAAGATTTGCCAATTGTAGCTAGGTAATACTTTACTGGATCAACCGACAAATTGACACATTAAATGCACGCATGTAATATCTGCAAAGTTTCTTCCTTGCATTTGGATTGTCCTGATTATCACACCCTATCTTGGAATAGGAACCGTACACACACCAAAAACGTTTTTGAGAAACTTGGGATGAAAACCAATGCTAAAAAACAACTCGATTGGGTCCTCGAGTGGGAACTTTTTAGAGCTAGTAAATGGAATGCCCACGAATGAACTAGTAAATGGAATGCTAGTAAATGAATTTTCTTCTTAGATAGCTTAGGAGTTTGGACGCTTTGCAAAATCAATATTTTTGCGATGCACTATTTAAGGGCGTTGATTAAAGTGAACATACAATAAAAGACTAGTTTAAATCTAAAAAATCGTCATTTAAATCACCTTAAAGAAACAAGATTATTTTGTAGAGGGCAACAATCTATAACTTGAAAACAATCACAATCACAGAAAGGCAGAGGGCAACAATCACAGAAACGCAACAATCACAGAAAGGCAATGCAAAGAAGGAATATATGCAACACCTCGTTTGCAAATGCAAGCACAGGAATTAATAGCAAGAAGCTTCCGGATACCTCAAAACGTTTCCCACAATATCTTTAAGGTAACAATATGGACAATAGAAAAATACATACGTGAGCACTGCGATATATTTCGCAATTGAGAAACACTGTTATTTGTTGGAGACAAAGACTCTTCTCGAAAGCAATCCCCCAAAGGTTCTGGAAACATACGTTATAGATTCATCTCACCATCTTATCGATGATTTTCAAGCGCATACCTTCACTTCACTCGCATGCTTTTTTGTTATAGATACCTTCTTGTTCCACACAGAACTTTGTTTTCTATTACATAATAGGAACGAGATAAGCTTCTTCCCCAAAAAAAAAAATTCTTTGTATTTCTATTTATCTGTGTGTATGTTTGCATGTACGTATATGCATATATGCATGTTGAATTGTGTCTACGTATGTATGTATATATGTATGTATGGGTCTATGTATGTATGTGTGGGTCTATGTATGTATGCATGTATGTATATATGGGTCATGTACGTATGTATCCACACATATGTATGTGTGTGTGTGCCCATGTATGTATGTATGTATTTGTGTGTATGTCTGCGGTGGAGAGAGATTGAGCTTTTAACGGACTCTGGACAGACCAAAGCTATAAAACCGCGCGCATATATCTAAGACTGAACGTCGTGTTCTATTAAATCGCTTAAAAAAAAAAGAAAAAGAAAAGGTCGTGTTTTATTTGAGGAGATCAATGGAAGTTCAATGCCTTTAACGCTTATACTATGTTTTGACCATTTACACATACTTGTGTAAGGTGAAGAAAAACATTTGATATCGAGATGCCAAAGAAAGAGAAGGTTATCATTGATACCCCAAAGACAACATTCTTGTCATCCAACCAGTCGCACTTGGCACAAGTGATGAAGAACTGCAATAGCATCGCAAAGTGAATTTAGAACAGATATGCACTTTGAAGTAGATCAATACAATCCATCTGATTCCATTGACTTAAGAAGCAGATGAAAAGCATACTTGACAACCATTCGAATCGATTCCACTGTTTGCCTGTAAGAAAAGAAACATAAATAAGGGACCGATAAATATGGTCCCTTACAACTAGATTTTCGTTTGTTCTACTGATGGGATTCCTTTGTATTGTCCGTAATCATCAAAATGAAAATTCAAGAGGATGTTAAGGAAATATTACCATGGAGAGCAAGCCAGGTCCAGTGTGCTTGGCTATGAAATTCTCATCCTCGAATTCGGAACCAAAAGTGCTAATACAGCCAGTGCCATCCTCCTGAAACATAAAGAAAGCAAAGAATGTTAAAACCCAACTTGCGTAACAAAAAAAGACGCATAAAATTTCATAGAATGCCAGAAAAAAGAGCTCACACCAACAAAATCACCTCCTTGGATAAGAAATCCTCTGATAATGCGATGAAATATAGTACCTTTATATCCCAATGGATTATTGTCTATCCGGATGCATGTAACATGGAAGAAGAATAGCATCATAAACACCCCAACTAGCAATGAAAAAAGTTTATATAAAAGTCAAATAAAAGCTTTGAACGCACCTATATTCACCAACGCAAAATTTCCTGGAACGCATTAAAATCCTTTTTTATCAGATCATGAAGTAAACATTAACCGAAGTAAAGTTTGTACAGCAACCTTGTGACTGAAAACGAGATATTGAGGACAAGATCTCTGCTGACGCAATTACATTCTGACGTTCTTTCCTATCATGCTTAATTATTGAAAGGTTTGCACACGTATTTTCAATACGGATCGCGTAAAACAAGCCTACATGAGACTTAGGTCCCATCTTCAGCGCTATGAGCACAATTAAAAATAGCACTAAAAATGTCTCATGGCGCTGTCTACAATACGACCATAGGTTAACAATAAGTGCACATCATGTATCCAATTTTGATCTATTTGACGTGGAAAATTAAGTGCCATAATGTTCGTTAGTGAAGTTTTTTCTACATATCAAGTCCCATAGATTAATTGTCTAGATACCGAGTATCGTAGATCGGTTCGACGTGAACCATGATGCAAGGTCTATCTCTCCAAAGAAAATAAAATGAAAAATATAAAGATAAACTCCACCTAACAACATGTTTAATTATATAAACACATCATCATCCACGTTGAGAAAATTTGTTTTTGAATAAGCTAGATATGTGTTTTTGAATATCCAAAGGAAAAATCATTTCTTTCCACCGTACTCTCGAAGAGCCACACAAGGAAGATTTTTTGATTCTATAGGAAGAAGAATTAGGAACCATAAAACCAAGGCACCTTGCGTTATTGTACGATCTTTGTATTGTAAGACAATAAACTCAAGAGAAAGTGGGCTCCCCACAAAAGCGATGATATGTTTCTAAGCATTCTCCATAATTATGCTTAACCTTCTTGTATCTTTCTTCTTTTCAATATGAGTTAAGCTTGTTGAAAAAATAAAAGAAATTACACATAGCCAATTTACATATGTAGCAACTTGAAATTTTTGAACAATTCATAACTTGAAGGAAAGCCGAGTTAGCAACTCATTGAGCTAGCTAAATGAACGCCTTCACAATTCATAGATGAATCAAGAAAACGAATGAACTTATTCATGAAACTTTTGCACCAAGATCATAGTAATTGTGGAATAATCAAAGCGTTCACCCAATTTTGAAGTTATATTGACTAGTTATGCCCACCCCACGATTTCCAAATCAGTGTTTAACATAGATTTTAAGGCATTCTAATAAATCAAGCTGCATCATTACATCTTGAAATGAATCCCCTCAAAAGCCATGCTATTTCCCATACATTTGAAAAGTTAGTTTTTCATTATTAATTTTATAACAATGCTTAGAGCATTAGTTGCTTATTTATTGACTATTTATCATTAAATTAAACACAAGAATTAGAGTTCAAATCGGATTTATAAGGCATTTCAAGGAAAGATACAGTTTTTATGTCCATAATGAAAATGAACCCTAATGCAATGAATAAGGTTTTCAAATTTATCCCTTCGTTCAATATTTCAAAATCGTCATGCTGTGGAAACATTCTGCCTGTCGGTTTCTATATGTCTATAAGGCGAGATCACTATTGCGTGGGGTATCCTTTGCGCACACACACACACACACACACACACATATATATATATATATATATATATATATATATATATATATATATATATATATATATATAGAAAGAGAGAGAGAGAGAGATCTATATGTGATATAGATGAACGTGACATGTATTGTGGCTACAATAGTTTTGTATACATGAACAAAAGGACACACACACATCCTTTTGTTCACGTATACACAAAATTATTTTAGCCACAATATGTATCAAATTCATCTACATCATTATACAAAGAATTTTCCAATCTTAGAACTTGATCTCAATCGGCAAGTCCTTTAGCATCCACATTCATGTACCAGGCGTCTAGAAATTCGTACTGATATTTTTGATCAAACTCGATATAATTAAAACACGATGAGAATTTTCCATTTCAATTTTATAGAAGATGTGTCACGTTTGCAAGACACTCATATGCTAACCAATATTTATAGAGGAGTCGGCTCAACGTTTTTTAAAATGATATGAGCGTTGCTTTTTTCAAACCTAGAGATGATAGATCATGCTATCAAGACATCTATCAATAAATAAATTCATGGTATTATTCATAAACTTATAAACAATAAGGCCTCTTATTATGAGATAGTTATGTTTTATCGTATGATATCCAAGATTATAGATGAGAGTTCAAGATGGAAATCAACATATTCCTGGAGGACTTTCAACAACATTCACGAAGCTAACATTGGTTAATAGAGTCCTCTCTCGCATGAATCATAGTTTTGTTCTTAGGCATAAAGAGTGCAGCATGGAACACTTTGTGATTATATTGTTTCTTTGTAGAAACATGTGTAAAATCCTCAACCCAAGACCATGGATATTTTAGATTCTGTTCCTCATAAATGCTCGATCACATGCTCTAATCCATCCAATTGATTTCCACACTACAACATATCAGGCGTATACCGAAGCTTCTACCGAGGAAAATGAACGGTCGCGATTTTGCCCCGACGTCGGTGTAAGGGTCGGTGTAGGCATCGGAACGAAAGCGTCGGTATAAGCGTCGGTATATGCGTCGGTATAAGCGTCGGTATATGCATCGGTATAAGCGACGGTATAAGCGATGGTATAAGCCATGGTATGCCCTTGGGCAAAATAGTCGGTATAAGCATCGATATGTGTCTGGGGATACCGACGCTTATACCGTCGCCTATATCGACGACCATATCTACAAAATTTTTTTGGGCAGAGTGTGTTGTTTCTTGCTACAGCAACATTCCCATGCTGTTGTGTAGCAAAAGACAATCCACTCTGCCCAAGAAAAACCCAACTACATGTGACATGTATGACAAGCAACAAAAAACTGATTTGATAAAGTAAAACATACTGTCAAATACAAAGGACGTGAGCAAAATGAATCATGAATCGTGTACAAAGAAATGGGACACATAGACATGATATTTATAAACAACAACTAGAACACATGTATATGTGTGTTTGCCTACGTATATACATGTGTATGTGTACATGTATTATGTGTGTATATTTCTATATGTGTAAATATTTATCTGCATGTGTAAAAACCATAAAACCCTAATCCTAAAGACCTAAACCTAAAACAGGTGTATGTATGTATGCTTGTATATGTATATGTGTAGGTGAATATATATATGTGTATGTGTGTGTATGCATATGTGTATCTATGTAAAAATCCTAAAACCCTAATTCTGAAGACCTAGACCTAAAACATGTATGTGTGTGTATGTGTGTATGCACGTGTATATATATATATATATATATATATATATATATGTGTGTATGTGCATATGTATTATGTGTTCATATGTGTATATGTGTGTATGTATGTGTGTATATATGTAAAAGCCAAAAACCCTAACCCTAACCCTAAAACATGCATATGTGTGTATGTATATGTCACGTGTGTGTATGTATGCATGTGTGTGTGTGTGACTCTCCCTCTCTCTCTATGTGTATGTGTGTATGTATGTATGTATGTATGTGTGTCTGTATGTATGTATGCATGTGTGTGTATGTATGTGTATGTGTATGCATGTGTATGTGTATGTGTATGTGTATGTGTATGTCTATGTGTATGTGTATGTGTATGTGTATGTGTGTATGCATGTGTATATGTGTGCATGTGTGTATGTATTATGTGTGTATATGTGTAAAAGTAAAAAACCCTAATCCTAAAACATGTATATGTGTGTTTGTGTGGATGTATATGTGATGTGTGTATATGTGTATGTGCATGTATGCATGTGTGTGTACACGTGTGCATGTATATGTGTGTGTGTATGTGTGTATATATGTAAAAGCCAAAAACCCTAACCCTAACCCTAAAACATGCATATGTGTGTATGTATATGTCACGTGTGTGTATGTATGCATGTGTGTGCGTGTGACTCTCTCTCTCTCTCTATGTGTATGTGTGTATGTATGTATGTATGTATGTATGTATGTGTGTCTGTATGTATGTATGCATGTGTGTGTATGTATGTGTATGTGTATGCGTATGTGTATGTGTATATGTATGCAGATCAAAAGATATGACATCGATTATAGTTGGGAGTTTATAATGTAATAATCGCATAACACAAAATGGTCATGGTGCATAATGTATTTGTCCTCCCTAAACAAAGTTAGTTGATAGAAATAGATACAGTAAGCACACATATTACACTCTTTTGAGTATATTCAATACTTGAAGCATGCTCATCCATGGATGTCTTCATGCTTTCAAAATTGATTATCCGACGGGTACCTGAAAATATCATCATTTTACTAGAGAGGATCAAGTGGATCCCACTACAGACAGTGTTTAGAAGCTTATAGGCTATGTGGAGTTTCACATAAGGAGATGGATGATGAAGAGTCACCTTACTGCTTTAAAGACTCATGTGGATCCAGTGCACATGATACTTGGTTAGATGCCTATAGGCTATGAAAGCTCTCACCTAAGGAGATGAATGTTTAAGGCAACGACCTTTGTAGCTGCATAGGCCATGAGATCTCCAATCTAGATATAACGCCCCAAAACACCCGTGAAGCTCGACGTTAAGTGTTAGGGAGACATAACATGCAGCAAATGGACCACAAACTAAGGACAATTCGTCTGATTTTGTCTTGAGTCGATGTGAGCTCTCTCTCTCTCTCTGTAAATGCAGAGACACGAGATGGATGATGAAAAGAGCCACGTTTTTATATGCATAGGCTATGAGGTCTTCAAGCCCGAAAGGAGACACTCGTGACGGCTGACGGCTAGCATTACAGAGACATAACATGCAGCAATTGGACCACAAACTATGGACGATCTGACTGATCTAGTGTCTTGAACGGATGCCAAATCCGTCTCGCTGTCGGAGACATGCAAAGACATTCGCAGGCGCGCATGCGCAATCGAGCGTGCACATATACAGATTGAATCGGCTCGCTTTCAACTGAGTTACCTGAAATTCTCGGCCGTTCTGGGAACAACGTCCTTAAAAAGCTCCATTTTCATGCGGCCTACAGGCAAATGACCAATACAAATGTCGAAAAAGACTACCGGATTCCGTGCACATGGTTCTCGTATGTGCCATTCAATCCTCTCTTCTGGCCGATACTTAGAAGTTGCGTCACTTATAAGATCCTGCATATGATAAAGAATCAGCAATTTAGAAATTCTATAACTCGCACGTACCACATTGTAAAATCACTGAATCTTAGTGTCCGTCTATGTGATTGAGAGAGAGACCTTATCAATTTTGTTCTTCATAACGAGGAAGTGTACACCGAATTCCACTCTCTTTCAGTAAGCGCGGAGACTTGTACCAGATTCAGCGAAGAAGAAGACGCCCGCAACCGCGAAGCAGGTTTCGTAGCGAGGCAAAAGCTCTCAATAGAGAACGTAAGCTGAGATTATGTTCAATAGAAAAAGCAATAAAAGGTAAGTTTTCTCTGGGGCCAATGTAGAAACCGGTACCTGATTATGCGAAGAAGAAGACGACGGATCCGAAAATCTTCGACAAGGTTTTGTCAGAAAGCAAAAGCTCCGAATAGGAAACGTAACTTCAGATTGTGTTCAATGAAGGAAGCAATACATAAAGTGATAAGTACAGAAACCTTTATTTTTCGCTTCTGTAAAGAAGAAGAAAAAGCCCGCAACCTTGAACCAGGCTTCGTAGCAGTATACATTCTGCAACAGGAAGGAAAAGCCGGCAACCTTGAACCAGGCTTCGTAGGAAAGCAGAAACTCCCAGCAGAAATGGCAATTTATATGCTCAACACAAAAGCAACGTGTTTATGATTGAAACTAAGTACAAATATATTCTCAATGTATTTCAAAATTCAGACCAACAGATCAACACAAAGTTTACAATTATTGTTTCTCCATCTAATCACATGCGCGAATATGAAATACGTGTTTGTGTGAACGATGAGATGTCCTTTTTACAATTTTCCTTCAAAATTGGATCGGAGATGCTACTATCTAATACTAGCAAAAACACAAATTAAAAGGTGAAAAAACACAAAACAAAAGGGAAGAAACACAAAATAAAAGAGAAACAGGCACTATATATGTGCACGTACTAGCCCATACAAGCTTTACTCATATCCTCATTCCACCGCCTCAGACATTGCACAAATTAACCGTTTCACGAATCTCATATCTCAATCATCCATGTAATACCAATGCTGAGTCCAGAAGGTTTTTCATTTTTTAATGCTCGCACCAATTATAATACACGTGTTTAAGGAGACACCTATATTCATCTCATATTTGCTGAAAGTCATTCATTTCTTTTCCTTATTATCTCATGGATGTCAACATCGATTATGGACATTTTATAAACAACAATTTTTTTTTAATTCAAGATATTAAGCGTTAGAGAGTCCATTGTTAGAAAGGTTAAATATGCATTTATGCATATGTGATTACATTTGGTAGTATACCATCATTTCTACATACAACACCCCTAAGCAAGACGCATTGTGATAGAAAAATATTATCTATATGATAATAAAATCAGTGTTCCTATTATTGTTGGTATACGTTGCATATGAAACAAATTTAATGAGGCATGTAATAAAGATGTGTTGTCAATTAAGCTATGGTATATATAAAAACATATTTCTTAAGATATATATATTTATTCTTTTTTAGGACATCGATTATTATGCAGTGCCATGTGCAATGGGATCTTTAGAGGCACTTTTCACCTCGATTTCCTATAAAAAATTGTTCATCTAAGATCTCTTAGGCCTTCTTTGCCTTCTCTATGTGTCATGCTTGATCTAATCTCTCTCTCTCTCTCTCTCTCTCTCTCTCTCTCTATCTCTATGTTTCAAAGCTTGCACATGTCACTACTGAGGGTCTAAAATGCTATTCATTTTTGGTACTCGATCACTGTTTCGTTGCTTTTTTCCCTTTTTTACAAGCTTTGGTAAGCCTACTCTGAAAGCATCACGAGCTTCGGATTATCAATGGGACATAACTTCACGTGCAGTGTGCAGAATCCACTCTCAACTGACAAGAGGCTACCCATGTGCTAGCCAAAACTCCTGATAAATCATCTCTGTGATATAATTCTTCCGATCTTTATCTTGTTCACTCCATTTCAACATGATAGAATGTCCAAACTGTATGGAGAAAAGCTGTCATATATGTGCACACATTGCTTTTCTGACTGCATCCATCACCGGAGCTCCATCCTTGATACTATACACCTTGGAGTCATCATGTTCATGAGCACCCCAAGGTGTACGTGGTGTTCCACATGGTGTACCATGTGGTGTACCTACATATGAGGTATTCGTTCTAGGAGTAGAAGTGGGCGACACAATGTGCGTCGCACTGCCTCCACAACAATTGCCTCTTCCAGACCTACTTTAGATCCACGCCTAGAACCTCCTACTCCACAGCGTGACCTCGACCTACGAGATGGGCCAGCACCTGTATCGCACTGAGGTATCGAATGCACATGTCTACTACTAGAGCCAGTAGGGGATGGCTAAAAAGATGGTCGTGGTGGAGTCATAAAGCTAGGAGACATACCTTCGGCGGGAGTAGCACCACCGGCAGGAGTGACACCGGCAGAAGTGAGGCCGACAGGAGTGAGATCGATAGAAGTGAGGCTGCCAGGAGTGAGGTTAGGGGGGAGTGCTACCACGAGGGATCCAATACTATGATGTAGCGGCCATATAGGCGGGAGGTACTTGAGAGATGAACTCTAAGAACTGCTCCTCTGTCATGGAATGTGGAGTGACTGGAGGACTGTCTCCCATCATGCTCTATAACAAAAGAACTCAAATAAATAGCATACAATAATAAAGGTAATATAGAGAAATGGTAATTACCTGGCACAATAAGAGCTAATAATAAATGACCTTTTTTGTGGCCAATCGTGGTGGGATGTTATAATTGACCAAACATACAGGCCATGTGCTCCATGAAGAGCTACGTAAACCAAATGGATTTACTCCATGGATAGCTAGGCCTAGACGTATGGACCGATGCTCACTAGCAAACTCTGGCCACTTACTATCTATGTGCTTCCAAGCATCAGAGTCAGCAGGCAATCGCATTACGACATCTCTAGACTTGCTCTTTGCATGCCATGACATTAACTGAGCTATAGATTTGCATCTAAACATGTTCTTAATTTGTGGAATGATGGGAAAGTGGCGAAGAGCCTTTGCATGGATTGCTTTGCCTACAAGGTCTTCTCTAAATCCATTTGTTCCACACTTTGGACATACATGGAGATGCTCATACTCGTTCCGAAAGAGGATGCAATCATTTGGACAAGCATGAATCTTAATGTAATCCATTCCAATGGACTGTAAAAGTTTTTTTTGCATCTCCATGTGTTGGAGCA